>JAVLUX010000012.1:29751904-30219404 GCA_032164185.1 Moxostoma hubbsi
AATACTAACTGGGCCTGTGTGAAAAACAATCTCAGTTCAGGACTCCACTATCAGAAAGACACTGGCAAAAAACGGCAAACCCAGAAGAACATCAAGGCACATCTGAATTTTGCCAAAACACACCTTGATGACCCGCAAATTTGGGGAGAATGTTCTGGGGACTGAGTCAAAAGTGGAACTGTTTGGAAGACAGGGGTCCCGTTACATCTGGTGTACATCAAACAAAGAATTCCACAAAAAGATATTACCCTTTCAAGCATGGTGGAGGTAGTGTGATGGTGTGGGGATGCTTTGCTGCTTCAGGACCAGGGCTACTTGCATTAATTATGGGAAACACAAATTCTACTCTCTACCAGAAAAATCCTAAAGGAGAATGTCTGGTCATCATTCTGTGAGTTGAAGTTCAAGCACAACTGGATTATGCAGTAAGACAATGATCCAAATCATAGGAGTAAGTCTGCCTCTGAATGGCTCAAAAGAAGCCAAATTAAGGTTTTGGAGTGGCCTAGTCAAAGTTCCGACTTGACCCCGATTGGGGCAGGGTCTATCTGGTATCTTGTCTATCTGGTATGGCCACCAGCTGCATTAAGTACTGCAGTGCATCTCCTCGTGGACTGCAACAGATTTGCCAGTTCTTGCTGTGATGTTATCCCGCTCTTCCACCAAGGCACTTGCAAGTTCCCGGACATTTTGTATGTATGTGTGTGTCAACCTTCACAAAAGCTTACTGGGATAACTCCGTCGAATTGATCCCCAATCCTTGATTTTCTTCTTTCATATTTGTTCATAAACCTAAATTTTAAACTTTACAAACGTGTGAATATATCTCCGATACTAGTCTTTAAAAAAAAAAAATAATCAGATTTCTTTGATATCGCTATTTATATCCAACTTTCCGAAACTTTCGCTACTATTCTTAGCCCGCTAGCACTGCACGCGTGGTCTCTCGCCAATCGATCGTCTTACTTACACCTCTACACCTGTATAACTGAAAGCTATAATTCGCCATTATAGCACATCTGCTATAATGGCGAATATAGCGGATGTGTGTCTAACTCTACCTCTGTGTGCAGGTGAAGACACCTTTGAACTGCATTCGGTGCAGTTGGAGCTGGAATCCGTCGAGAGGCAGATCCAGGACCTGCTAGAGAGACAGGCCGAGCTGCGAGATCGGCGGTCCGCGCTTGAAGCATCACGCGCCGATGCTCACAGGTCAGTGGTTCATCATTTTTTGACTCCGTCCTCGTCTACTCCGTGTGTTTCTCTGCACAGGACGCGATCCTCCCTGGCTTCATTCACTCCGGCACCGACACATCACCATGGACCCTGGGTGATTCCACGGCGGAAGACGCGAGCCAGGACCAGACCAAGGACCTCCCCGCCCCTCCCGGCCTTCGAGATCTCCACCCGGAACCGCTTCTCACCTCTTCGCGAGTCGGAGCGCGACGACGCCGTGATCATCGGCGATTCGACCGTCCGTCATGTCCGCGCTATCTCTGGCAAAGGTAAGGTGCGCACTCACTGCTTTCCTGGTGCTCGTGTTCTTGATGTCTCTATGCAGGTTCCCGAGATCCTGAATGGTGACGAGCGCGTCGGAGCTGTCGTGCTGCACGTGGGAACGAACGACACCAGGCTGCGGAAGACGGAGGTACTGAAGGAGGACTACAGGAGCCTGATCGAGACGGTACGCAGCACTTCGCCAGAAACAACGATCGTCGTGTCTGGACCGCTTCCCACGTACCGACTAGGACAAGAAAGGTTCAGTAGATTATTTGCTCTAAATGAATGGTTAATGTCGTGGTGTAATGAACAGAGACTGCTCTTTGTTAATAATTGGAATCTGTTTTGGGAGCGACCTAGGCTCTTCCGTCCTGATGGCCTTCACCCCAGCAGAGTCGGAGCGGCTGTTCTGTCGGACAACATCTCCAAGACGCTACACACCATATGACTAGTAAGTCAAAGTCCAAATCACAGTATTTGCTGTCCCAACTTAATTGATATAAGTACCAATGTAGAACATTATATAGAAACTGTGTCTATTCCTCGTTTAGTAAAGCCAAACAATATATCTACTGTAGGATCTAGGAAAAATCTAATTGTAATTAAACCAGAAAATCTCAATATCAGTGAACAAAAACAATTTCTAAAGCTAGGTCTTCTAAACATTAGATCGCTCACACCTAAGGCGGTTATTGTAAATGAAATGGTCTCAGATAATAGTTTTGATGTATTTTGCCTTACTGAAACCTGGCTTAAACCAAATGATTATTTCGGTCTAAATGAGTCTACTCCGCCAGGATACTGTTATAAACATGAGCCCCGTCTGATTGGTCGTGGCGGCGGTGTTGCAACAATCTATAGAGATATTCTTAATGTTACTCAGAAAATAGGTCACAGGTTTAATTCGTTTGAAGTACTTGTGCTAAATGTTACACTCTCAGATGTAAGAAAAAAATCCCTATTATCTCTAGCCTTGGCTACCGTATATAGACCTCCAGGGCCTTACACTGTTTTCCTAAAAGAGTTTGCAGACTTTCTATCAGATCTATTGGTCAATGTTGATAAAGCAATAATTGTTGGAGATTTTAACATACACGTAGATAACACAAATGATGCGTTAGGGGCTGCGTTTACAGATTTGTTAAACTCCTTCGGGGTCACGCAAAACGTCAGTGGTCCCACTCATCGCCTAAATCATACGCTAGATTTAATTATATCTTATGGAACCAATCCAACCGATATAGATATTATACCGCAAAATGATGATGTCACTGATCATCACATGGTAACTTGCATACTACGTACCACTGAAATCTGTCATATTGCGCCACGTTATCGACCAAGCAGAACAATCCTTCCAACCACAATAGATAGATTCACAAATAGCTTACCTGATCTATCTCAGCTGCTCAGTGAACCCAAACAAACAGATGAACTAGAGGAAATGACTAGCAGTTTGAGCACCATTTTCTCTGGTACATTAGATATTGTTGCACCAATTAGATTAAAAAAGTTTAGAGAAAAAACTAGAGCACCATGGTACAACAGTGCTACGCATGCTATCAAGAGAGAAACTCGTAACTTGGAGCGTAAATGGAAACAAACTAATTTAGAGGTCTTTAGAATCGCATGGAAAGACAGTATGTCACGTTACAAAAAAGCTCTAAAAACAGCCAGGGCTGAGCACCTCCGCAAACTAATAGAAAATAACCAAAATAATCCAAGGTTCTTATTTAACACCGTGGCTAGACTAACAAATAAACAGAGATCACCTGAGCAAAATATTCCTTTACAGTTTAGTAGTAATGATTTTATGAATTTCTTCACTGAGAAAATAGAAAACATCAGAAACACAATTGTAAACACAATTGTTAATGTACAATCTTTAATGGTGTCTTATGATTCAGCCTCAATTATCGCCCCTCAAGAACAACTACACCGCTTTACAACTATAGGACAGGAAGAGCTAAATAAACTTATCATTGCATCTAAACCAACAACATGTTTACTAGATCCAATACCCACTAAACTACTGAAAGAAGTGTTACATGTAGTGGAAGAGCCTCTTCTCAATATTATTAACTCGTCTTTATTTTTAGGTCATGTTCCAAGAATATTTAAGCTGGCAGTTATAAAACCTCTCATTAAGAAACCACAATTAGATCCAAATAACCTAGCAAATTACAGACCCATCTCAAATCTTCCATTTATGTCTAAAATATTAGAAAAAGTTGTGTCCGCTCAATTGTGCTCTTTCTTGCAAGAAAATGATATCTATGAAAAATTTCAGTCAGGATTCAGACCGCATCATAGCACAGAAACTGCGCTAGTTAAAATTACAAATGATTTACTTTTAGCTTCTGACCAAGGCTGCATCTCAATATTAGTTCTACTCGATCTTAGCGCTGCGTTCGACACTATAGATCATAAAATACTCTTGGATCGACTACAAAACTACACTGGTGTTCAGGGACAGGCATTAAGCTGGTTTAGATCGTACTTATCAGACCGTTACCATTTTGTCTGTTTAAATGGGGAAAAATCAAAAATAACGTCAGTAGACTATGGAGTGCCACAAGGATCTGTGTTAGGCCCTCTATTATTCTCAATATATATGCTACCACTTGGTAAAATTATAAGAAAACATGGAATTAATTTCCACTGTTATGCTGATGACACTCAATTATATATCTCATCACGACCAGATGAAAACATTAACTTATCTAACTTGACAGAGTGTCTTAAAGATATAAAATGTTGGATGACGCGTAATTTCCTGTTATTAAATTCCGATAAAACGGAGGTATTACTTATTGGTCCAAAAAACTACCCACAAAATCCCTTACAATACAACTTTAATTTAGAAGGATGTCCTGTTACATTATCCACTACAGTAAAAGACCTGGGTGTTATACTAGACCGCAACTTGACTTTCGAAAATCATATTTCATCTGTTACGAGAACAGCCTTTTTCCACCTTAGAAACATTGCTAAGCTACGTAACATGCTATCTGTTTCTGATGCAGAAAAGTTAGTTCATGCATTCATGACCTCGAGACTAGATTACTGTAATGCTTTATTAGCTGGTTGCCCTGCATCCTCAATAAACAAGCTACAGTTAGTCCAAAATGCAGCCGCTAGAGTTCTTACTAGGTCAAGAAAATATGATCATATAACACCGATTTTATCATCTCTACACTGGCTACCAATTAAGTTCCGTATCAATTACAAAGTATTACTACTGACCTATAAAGCCCTAAATGGTTTATCTCCGGTGTATTTAACGGATCTTCTATCGCCATACAATCCATCGCGCTCTTTAAGATCACTAAATTCGAGGCTTCTGGTCATACCTAGGATATCTAAGTCCACTAATGGAGGGAGGGCGTTCTCACATTTAGCTCCTAAACTCTGGAATAGCCTTCCCGATATTGTTCGAGGCTCAGACTCGCTGTCCCAGTTTAAAACTAGATTAAAGACACATCTCTTTAACCAAGCATTCACATAATGCTAACTTTTTATACTACTGCTGAATCAGTTATAATGCATTAATATTATGAACATCAGCTATGCTAATTATTTCCCATCTGCTTTTCTGCTGTTATCTCGGGACGCCAGTCCCGAGGTAAATAGCGTTCGTCAGCTCCAGTTTGTATCCAGCCTCTCACGGAGACTTCAGATGCCCCATCACCATGGACAAGGATCTTAAAATGGGATACATAGACTAATTATTGCCAACAAAAGCCTTCATCAGCCAAACAAGGACAATTGCATCTAAGTGAACTTCTGGAATTTAATCAAGGATGGACTTCAAAGACACTGGTCACTAATCTTGCAGTTCAAACACATTCACTGTCTAAATACTGACCCTTAGCACTTAATAAGTTTAATAATTTTTTAAATTATGTTTTTTGACTATAAATAATTCTTATTTACATTATTCATGATGTTAGCCAGAGGGGAACTGGCCCCCACAGTGAGTCTGGTTTCTCCCAAGGTTATTTTTCTCCATTAACAATCATCTTTTGGAGTTTTGTGTTCCTTGCCACAGTCGCCTTCGGCTTGCTCACTGGGGTTATTAATACAATTATTATTTAATTATTTTTAAACACGATAAAGAATCATATCTTATCTAATTCCACAACAGGGCTCCAAACAAAAAAAAAAAAAAATCAATTAAGGAGCCAATGGCTCCTACAGGGGGAAAAACAGGCGCCAAATATTTTAAATTTTTTTAACTCCATCCATTCCTTTTCGTCCCGCAGCTCGCTAACAGTGTAGTCTGTGGAGCATTCTTCGCAATTATGTGATCACGTGCATTTTTATGCTTGTTACTGTCACCGTGTTTTCTAACAGTCTCTTTTTTGAAATTGTTAGTTCCTGCAATGAACTCCGTTTTCCCCGCTATTTCTTTGATATAAACTTTTGTTATGTATCTCGGGAAATGTAAAGCAAATTTTAAAATCAAAAGGGAGTAAACTTTTACTGTCACCAATGGCGACCTTGACAGAAATTACACTCACAAATAAATTTATTTGGTCACAAATGCGACCATTTTTAGTCGCAGTTTGGAGCCCTGCACAAGGATGATGATTTATCGACTTTATAGACATTACATTTTTATCGTCTGTTAATGCTGAACTTTTGTAAAGCTGCTTTGAAACGATGTGTGTTGTGAAAGGCGCTATACAAATAAAATTGACTTGACTTGACTTGACATTTCTGGGGGGAATGCCCCTAGCCATCACCCTCTGATCAAACAGGTCCCAGACATGCTCAATGGGATTGAGATCCAGGCTCTTCGCTCTTCTTTTTGCCAGTCCTTTCTGGTCCATCGAATGTAGGTTTGTGCCCATAGGCGATGTTGTTGCCGGTGATGTCTTGTAAGGACCTGCCTTACAACAGGCCTACAAGTTTTTATAACTATGACCTTAATTGCTACCATCTGTAAGCTGTTAGTGTCTTAATGACCGTTCCACAGGTGCATGTTCATTAATTGTTTATGGTACATTGAACAGGGATGGAAAACATTATTTAAACCCTTTAAAATAAAGATCTGTAAATAATCTTTAAAATAGTGTCCTGAAAAAAGGGACGTTTCTTTTTTTGCAGAGTAATTTTTTTAATATACACATACATATACATATATATTGTATTTTGTGTTTATGCCTGTTGCTTTATATCGTTGGAAGATCTAAAACAATTTATGGAAAATACACAAACAGAAGAAATCTGAATGGGATCAAATACTTATCCACAGCAATGTGATGGGTGTGGGGTGAAAAACATGTCAAAATTTAAGTCAGATGTGAAAGGGAAACTAAAACAAGCACCACTTGACTAAGATGAAAAAGTATAGATTTAGATTAAAAAAAGGACTTAAAAGATTGATCCGTTTCTTACCCACACCCATTTCAATTCTGAAGATATGGATGTTACCTCTGTATTCTTATGGATTACTAAGGTTTCCTTTGTGATTTTTGGAGCTACAAATCTCCATTCAGACTCTAAGTGATGTGAAATGCTGGAGAACAGTGTCCAGAGGTTGAATATGTACTGCTGTCACAATGCATCATGAGGACTTAGTACAGCTAATCATTTGCAGTTGGGTTCTAAAGAGCAGCTTTTAAAGTTGCCATGTGTACTTTCTACACCACTGGAGTCACCAAATGGAACAGCAAAAAATACAGAGGAAGAACACTTCCTCTGCCATTGGTCAGACAGACATAGTCCTGCCTCAAATGTATGCATTCCATTGTTACATAGTTCAACAATTTGTTGTTTCCCTAAAACCGTAGTTCAAATGAACATTCACAAACAGCATCACACAGTTATGTGGTTGGAACTATAGCTCTTTACCTGTGGTTAGAAGAGCTCCTTGTTTGCTGTGTGGACTTCATTTGACTTCACTGAAGCTTCTATCTTTCATTTCATATACAGCTTTCATTCTGTCAAAACTTTGACAGCTTCTTCTGGGGTTTTGCAAAAAGTGGCATTCTGAAACATCACGTAAATACAAATGCAGCCATTTAAGGGACTGTTAAGATAAAGCGCTTTATCACAGATGGCTTCTGCTGGAGAACACCGCTATTGCCATTTAATGTAAGCAGTGTTTATATGTTTGTGCATGTGCTCAAGTGTGTCGAGGGAAAACTGTAGTCTAATGTAGAGGCAAACTAACTATTGCAGGGTATGCATCTCACATTACACAGAAGTTTTTTTTTTTTTTTTAATGTTGAAGTGGCTTACAGTGACACCTAGTGGCCTGAAAGCAGCATCATTTAAACAGTAGTTTTCAGTTACCAATGCCATGGTAGAAATTCATCAAGCACAGCAAACCAAAAAGGGTCCAAAAACAGGGCAGTTACTGAGATAAAGCAAGTAGTATCAGAGACTAAATAGCAGAGACAGGCCACTTCTATTAAAATCAATGGGAGAAATTGGAACGCACAACCAAGAGGCTCTAGTGCTCAATGGTCAATTGATGTAGAAAGGAAGTCCAGCTTTAAAAGGTAAAAAAAGCCAAAATCACCTTCAAGATACAGATATCAATTGTCAGAGAACACGCATGCACATTAGCTATACAAGCCTGAAAAATTGCGATTTAGGTGTAATCTGCGGTAAGGCACAATTTATGATAGTTGTCAGATGTTACAGCTGATTTGAAATATTTTCTTTGATTGAAATCCTGACCAAATTGAGATTTCGGTGTTCCCCCATTCAAGCAGATAGGAGCTGCACTGGCATGACTGGAAAACGTCTACTGGCAGCATTCCAAAAATGGCCGCAAATGGATCGACTTGATAGACTTTAGTAGTATTCAGCTGGTCATATGATCCTAACATGGTTACCCCCATGAGGGCACCACTGCCCCATGTACAATATAAGAGCTTTTATAAGGTTACTGATATAACTATCATATGAATGGTCATGATTGTTTCAATATTACTATATTTTTTTTTATTAGAAGTAAAACTTTAAGTGTTGGTTTAATTTTGTGTTGGGGGGTATACAAATCATGATAGGTGTACCCTTTGAAGCTAAATACAGAAATTGGATAGAACAGCTACACACTTCATCTGCATCAACATGCAAAGTTATTCTGAAACAAGTTTATGATGTCTTGCAGCTTTAATGCTGAATGTGTCGAAACATTTGAATATGCATCCAGATTAATTATTTTACAAGGACACATTTCCTTCATAGTCACAGTTTTCCTGTTTATTTCATTGCATGGATTGAGTGAACCAATGAGAAACAGACTGTTAGCCATCACACATCATTGGCAAAGTGGAGCAAACAGATGCCATTCCCAAATATTCCTCCCAAATTTCATAACCAACCCATGGGACTGGTACTGAACAAACAAAATGAAAGAAAAGGGGTTGAAGATGTGACAATGCTCACCATTGCATTCAAGTCCAATTGAAATCCATTTCAGTCTGATCCATCTCAGGATCAAAGGAAACGTCCTTTGAGTTGGATCGACCCCTTAAATCAGTTACCGCTAGGATCGAAAGACACGCAAGTTGTGACAGAACGACTATGAGATAAGAGATCTCGTAAGGGAGAAAAAGCACAATTTCTACACCAGATATTCTTAAAGATCTACGAAGGATGACTTGGTTTCTTTTTAAATCCCTATGCCCCACCCCAGCCCACCCATCGTTCGTTCAAGATGATGGTTTAAGTCGTTGGCCTTTTGAGGTGAAATCTGCCTGATGGTTGGAGAAAACTTTAAGACTAAGAGGCCACATGACAGTTCTTCGCTCAAAAACAGGAGAAGGGCCAAAATCTAGATGTGTGATTCTAGGTGCAGAGTTGTCCTCAGCAGATAGGCTATTTAAGAGGGTTCAAGCTTCACTCATTCACTCAGGCTGTGTTCAGAAGATCTTGGATGGCCTTCTGCTGCGTCTCGTTGAGTGCTGATACACACTGTGTCCAAAGTAAACCAGAAACCTGAAGACAATGCATCAGAGTCAGCCATTTTTATTTTCATCAAAATTGAATGTATACAAATGGCCATTTTTCGCTGTAGGTAGGCACAAACACAAATCCACATTTTTTACATTTACTTATTGTAGGAAGGAGAAGAAAAAAAAAGATCAAATCAAAATGATTTAAACCGAGTGGAGCTCTACTAAATTAGTTGAATGCAAGACTGTCTCTGATTTAGGATCGAAGGAAAATAAATTTTGTATATAATTTAGGGCTGCAACTAACGATTTTTTTGATAGATTAATCTAACGGTTAATAGAACGATTATTCGACTATTGCAACGTTTAATCATTAGCTCTTAACCGATTATTCAGCTTGTGCCCCAACTTAAAAGGTTGTATTAAACGTGATTACTAACAATAGACGACAAAATCATCCTTAAAAATACCTCTAAATGACATTCACTTAATTAAAAAGGGGAAAAAACACTTTAATTCAGTAAAGAAATTCAATGCAAAAAAAAATTTGTTTTCAAATTAAAATTGTCTAAATATCCTTAACAAGATACATTTAATTGAGAAGCAACATATAAAATATTAAGAAAATATATCTTAAATATAAGTGTTTTTTGTATACACACACGCGTGTATTTTTCTTTGTATAACATTGTATAACTGCAAGTGCGGTAAAGACAAATTATACGCATATTCAGCTCTATTCTCTAAAAGTATAAATATCTTATATGCTGCTTCTCAGGTGAATGCATTTATTTATTTTTTTTAAAGGATTTTTAGATATTTAAAAATATTTGGATTTTAAAATATTATATTCAACATTCTCAGATAAAAATTATCTTCTGCAGTCTAGATCCTAAAGTAAATGTACATCGTTTTAAATGAGTTTGATATTTTTATTGGAAAGCAAGCCAAACAAGTAATAAATGTATATTGTTGCAGTGTATAATGGGGTGAAGGCTAGTCACATTTTTGTTCACTTCAATCCATCTTTAACTCACAAAAAAATAAACTTAAGTTGTCCATTACCAATTTTCTTCACGATAAGAAATGCACAGCAACATATATTATTATATTTACTTAACTGGTATTTTTGTATAATTCCATTTTACTTTGCGATCTACATAAGCTGAAGCTGTTTGGAAAGTTTAGAGTGCATCTGCACTGTGATCTGTGAAATTCTTCCTCTCCTCAGTCAGGTGCAAACTGCAGTGCTGCTCTTGCACGTCATCATTACAGTTTAATGTGATCTCGTTATGCGAAATGAGATCAAACGTCTATTCGACAATGAACATTTGACAATTTTTTATCAACGCTGTTGATAACGTCGACAAATCGTTTCAGCCCTAACATAGTGGAACCATCATTAACCAAACAAAAATAAGTCTAAATAAAAACAAAGGTGGCAGGTTTTTTCATTAAATTAACCCAAAATGTTAATAAATTTGCATGTACCAATTTGGCAATACAGTAAATAAAAGATTTTTCATACTAAAACATTGTGAAAATGTATTTTTTGGAACCATGTTGAATATTTTTATAGTACTGAATTAATTAGTAATGAAAAAAAAAATTATATTGTTATTTTTATTTTCTATTATTTTTGTATCATTATTATGATACTATTATTTTATTTATTATTATTTTTCCAATTTAATTTGTGTATTGTGATTATATCGTTTCATTTACATTCCATCTTTACCTGGAGCTTTTATTTTGATGGAAAACTGAAAGAGCAGTATGTTTAAGACAGTTGTATGTTCCTCAACAGATCTAGTGAAAGTCATCCAATTTATTTTTTTACCGCTATGACTTATTTTTAAGTCCTCTATTTCTATAACGCTTTTCACATTACAAATTATTTCACAGTAGCTTTACAGACATTAAAAATTGTAATGTCTTAAACCATCAATAAGATTTGTAAAATAATTTTAGCAATTAACACATTTGGAACTACGCAAATGTTTGAACCTGCAGCACTTTGCTTTAACAATGCAGACCACTGAAAACAGTCTATTATGAGTCCTGATTAAAACAGTGAATATTGATTCAGGATATTGCTTAATTTAATAATCTGCAGCAAAATTCACTGCCATCATATTGTTATTCAATATAATCATCCAGATATTCTACAAAAACTTTAGGAAACGTACACAAATTGCAAAAAAAAAAAAAAAAAAAAAAAAAAAATTCATAACATTTGCAATAATTAGTTATTTATCTTAAAATTACAATAGTTTTCTTATTAAGAGGTAAACATACTGTGCTAAAAACAACAATGAAAAATAACCTGCTGGCACAATTTAACAGTAAACATAACTGGGTGAAAAAAAGCACACCAAAGCTTATCGCGATATAACTCTGATAGCACAAACATATGAGTATCCAGTTCATGCATATTAGTAACAAACTTACTTGCACTTGACGAATAACGTTGGCCAATCGTTTGCTGCAGCAGTCTTCACCTTTGAACGATTCATTCGCGACACCATCAGCGATTATTATGAAAATCTTGGGAATGTTTGCATTGTCGGGTCCGAGAACAATTGGATTGTTGCTGTTGAAGGAAACAAACTTTATTTTATAGTTTAACATAAAAAAATGGCTACAGTACAAGTTCATAGAAGGCAATGGACGCTCACCTTTCAATAAGGTCACAAAGGTAATTAAATGTGTGTACAGCTTCCTCTTTGTCCTCGTTGAGTGGAAGCCAGGATAGCCAATGAGGGAGGACTTCAATGCTGTTGACACACTCTGGGCGGTACTTCATGACTTTGCCCACAGCAGAGATGCAGTTCTCAGTGGCGTTGACATTTTCTTTTGCTCGGGAGTCTGCAGCCTGAATCACGCTCACAAGAAGAGGGACGGCCTCTGAAACAAATAACAACATATGGTAAAACAACTACTGGTAAAACAGGGTTGCTGCAGAGTTCAAATTTAATCAATTTAAGAGACTTTTAAAAACCTTTTTCAAGACCTGAACAAATAAAATTAATACTACATACCCATACCAAAAATAAACCAACATAATCTCAAAATAAATCATGTATTACAGACTCCAACAGGCAGGGGCACACATACAACATGGCCTTAACATTTAGCATCAGTAAACAGGGTAGGCTAAATGCAAGTTTAAAATATTAAGACATGTTTTACACGCACACACAATATCAACTGATATTGGATTGTGCGCAGTGCTTGAAGTAGGCGGTGCACTTCTCTAATTTAGTCAACAGAATACCAGCAGTTTCTTGAGTACCACCACTTAGAGTCCCCCAGTACGGTGTAATGTTTATATTTAATGGAAGTCAGTGATTTGATTCATAGTGTGGAACTTTTAACTTTAAAATACACCGGGGACCCTTATTTTGAAATGCTTGAGCTTCACTGCTTCCAACTGCTCATTCAAACAAATCAAAAAATGGATATAAAATGTGCACTCCTACAATAATCCTCAACTAGGGCTGGGTGATATGTAAATTTTTTTAATTTTTTTTATTTATTTATATTTATATATACACTACCGTTCAAAAGTTTGGGGTCACCCAAACAATTTTGTGTTTTCCTGAAAAGTCACACTTATTCACCACCATACGTTGTGAAATGAATAGAAAATAGAGTCAAGACATTGACAAGGTTAGAAATAATGATTTGTATTTGAAATAAGATTTTTTTTACATCAAACTTTGCTTTCGTCAAAGAATCCTCCATTTGCAGCAATTATAGCATTGCAGACCTTTGGCATTCTAGCTGTTAATTTGTTGAGTTAATCTGGAGAAATTGCACCCCACGCTTCCAGAAGCAGCTCCTACAAGTTGGATTGGTTGGATGGGCACTTCTTGCGTACCATACGGTCAAGCTGCTCCCACAACAGCTCAATGGGGTTCAGATCTGGTGACTGCGCTGGCCACTCCATTACCGATAGAATACCAGCTGCCTGCTTCTGCTCTAAATAGTTCTTGCACAATTTGGAGGTGTGTTTAGGGTCATTGTCCTGTTGAAGGATGAAATTGGCTCCAATCAAGCGCTGTCCACTGGGTATGGCATGGCGTTGCAAAATGGAGTGATAGCCTTCCTTATTCAGAATCCCTTTTACCCTGTACAAATCTCCCACCTTACCAGCACCAAAGCAACCCCAGACCATTATATTACCTCCACCATGCTTAACAGATGGCGTCAGGCATTCTTCCAGCATCTTTTCATTTGTTCTGCGTCTCACAAACGTTCTTCTTTGTGATCCAAACACCTCAAACTTGGATTCATCTGTCCACAACACTTTTTTCCAGTCTTCCTCTGTCCAATGTCTGTGTTCTTTTGCCCATCTTAATCTTTTTCTTTTATTGGCCAGTCTCAGATATGGCTTTTTCTTTGCCACTCTGCCCTGAAGCCCAGAATCCCGCAGCCGCCTCTTCACTGTACATGTTGACACTGGTGTTTTGCGGGTACTATTTAATGAAGATGCCAGTTGGGGACCTGTGAGGCGTCTGTTTCTCAAACTAGAGACTCTAATGTACTTATCTTCTTGCTCAGTTGTGCAACGCGGCCTCCCACTTTTTCTACTCTGGTTAGAGCCTGTTTGTGCTGTCCTCTGAAGGGAGTAGTACACACCGTTGTAGGAAATCTTCAATTTCTTAGCAATGTCTCGCATGGAATAGCCTTCATTTCTAAGGACAAGAATAGACTGTCGAGTTTCAGATGAAAGTTCTCTTTTTCTGGCCATTTTGAGCGTTTAATTGACCCCACAAATGTGATGCTCCAGAAACTCAATCTGCTCAAAGGAAGGTCAGTTTTGTAGCTTCTGTAACGACCTAAACTGTTTTCAGATGTGTGAACATGATTGCACAAGGGTTTTCTAATCATCAATTAGCCTTCTGAGCCAATGAGCAAACACATTGTACCATTAGAACACTGGAGTGATAGTTGCTGGAAATGGGCCTCTATACACCCATGTACATATTGCACCAAAAACCAGACATTTGCAGCTAGAATAGTCATTTACCACATTAGCAATGTATAGAGTGTATTTCTTCAAAGTTAAGACTAGTTTAAAGTTGTCTTCATTGAAAAGTACAGTGCTTTTCCTTCAAAAATAAGGACATTTCAATGTGACCCCAAACTTTTGAACGGTAGTGTATATATATATATAAAAATAGACTATTTTTAATTAAATTATCTTTTCATTATAGGAAACAAAGGTGTGCAAGAAAAATTTACAAATGCACCACAGGGTGAAGTTGTCAACAGTGTAAACGTAAAAAAATGTAAATCTAACAAACCCAGATGTTCAGAACTAATACAAGAATCAGAGTATGTGAGCGGAGTGAGCGTGGAGTTGAGTGGTGATAATTCCACCTGAGCAGAGAGCGACTTTTTGAAGATTCCGCTCTCTCAGGCCGCTCGCCACTCGCTCAACACAGAATGCTCTAACATAGTTTGTGAAGTTGCAAATCTTATAACCTCAAATGCAGAGAATTAAAAATAAGAACGACAAACTCAAAAGGGAGTGTGGAGAGACCACGAGAATTGGCAAATATTCCTTTTGGAATCGTATGCGTCACATTGCCAGAGCACAAGGATGTGCTACACAAAGTGTGGCAAAAGGTGAGCTAGTAGGCTACACTACTATTTGATAATAAATTAGATAAGTAATGTATCTTGTTTTGCCATCATGTTAGTACAGCTGCAAGCTAGATGCAGGCACAGTTCTGCTGGGTTGCGAACATTAGATCACACTCAGTTAAGCATGTAAGCTTAATACTGTATATTGGCAAATCATTTTGCCTTGAATCCCGGCTTACACACACAAAACCAATAAACATGTATGATCTTGCAGATCAGTGAGTCCTAATTTGCAGGTGGAGCATTCTGCTTTCTTGCTTCTATTGTACAATTGACCATTTGATTCGTAAAGATTTCCGCTCTCGCATAGAGAATTTCATAGCGGAATTCTCACTTTATCGACCAGCTTTCAATTTCTGCTTCGGGATAAAGTGGCTCATAACTGCTAGTCAGTTTTCCAAAGCCAAATCCACACCTTACCTAGAAGTGAAATGTAAAAAAAATTATTCTAGATTAGTGGTTGACGATAACATCTTCCGACATAGAGGAAAAAAAAAAAAAAAGAGCTATAAATGACTGTACATTAGAAAAAAAATATATTCTTAAACGAAGGCTGTGTAATTTGTGAATTTAAATATATATTAATGAAATCATGTTTAAATGATCCTAAAACAATTTACACACACCAAAAATCTCACTTTATGCTGGACAAATAGGTTTTATTTGTTAAATCCATGGTTAAACCTTGCTATCAAGGAAATACAAAGGGGGCATGCTATCTACTAATATAATTATTACATAAATAACCACAGTCCTTCAGATTGCATATGATTTCATTATTGCATATAAACAAACTTTATATACGGTTGTATCACTCGGGTCCAGTTTAAACTGAAAAGCTGAAATTTGCACGCAAGCGAGTTTCCGTGCCAACGCTCATATGTTTTATCACTTGTAGAGGCATGTTTGATTACTTTTTTAAAGTAAATAAAAGGTAATTTAGAGCCTAAATTTTTTTAAGGCATTATTTGAAGATGTTAAATGGCATATATGCTAACAGCTAAATATTTGACCGATTACAAAATGGGATGACCCGATTATCTAACAGCAGTTGTAAACCAGTCCAAAGTAAACAGCAAGATTTTATATACAAAAACAATGCAATCACAATTTCAGATGTTTATATTACTAATCATTTGATAAATTAATAAATATCGACCTATAGTCTATATTTCTCCCAGAAGGGCACCTTTAATGTCAGAACGGGAATTGAGCGAATGCTTTTTTTTAAACTGGTGAGCGGTACTTGAGCAGAGCCTCCGGTTGGTATGCGAGCGGCTGAGCGGAGCTCACATACATGGAGCGATTTATTGAGCAGAGTGTCACATCGCTCTGCTCACATGCTCCGATAAGAAAACTGCAAAAAATATTTCTAAGCCAGTGTAGGTATACATTTTATCCAAACCAAGTCTATCTAGAAATCAATATCTAGAAATTATCAAGTTTATCTAAAAAGTAATCATCGTATATCAATTTGTGTATATTCATAATCGCCAGCAGATAGATGTGCACCCTATAGCAGTTCATGTTGAGCAGCACAGCAATATGAATATTTCTCATTACAATTCAACAAGCAAAGTTTGTCAAAATGATTGCTTGCCAAATGTTGGCTACAGATGCAGTATGTCACAGAACAAAGCAATAATTAGAGATCTATCCGAGTCATCATGGCAAAAGGAGTGGCAGATGCTTGATTCTCCAATATATAGCCTCTCCATGATTTGAAATTAATCGCTCACATGATTAATAACGCTCACGTAACTGACGCTTTCTTATGGGTAAAAAGAAAAGGAGACCATTAATCAACATGCCGAGGCCACTTATGGTCTTAAGCCGGTGTATAATTGCATGAGCTACAATGACAGTGTACAGTCGTACTGGGAATATTACCACTGTGTTTTATAACGGTCTCATTAACATGGCACATTCATTTGGAGCACAACACAAACATGCAGCTGATCGGGATCAACACTAAGACAAGCACTACAAATTCTTTTTCTCTTCCTTATTCAGCCTTTGGTGGATTTACAAGTTAACTACAGCGTTTGCAATATTTTTTTGCAAAATCTTAATTTAAAAATAAAATAAAATGGTCAAAAGTGAATTAATCCGAAAAATATGGGGGGGGGAAAAAAAAAAAAAGCACACCCAGCCCTACGTACAATATATAACAAAATTAAAAGGTAAACAAAAGTTATCATCAACAGCCGATCTTTAGTGATAGCTTGTCAAAATTTCCAATATGGCTTAATGATTGTGAACTGCTCTGCAACAGCTGAAAACACATTTCACACTCATACAAAAGTGCCGCGTTTTCACTTTGAAGGATGCAACGCATGCATTTAATTAAATCGTATTTTTTTTTCAAGTTTGATAATCAAATTGTCAGATCACGATTCCTGTCTTTCCTCCTCCAAATGTAAGACCTCTTTAAATAAAAATTAAGAACGGCGATGTCAATCGAACTCCAAAAGTGCTAGGGGTGCGTTCACACAAGTCATATCAAATACAATTATATACCTGTGAAGGCAGGCCTGTAGTTCTCTCCTCCAAACTGCGCCATGACTCCCACACCATAGGCGGCCGCTTGCCTGACCTCTGGGCTGGTGTCACAGAGCGACTGCATCATGGGCCGCAGAAAGTACTCTGCGTATTTAAAGGAAGATGGGCTGCAGTGTTCAACAATGTCATCAAAAATGCACAAACCCCACTGTCTGTCTGCCCAGGGTCTGTGCGGGCACTGTCAGAAAACACAAAGAGAACCCATTTTAGTTGAAGACGGTTTCATGTTAAAGTCTATGTAAAATATTCTATGTACTGTTATGTATATATTATGGTTATCCTTTGTAAAAAAATAAATAACTTCATCAGGATGTGATTGGTTAGTGAAAAATGACCAATATATGACTATTTAAAAAAAAAAAAAAAAGAAAAAAAAAAGTGCTTTGCTTCTGAAATGAAATTCCCATTTCAGCTCGGAGCAAGATTTGATGAGAATACAAAATATTATTCTCTTTGGAATAAATGTACAACAGTTGTGCACAATGAAGTAAATCATTGCTTCATTAGACTAACTTTGACGTCATGTCCACTTTAGGGCAAGATATTGCAGCATTTACACTTACAACAAGGTTAACAATGAGCTGCAGTAGCTGTTCAAACCATGGAAGAGCCTTCTCTCTGTAACTGCTGAAGATTGAGTGCAAGATGTCGGACACCTTGGTCAGAATGTAGACATCATTCTCATCCTGAAACACGGGCAAGAAACACTATATTACTCATTTGTCATTATTCAATCAGAAAAAAAAAGTATAAGCTGCTGTTCACTGAAAAAACAGGTTTGAAGTCAATGACACCAACAGGCATTGATTCTTGCATTTCGTATCTTTTAAGTATAGGGTGAACAAACCCATTAATGCCTAATAATAAAAATAAAAAAAACTAATTTGCGTTAGTTGATTTACTCACCTCATCTTGTAATGTTTCCTCAACCTGCTCGTCATAGTCTTCATCTTGTCGTTTGGCTGCAGGAAACAAAGTAAAAGCTACAAAACTGTTTGATTCATGAAAATAAAAGGATTAAGACGAAGAAAAATAAATAAATAAATAGTCCAGATGTCATTGTGCAACTCACCTTGTCTGACTTCCTGGTTTTTGAAGTGCTCCTCTAGTTTGCTCTTCAGAATGCCACACAGTTCTTCAAAGTGCTCGTTATTCAGGCAGCCATCACCCATCAGTTCAACACACTGTCAGTGATGACATTTCATTAAAATATACACAAATACAATCTCAGCTCTTTGAGAGAAAAAAAAAGACATTTGGACATTTCATTAATAAATCACAAAACAAATGTTTTTTTATATTCATACCACGGTTGCAAACAGAAAACAGAACTGCCATGTTAACATGTAGATTCATTTCACACAAAAAAAAAAAACAAATTAGCTGCATTTGTCCTACTAGCACTGATGAAACATTTTCAAATGACAAAATAGAGGTAGACAATACAGCGGTTACCGATTAGACACTTTTTGGAACAACCAGTTAAAATTTTTACTATTCATTTATCCATGTTCAACTGTGGCAGTCGCTGGCGGGTTCTACTCTAATATAACAGCGGCCTCTAGAGGTGAAATAAAAACAATCATGTGGGAATTTGCAGCCTATAAATCTTTCATTATTGACAATGCATTTGTATCCTCAGTTTTATGCATATTGTTATTTGAATAAGGTAAGTGTTCCAAATTGAAGAGAGCAAAGAAAAAATTTTATTAAAAAGGAAATGTCACCCGTCAGCACATACGTAGGGTCTCCAACTTCATATTTTGTGAATACACTATTCCTCAAGAAACCTAAATCTGCAGATCACACACACACACACACACAAAATGTGTACAGCCCCACTGAACAAAGATATATTTCTATTTCTAAATGATTACCATTACGGTTCATGCAAAGATGACAAAATTGAAACAAATTCAAATAGTCCACAATATTTTAGTACTTAGAAAGTCCCCCATAATTTTTAACAAGTGTTCCAACCCTTCTTGACATCAAGGGTACAAGTTTGTCATAGTCACATCTATCCTCTTCTACTCTGAGGATGACCTCCTAGAGTACTCTGATGTTTAATGGGGAGTGATGCTCGACTTGAACACAACAGGTGCTCAAAAAGGGTTGAGGTTGGGTGGCATACCATCTTATCTATCCATAGGAATGCAGCAGTGGACTTGGAATAATGTTTAGGATCAATGTCAAAGTTAAAAAGTTCCCACCAGCCCAGATCCAGTCATCATCTCTTAAGATTTTGCTGAACATAGGGGGCCTGGGAAGCTCAGTGAGTATTAACGCTGACCATCACCCCTTGAGTCAAGTTCGAATCCAGGGTGTGCTGAGTGACTCCAGCCAGCCAGGCAGATAGTAGTATGAGCCTCCACATGCTGAGTCTCTGTGGTGTCATGCACAACGAGCCACGTGATTAGATGCGCGGATTGATGGTCGCCGAAGTGGAGGCAACTGCGACTTGTTCTCCACCACCCGGATTGAGGCAAGTAACCGCGCCACCACAAGGACCTACTAAGCAGTGGAAATTGGGCATTCCAAATTGGGAGAAAAGGGGATGTAAAAGATTTTCCTGAATGTGTGTGTGATGCCATTGATGAAGTGCAATTCCCCCACACCTTCAGCAAACGAATCCCCATATAAAAGAACTTTACAACCAATGTTGGTACATGCACTTCCCACTGTTCTCCCATGTCACCAAGCATTTTGGATTCTATCAGGGGAAAAAAAAAAAAATACTTTGGGCTCATGAGACCAGCTTATAGATTCTTAAAAGGTCTGCACCTTTATCAGCATGGGCCTTGGCAAAGGCTAAACAACCTTTATGCTTTGGCTTCAGCTGTGCCTTCCTGTGTATGACACCATGCACATTCCACTTCTTTGCAGAGCATGTCATACTGTGTGAGATGAAACTGTCACTCTAGTTTGGCTTCCAACCGCTTTTGCCAACTCTGAAGCATTTTCACATTTTATGTTGCAGCCATATGCTGAAATGCTTCATATAAAAAAATTAAAAACAGTCTACACTACATACCCCATGACAAAGCAAAAACTGATTTTATATATCCTAGCAAATTTATTCAAAATAAAAATTGAATTATCATATTGACATAAGTACTCAGACCCTTGATGCCTACCCTTTGATACTTAATTTATCAATTTCTCTGGATCACCTTTTAGATGTTTCTACACTTTGATTGGAGGCCACCTGTGGCAAATTCAATCGATTGGACATGCTTTGGAAAGGCACACACCAGTCTATAGAAGGTCTCACTGCTGAAAATGCAGAGCAAAAACCAAACCATGAGTACAAAGGAACTGCCTTAAATGCCATAATTCTTAAATGGAAGTTTGGAACAACCAGGGCTCTTCCTAGAGCTGGCCGCCATGCAAAACGGAGCAATCGGGGGTGAAGGGCCTTGGCAAGAGAGGTGACTAAGAACCCGATGGTCACTCTGGTTAACCTACAGAGATCATGTGTGGAGATGGAAGAAACTTGCAGGAGGACAATATTCACTTACACTCCACTGATCTGGGCTTTATGGCTGACTCTGAGCAATACACATGAAAGCCTGCTTGGATTTAGCAAAAAACACCTAAAGGATTCTGACTCTGAGAAACGAGATTCTCTGGTCTGATGAAATGAAGATTAAACAGCCTCAAATCCAAGCATCATGTGGAGGAAACCAGGAACCCCTCATCACCTGCAAAATAACGTCCCAACGGTGAAGCATAGTGGTGGTAGCATCACCCCATGCTGTGGGGGTATTTTCAGCAGCATGGACTGGTCTAGATTGCAGGAAAGCTGAACACAGCAAAATAGAGATCCATAATAAAAACCTGGTCTACAGTACTCAGGACCTCAGACTGGGCAGAAGGTTTGCCTTCCAACAGGACAATGACCCCAACTCACAGCCAATACAATACAAGAGTGGCTTAGAGACAACTCTGTGAATGTCCTTGAGTGGCCCAGTCAGAGACTGGACATGATCCCAATCATAAATCTGTGGAGACACCTGAAAATGAAATGATTTTTGTTTATTCAGTTACCATGACTAGGTTCGTGCCTTCCAAGAGCTTTTGAGAACAGAGCGCAAAATTGCGAAGCTAGCAGTGTTTGAGACTAGCTACCAGCAGCTACTGCCTGGATTATGCAAAACTGGCTGATTCCATTCAGTCATCAGAATAAGGTAAATGCGAGGGGGGCGTGGCTCGGTGGCAATGGAATAAGCTGTGTTTGACGTGGGCTCCCGTCGAGTTTCTATTTCAACCGAAAAACGTTAAATGTAATTATTTTCATACAACAGTAAACTATTACTAAACTCCATCGGATAGTAGGGCTGCACGTTTAAGTTTTTCATTAACCGTTAACCGAGGCCCTTAACGGTTAATACTCGGTTAACCATAGTTTGCGCCAGGGATGGAAATTAACTTTTTTGTCCACCGGCCACTGTGGATTTCAAAATCTACCAGCCACTCAATGTTTTTACCAGCCACTTTCTTGTTTTTAACCGACAATGTGTAACTAAATGTGAAAATTAATACTACAAGATCTACAATAATTAAGCCGTTTATTTAATCTCAAGTCTCAATGAAATACTGGCATTTTCTCTTTCTCTCTTATAGCCTACACACACAATCCATGAACTGATATTCATTTCAGTTCGCATACGAGGAAAACACAATGTTACGGACGTGAGCGCTCTGAAAGCGGCACTGAAAGATGCTTTAAAACTTCCACAGAGACATCAAACAGAAAGCACAAAACCTTTCTTTAAAGTGAATTTCGTTTTGTATTAATTGTGTCTTAATTTTAATCAATGTTTCATCAACCAATTGCCTGGATTTAATAAATAAGAATTAAATATAGCAGACGACATAATCACGAAGCGGAGGCGCCGGCGCGTGTACTGGAGCTCGTTTCATAAATGAACCGAAACTCAGTGTATAAGGTAGCCTTGCCTCACAAATAATTCAAAACTAAAGAAAACAGACACAGACTGCTCTCTGCTTATGTAATCCGTAAGAAATGTGCATTTCTCTCTGGTGCGTTACTGCGAAGACCGCGAGTCAGCATCGTCAACTTCATCTTTGCAAATAACACGGACAAAGAAAAGACTTGTTTATTAATATATAATTAAAATATCTCCTTGCTATATTTTACATATTCATAATCATTACTTTTGCCGGTTCTTTGTGACAGATTTTAGGAGCTTTATTGGCAGCGCCACGCCGCCACCCTTACATGAGCACATCACCGCACCCACCAGAATAGCCCTGTTTTTTTGTTAAGGATTTGATTTCACATTAGAAAACTGGTCAAGACTACTTCTTGTGGACATTACAAATGTCTGGGAGCGCTCTGGCAGTCTCTGGTGGTGCAAAAATGTATTACAACTAAATTCAATGCACCCCATTGACGCCACTTAACCGAGCAAAATGTTTCACTCGGATACGCAATTTTTAACGGTTAATCGGTTAACCATGGACACCCCTATCGGATAGTGAAGCGAATCCACGGCGGTGCCCTGATGGACACGAGGCTGAAGAAATTTAAGTATACGGGATCCTCCAAAACTAGGCCCAATACCTCCTCAAGCCAGAGTACTGCCGTGAGCCCAGCTAAAGTGACCCCGCCCTCACCTGCTTCGGGAGAGATGGATGTTGAAGGCTTGAAATCAGAAATCCTTCTTTCTTTGAAAGCGGACATCTCAACGGTGATAGTCAGAACTGAAAAATGCCCTAGCCGACGACTTCGAAATGCTCAAGAACGAACTGAAGGCGGTGAAAACGGAGATAATAAATAACACCGCGGCGCTGAAGTCTGAGCTTGACCAGGTGAAAGTTAACATCAAGGAGGTAGAGGGGGGGCTATCTGCATGGTCAGATGAAGTGACTACTCTACAAAAAACTGAGCGACATGAAGACAGAAATGGCAGAACTGAAAACGAAGTGTGAGGATATAGAAGGACGGATGAGGAGATGCAACATAAGAATCATTGGAGTACCCGAAACTCCCGATTCCAGCACTACAACTTCTGTATCAAAGTTGCTATCTGAGGTGCTACAGTTGGATAAAGAGCCGTTGATTGATCGTTCACACCGGAGCCTAGGGCCGAAGAAGCCGGGCGGAAAACCTCGCGCCATCGTTGCTAAACTTCATTATTACCAAGATTGTGTCCAGATTCTGCGACGCGCTCGCACTCGGGGTCCGCTTCGTTTCAACGGGGAACCAACTACCATCTTCCCGGACTACACGGCAACTGTGGCTAAAGCTCGGGCTGCATTTACAGAGGTGAGGAAACTGCATCGTGACCGACAGGGAGTCCGGTACGGGATTCTGTTTCCAGCGCGATTTCGGGTCACGTTCAGAGGAGATGACAGGGAGTTCATCGATCCGGACAAAGCTATGACCTGTGTCAAGAAGAACATTCTCTCATCCACAGAGGCCGCAAAATGTAATGAGACTGATCATCTTAACTGAACATAATACCTATGCCGATCTTCGGGTATTGTGAACGTGTATATCACTGTGCCAGATGTCATCAGGATATCCCGAGGTAGAATGAAAGGCATGCGGCTTAGATTCCTGATTATTGTTATGGGATAACTGGGTCAGTTTTAGTTGGCTATCTTTGAGAGTCATTACTCTCGATCCAAGGTTATTTAAGGAAGTCAATGCTGTAGTCTTGATACTCAGCACGATTAATATATTCTCTTCCAAGGATTATAACCTTAGTTTTCTGTGCATTATACCTAAAATTGTATTGCTCTATTCTTTACTAATCCTTATTATTATTTTCTCTTTTATTTTTTTTTTCTTCATTTTATTTTATTTTGTTGGAGGCTCGACGGGAGCTCGAGTGCTTAGCTTTATGGCTCCCAACCACAAACACGTAATGTGTGGATATCTTTCTGTGGGGTGTTGTATTCACCTTGTTCATATTGGTGATAGGGGGTGGGTAAATACTGGACCTATATACGAATTGATACTATACCAGTTTCTTATTGTATTTTTATTTACCGGTATGTTTGTTTTTGTGTCTTTGGGTTTCATTTATGGTGCTTACTTCTCGGTGCACACAAGATGGCCACTATAAATAATACAAGAGGTTATGATGGTTGCCCAGCTAATTTCATAAGTTGGAATGTTAAATCACTTAATCATCCAGTGAAATTTAAAAAAGTATTCTCACATCTAAAACAGCTCAGTGCAGATATTGCATTTTTACAAGAGACCCATATACGCGCTGGTGATGGTTCTCGCCTGGTTAGGGGATGGGCTGGACAAGTGTATCAATCCAATTTCTGCTCAAAGGCTAGGGGGGTTGCTATTATGATAAGCAAAAATGTACAGTTTACGGCATCTCATGTGCAATCTGACTCTGCAGGGCGATTTGTTATTGTGGTAGGGAAATTATACACGCTCCCAGTTATTTTAGCCTGTATTTATGCCCCGAACTGGGATGACTCTACATTCTTCACCAATTTTTTTTCCCCTCGCTTACCGGACTTATCACATCATCTTATACTTGGCGGTGACATTAACTGTGTACTTTCTCCTCTCTTAGATAGGAGTATTTCTAAGAGGGCATCCCTGACGAAGTCAGCTTACTCTGTCCAGCTCTTCCTGAAGACTTATGGGGTGGCGGATGTGTGGCGGTTTCGTAACCTCACCTCTAGGGCGTACTCTTACTTTTCCCCGGTACACAAGACTTATTCACGTATTGATTATTTTTTCCTGGATAAAAGAATTCTGCATCTCAGGAAAGAATGTGATTACGGGGCCATGGTCATATTGGATCATGGTCCCTTAATCATGAAAATGTACATTCCTAATACACAGCCTACATATCGTTCATGGCGGTTTAACTCTTTGCTTCTGTCAGAAGATGAGTTTACTAAGTTCATATCGTCTGAAATTAAAATGTTTCTCGACATTAATCAAACCCCAGGGATGTCGTCATCTACTGTTTGGGAGTCGCTAAAGGCATATCTAAGGGGTCAAATTATTTCATACTGTGCAAACAAAAAAAGGGCTAACATGGAGCGTATTAAATTAACAGATGAGTTATTAGAGTTGGACAGGCTGCATAGTCATTCCCCATCAGCAGATGTAATTAAGAAACGTTTGTCATTACAGACAGAGTTTGATCTCCTGTCCACCCGACATGCTGAATACCTCATTCTCAAATCAAGACATGGTTATTATGAGCATGGGGAAAAGTCCGGCCGAGCACTTGCTCACCAGCTGCGCCAAAGAACTGCTAATCAAACCATTCCTGAAATTAACGACGAATGTGGTTTAAAATGCACTGACAATGAGAAAATCAATTCCTGTTTCAGGAAATTCTACCAGTTATTATATACTTCAGATGTGCCCTCCAACCCTACTGTCCTAGAAGAATTTTTCAAATCTCTGAAGATGCCTTCTGTAGGTGTAGAGTTCTTGGCTGAACTGGAAAGGGATTTCTCAGTTAAGGAGATAGTGTCAGCAATCGGTTCGATGCAAAGTGGCAAATCTCCAGGGCCAGATGGCTTCTCAACCAAATATTTCAAAAAGTTTTCTGACCAGCCCTTCTCCTTTGTTATTGTTAGTATTTGAAGAATCTTTAGCCACCAATTCTTTGCCCCCAACCATGCGTCAAGCAGTCGTCTCTTTATTACTTAAAAAGGATAAAAATCCCCTTAATTGCAGTTCATACCGTCCTGTTTCGTTGAATACAGATGCAAAGATTCTTGCCAAGATGTTGGCGCGTCGCCTTGAAAACATTATCCCCTCTATTATTTCGTCTGACCAGACAGGTTTTATTAAAAATCGTTATTCATTTTTCAATATCAGGCGTCTATTTAATATTCTTTATTGTCCCACTCCGCCCGATCCTGGGAATATCGAGGTGATGCTGTCACTCGACGCTGAAAAAGCGTTTGATAGGGTGGAGTGGGCCTATCTTTTCAAGACTTTAGAAGCGTTTAACTTCGGCCCTAAATTCATTTCCTGGATCAGACTCCTATACACGCTCCCAATGGCTGCGGTACGCACCAATAACAACTTATCCTCCTACTTTGAGCTGGGGCGGGGCACGAGACAGGGGTGTCCTCTTTCACCACTTTTGTTTGCTGTTGCTCTTGAGCCACTAGCATTAGCCCTGAAGCAGTGCCCACCATCAAGGGGATACACCGGGCAGGTGCGGAGCATAAAGTGTCACTATATGAGGATGATGTTATTATTTATATCGGACCCTCTCTCAAGTCTTCCTGAATTATCGATTCTACTCACTAAGTTCGGAAGAATATCTGGTTATAAAGTTAACCTTCAGAAAAGTGAACTTATGCCCATCTCTTCTGTAGACAGATCATATTTTGGGTCAATTCCTTTTAAATTTAGTCCTAAAAAAATAAAATATTTAGGTATATGGGTCACACGTAACCACAAGGATCTTTTTGGGGCTAATTATCATCCCCTCTTAAGTAGCCTTAAAAAGGACCTAGAGCGCTGGGACCCTCTACCTCTCTCCTTAGGAGGGAGGATCAATACGATTAAGATGAATATTCTCCCTAAGTTTTTATATCTATTTCAATGTCTTCCTATCTATCTAACAAAATCTTTTTTTTCCAATTTAAACAGTCAGATTTCATCCTTTATATGGCATAAAAGGCAGCCCAGGATTAATAAAAATATATTACAGAGGTCCCGCACAAAGGGAGGTATGGCACTTCCAAATTTTGTTTTACCATTGGGCTGCTAATATAAGAGCACTGCTGTATTGGTTGAGAAAGGATTGCACGGATGTCAATAGTACTGATTGGATGGTGTTAGAGAGGGCATCCATTGGATCTACCTCCCCTGCAGCTTTATTATGTTCCAAATTACCTTTCAAACAGCCTATCTCAGCCTTCACCACCAATCCAGTTGTTATCCATTCAATTAAAACCTGGAACCAGTTTAGAAGGACCTTTAATCTCATTGATCTTTCGCTCGTTACACCTTTGATAAAGAATCATATGTTTGCCCCATCAATGATGGATGAAGCTTTTATGGTTTGGGCAAGAAAAGGTATAGGTACACTATCAGACCTCTACATTGATAATAGGTTTGCCACTTTTATACAATTGCAACAGAAATATGGCCTTCCTAAATCACATTTCTTCAGGTATTTACAACTTAGGGGCTTTGTGGCTTCTAACTCTGACTGTTTCCCATTGAGGCCTTCGGAGTCTATGCTTGAAACCATTTTAAAATGTAAAGTTAATTTAAAACAAGTAATAGGCACAATTTACACATTCCTCAATAAACATAACATGAATAGTCTCGATAGCCTTAGAATCAAATGGGAAACAGACCTAGTTGAAACGATTCCGGAAGAAACATGGCAAAAAATTATACAGCGAATCCACTCTTCCTCGATATGCCTCAGGCACACGGTGGTCCAGTTTAAAATAGTGCACCGGCTTCATTGGTCCAAGGAAAGATTGTCTAAGATTAAGACGGGTATTGACCCTACGTGTGATCGGTGCAGGCAGGGTCCTGCTACGCTGCTGCACATGTTTTGGCTGTGCCCTAAGCTACACAATTTTTGGCATTCTCTGGTATATGTGGAAGAACAATACATCCATCTCCTCTGATTTCACTGTTTGATGTAGCTCTGCTGGATGCCACCTTTTCTGGGAGACACCTGAGCATGATGGCCTTCTGCTCTTTGTTGGCTAGGAGGCTTATCCTGTTTAAACGGAAAGATGTTCTCCCCCCCAACATACGGCCAATGGATTAGGGAGGTCATGAGTTATGTTCACTTAGAAAAAAATTAGATACACTGTAAGAGGGTCCACTAGGAAATTTTACGTCATTTGGCAACCATTTATTTCCTTTGTAGAAGGCACAGCAGCTACTAACATATCTATATAACCCAATTGTGTGTGTACACGGTTTTTTTTTGTTTGTTTTTGTTTTTTAGTTTTTGTTTTTTTTACTATTATTTATTGATGCTGTCTTTTTTCCTTTATTTACCTATTTATGTTATATTATATATACACACACACACATGAATCTGCAGTCTCATATTTGAACATGTCGGGTTGTATGGGAATTTGCAGGGGGTCCAGTACAGGTGGGTGGGGGGTATTGGGGAGTTGGCTGGTTTGTTTGTTTGGACAGGAACTTGATTTGTCTATTTCATGTATGGATAGTATTTCTTTTGTTTGTTGTATTTGAGAAAAATAAAAGAGACCTTGATCAAAAAAAAAAAAGAAGGTAAATGCCCTGGCTATTGTGATCTATTGTGCTGTAGGTGTTTTGGGTTTAGTGTTAAAACTGAATGATATCAACATTGAACATTATATATTTTTAATTAATTAGAAGATGAATTTCATGTAGGGATACATGCAGTAGTCCCAACTAGCATTTCTTTTTTTTAAATGAGTTTTTTTTTTTGTTGATAAAAAGATGATAAAATCACAAAAATGTGTGGGCACCCCTTTGACATAGAACACAGATTATCATGGCAAAGGCAGAGCTGCATCTCCCACCAAATAATTACAAATCCAATGTTTGGAAACACTTGGGTTTTATAAGAGATTGAGATTTTGATAAACCCATGCAGTTTGTAAAATATGTCATGCTACAATAAAATATACAGGCAGTATGACTAATTTAACACACTTGAAGCGCTGACACGAAAGCACATTCGTCTGCTGGCAAGTTAAGGAACGGTTTATCCCCGAGCATCCTTAAAATGCATATTGCACTGCATCATAATAGGGGTGAATCGTATCGTAAGCCGTTTCATATGTATCTTTAATGTATCGTAGGCAATGCATCGGGATGCATATCGCATCGGCCTCAGTTATGAAGATGCACATCCCTAGTATGGAGTGTATAGATTAATGTGAAATAATTAAGGGATCTGAAAACTTTGAGTGCACCCTACACACACAAAACCCTTTATCTTCATGGCGCAATACTGCCGCAATTTTTTATACTCCATTATTTAATAAAAACTACATCTTTTCTCATAACAAGATAATTATGTCATAAAAACAACATTTTATTTTTAATTTACACTTTGGCAGTGGTGGCTCAGCGGTTAAGGCTCTAGGTAACTGATCAGAAGGTAAGGGGTTCAAACTGCCAAGATGCCACTGTTGGGCAAGGCCCTTGACCCCATCTGCTCCAGGGGCACCGTATCTTGGCTGACCCTGTGCTCTGACCCCAGCTTAGCTGGGATATGTGAAAATGAAAAACGTTAAACCAATTCAACATATGGCAACCGTGGAACAGTTATTTGAAACGTTTTCTTTATTTTCTTCTCTAATGGAGTACTCTTTAATGAAAATAAATAAAAATAGGCTCAAATTTGTTAGTTAATTTAGATTAACCTTCTAATGGTCTTTGGGGTCTTTTTGACCCAAATCGACTTTTCCTTAATAAATAAAAATGGTTCCCTTCATCTCAGTGGAATAAGATTTTGTGACTTTTCCTACATTATCTATACACAAAAAAAACTGGGCTTGATTCGGTTGTTCTATAGGTATGTAAAAACAATTTACACTTCTGGTCTTCGGGGTCAATATGACCCCACATTGAAATGAATGGGAAATGCGAAAAAAAAATAAATAATAATATCTTCATGTGTCAAAGAGTCAATAAATCCAGCATAAATCTGAATTTTCACACAGAAATTAAGGCCTAGTACTAGAGCATACATGAGATGTAGAAAAGACATGCTCAGTCACACACACACACACAAAAGACACACACGTATGTGGCATTTTGTAAAAAAAAAAGGCATTTCAAAATGCATCAAAAACTTAAAAGAAATCTATTTGAAAGAATATTTATTTTAAATGTCTTTTCTAACATACATACATACATACATACATACGATTATTAGGAACACCTGTTCAATTTCTCATTAATGCAATTATCTAATCAACCAATCACATGGCAGTTGCTTCAATGCATTTAGGGGTGTGGTCCTGGTCAAGACAATCTCCTGAACTCTAAACTGAATGTCAGAATGGGAAAGAAAGGTGATTTAAGCAATTTTGAGCGTGGCATGGTTGTTGGTGCCAGACGGGCCGGTCTGAGTATTTCACAATCTGCTCAGTTACTGGTATTTTCACGCACAACCATTTCTAGGGTTTACAAAGAATGGTGTGAAAAGGGAAAAACATCCAGTATGCGGCAGTCCTGTGGGCGAAAATGCCTTGTTGATGCTAGAGGTCAGAGGAGAATGGGCTGATAGAAGAGCAACTTTGACTGAAATAACCACTCGTTACAACCGAGGTATGCAGCAAAGCATTTGTGAAGCCACAACACGCACAACCATGAGGCGGATGGGCTACAACAGCAGAAGACCCCACCGGGTACCACTCATCTCCACTACAAATAGGAAAGAGGCTACAATTTGCAAGAGCTCACCAAAATTGGACAGTTGAAAACTGGAAAAATGTTGCCTGGTCTGATGAGTCTCGATTTCTGTTGAGACATTCAGATGGTAGAGTCAGAATTTGGCATAAGCAGAATGAGAACATGGATCCATCATGCCTTGTTACCACTGTGCAGGCTGGTGGTGGTGGTGTAATGGTGTGGGGGATGTTTTCTTGGCACACTTTAGGCCCCTTAGTGCCAATTGGGCATTGTTTAAATGCCACGGCCTACCTGAGCATTGTTTCTGACCATGTCCATCCCTTTATGGCCACCATGTACCCATCCTCTGATGGCTACTTCCAGCAGGATAATGCACCGTGTCACAAAGCTCGAATCATTTCAAATTGGTTTCTTGAACATGACAATGAGTTCACTGTACTAAAATGGCCCCCACAGTCACCAGATCTCAACCCAATAGAGCATCTTTGGGATGTGGTGGAACAGGAGCTTCGTGCCCTGGATGTGCATCCCACAAATCTCCATCAACTGCAAGATGCTATCCTATCAATATGGGCCAACATTTCTAAAGAATGCTTTCAGCACCTTGTTGAATCAATGCCACGTAGAATTAAGGCAGTTCTGAAGGCGAAAGGGGGTCAAACACAGTATTAGTATGGTGTTCCTAATAATCCTTTAGGTGAGAGTGTGTATATATATATATATATATATATGAGGAAATCAGATCAGTTAAGACATAAATATTTAGGTGTGATTATAGACGACATGTTATCATGGAAAGATCACATTGATACTCTATGTAAAAAAACAAAGCAGAGAATTTACTTTCTTCGTCGTCTTAGGTCATTTGGAGTAAGAAAACAGATTCTTCTGTTGTTCTATAGGTCTGTGATAATGAGCATACTACAATATTGCAACTCTATCTGGTATAAAAGCCTGTCTGTTATGCTGAAAACAAAGTTGTTTAATCAACTAAAAATTTGCTCAAAGATTGTAGGTCAGCCTCTTGAGAAGCTTTACGACTCAGCCGACTATAACAATTTGCTAAGGCTAGCTAATATTATAGCTTCTAACCCTATGCATATTCTGCATAAAGAGTTTGAACTACTACCATCAAAGAGGTATAGAGTCCCTAGATTTAACAAAGTGAGGCTGAAACACTCTTGTGCACCAGGCTATTTTAGCATTGAATAAAAACACTCAATCAGAAATCAAGAGTACTGTGAAGGTGTTAGATGCATGTGTTGTATTGATTGAATGTATAATATGTGATGTTTAAGTGTATGTCGATGTAGAATGTGTGTTAGATGTTGTAAACAGATACTGTTATGCAAGAAATTTCAGATTCGTCTGACAATAAAGTATAAAAAGTATATATATATTTTTTTTTTCCACAAAATGTATCAAACTTTGTGATAGAGCAGTTGGCCACATCCAGTAAAATGAATGGCTCTCTATTGCCTCTACTGGTCAAAACAATGTATTTCTTAAACTGTAATAATTTTAGGTTTATCTCTAACCAGCAGATTGCATACTTCTACACTTAACACCTAGATCAATATCCAGAAACAAATTTAATTTAAAATCATCATTTAAGTGATTTTCATAAAAATTTAAAATTTCATATGCAAGCTAATGGTGTAGTTGAGGAATTGTGTGGTAAATGGGTACAAAAGTACTTCATATCTCCCAAAACACAGCATTAATGAATAGATGAGAAGTAAACAAAAAAAGATATATTATTTGTATGATTAAAAATGTATATTTTTTGTACAATTACTCTATCAATTTTTGGGGTCATATAAACCCCAAAGACCAGAAGTGTAAACAGTAAAACAAAGACCATCAGAAGGTTAAGCAAAAATTTACAATAGCTTTATAAGTTTTGAATGAAAGTTATTCATTTCACAATTTAAGCGGCAAATAAAACGTCAACCAAAATGTCTTTATTATTATTATAGCATTTAAGATCAATGCGTTAAATAGCCATACATAGGTTTATGTAAGAATGTTTGGCAAACCTTCCTAGGGCTTCAATTAGTCTATTAAAATATTATTGTAATTTCATTAATTATATTACATTCAATATAAAATAAATATATTCTCATCCTTTGGGATGCACAGATACCACTTTCTCTTCTGATTCGATATCAGAAATCTCAGAAACGGCAGATAACGATCCAAGTGTTTTTATTTGCAAAATCAGTTAAGAATATCTTTACATTGTGTGGAACTAATTGGGGGTACTCTTTAAAATGTAAAGAAACAAACCTCTAACTATACATTATTTCAATAAAAATTGCTTTGAATAAAATGCAAGAGTCATATGAACAACTTTGTATTTTTATGGTTCTTTTGTCATTTGAGCTCTACAGTAACTAACATGACTAACACAGTATCAAATTTGGATCGGGCTCAGACCGATACCCAATCCATCTAAAATCTTCAGTATTGGAGCCAATATCAATCAAGGTATTGGAGCATCCCTACTTTTTGCGAACACTTCAAAACGTCTTGGCCTCCATACATGGTTTAGAAAGCATAGGACTTGTTCAGCTTCATTTTTTTAACTGTATTTTCCTCTGAAACCTAGCGATACAAGTTATTATTGGGATTTTGGTTAAAACAGATTGAAGAATGAAAGTCACACAACTGGGATGGCAGGAGGGCGAGTAAAGAGAATTCCTATTTTTAGGTGAACTATACTCTTAATATATACATACACAGACAGACAGACAGACAGACACACACACGTATATAAAAATATTAAGAGTTATACATTACACACACACACACACACACACACGTGTATTTAGTTATTGGTTAACATCCATTACAAAATTTATCAGTTTACTTGCATTAATCTCCAAAAAAACACCCCTATTTTAACCCGCTTTTACCTTGGCAAATGAGTGCATGATTTCCGAAAGCACATCTGAGTCGGGTTCAGTTCCGATGGCTTTGATGAGTGCATCACACATGAAGTGCCACATCTGAGTGAGGTATTCTGGTCCTCGGACACGAGCACACTCCAACAGCAGAGGCATGGACTCAGCCGCTGCTACTCGCACGCGTGGAGAAGATCACGTTAAGGAACCAGTCAATCATACAATCAGGCAAAGTTTGTCAAGACAATTTGTTGGCTAAACAGAACCTTGCCTGAAAATCTAAAAGTTTGCAGTTAGAAAATTTTACAGGCCCACTGAACAAAGACAGGAAGAATGTCAGATAGACTAGAAGCTCAAACTAGGTGTTGTTGGAAAGCTGAGATCTTCAGCTTTTTGATGATATATAACATCCACAGTTGACAATTTTCCCAATGTTTTATGCTTTTTCTGCTGGAATTTTTAAATATGTTTTCTGGACATCTGAGATATAATTGTATTAATCAATCTCAATGATAAGTAAATAATTTCTAATTTTTTAAAAAAGTATAAAAATTTTTAAAAAAGGTAAGAGCTTATAGTGTTTGTGGCTACTTGGGGCCTAAATAACTAATGATCAGAGCATGAGAAGTTTGTCTTTGATGTTTTACAGAAATAATTTAACACTGAATCTTTTGATAATCATTCAAACTGTGATATCTGGACAGCTGTATGGTCACATTCTTGAATGGGAGCTTTAATTTGATGCAAGTCTACTTTTTTACATTTAATTTATTTTTATTTTGTTGTTTCGCAGATTTGATAGTCTGGTGTGCAAAAAAAACAAAGTTCCGATCAGTTAGAAAAGATAGCAACTCGAGTCAGAACAGTCTGAATGTCTGTGCAAAGCTTGAATGTCTCTTGAAAGCTCTAGAAGTTACAACTGATAAATGTGGTCTCAGTTTTGGATTTTTAAAATAGCATATCGGCTGTCAAAGCAACACAATGACGACACCGTAGTTATTTTTATTTTGAGATCTGATCTCAAATTTAACTGCCTTAAAGGATAAAGTATATTAACCTTTCTTGAAAATAGAGTAAATGGTAAATTGTGCACAAAATAAATGCCAGTATCTGAAAAATGTATATTGATCAACCAATAGACTAAAAGGATTTACAGCAGACAAAACATTTTAAATGTTTCTGAAGGATATCATCATGAAAATAGAATTTCAGCAGAGGAACCATCAGCTTCACAACTTGTTCTGTGTAATCAACAAAACCCTCCTTGAGTTCTTTAGCATAACACACCTGAGGAAAAAAAGCCAGAGACACGCATTTCAATTGAGTAAATAATTGAATTTACAGTTCCACTAATTGAAAAGTCTGTTTGTTAGGAATTCTCACCAGCATCTGGCAGGCTGTGGCTTTCTCCTCCAGCCCTGCAGTCTTGATGCCAAAACTCTGCTGATCTCCGAGATTCACAAATTCCCAACCATCATCTTCAGACATGTTCTCCATGTCCTGAGCTAAAGACACCAAAAGCATTAGAACAAACAAGACAATGGGTCTGTTCCAAAACTTAGTGAGCTCTCTACATAGGGAGCCGTCTTCAAATGGCAGCATCCTTACTGAAATAATGACTCATAAGAGTGATTTGAAACACTTTAGATAGGTGGCAGCTCCACCTATCATGGAGTGCACAAGAAGCGACTCAACAGATTTGATACAGATGGCACCAGAGAAACGACGCGATCCTCTGAGCATAAATGCGCACAGCACACACTTTTTGGGTAAATTGTTTGGCATCATTTTAAACTGTTATTTATAGATACCTCATACAAGTATAAATAAGTATTTATTAGGGATGCAACTAACTAATTTGAGAAATCAACTAATCTAATGATTACAACTATAACTATTCGGGTGATTATTGCAACGATTAATCATTAGCGCTAAACAGACTATTCAGCTTGTGCCCAGAGTTAAAAAGTTGTATTAAACGTGCTTACTAGCAATAAAAAGGACAAAATCATATTTTAAAAGTACCTCTAAATGACATTCACTGAATAAAAAAAAAAATCCTTAAAAACAATATACATTTAGTTCAGAAGCAACATATAAGATGGTAAGAATTTCTTTCAGAGGGGGCCTGGGTAGCTCAGCAGTAGTAGTAGTACGTTTTGTTTAATGCCATGTCAGCATTCAAAGCTATTTTCATGGCAACAACTCAATTACAAAAATACAAATATCATATAAATACAATAAAAACAAAACAAATATAGACAAGTCTTATTATACAATATTTTTTTTAAGATTAACATATGATAAAAAATCCAAAACCTTTTCAGGCACAATCTCATTAAATAAGTCCTTTAACGAAGTAACTTCATAAAAGAGCATTCTACTTGCGTTAAGACCAGGGCAATCTAGTAAAATATGTTTGACAGATAAGGGAATATTACAAAACATACATAGGGTTGGGTCTTCACCTTTAAGCAAAAAAGCATGGGTCAGATTTGCGTGACCTATACGTCATCTGGTGTAGACCACTTGATCAAGTATAGTTTTAAAATTGATAAAAAGTCTGTTTGAAATTTCCGGATGAATTACATACAACTTATTGTTCTTGCACATATTCCACTCTTCTTGCCACTTATTTAAAATATATCGGTTAATAATCGGTCTGATATCTGAGGGAGGAATTTGACATTCATTAATTTCCTGATTAAGAGCTTCCTTAGCAGCTGCATCAAGCTTGTTCATTTCCTGAAAAGGCCAACATGTCCTGGAACCCAGCAAAAAATAATGCTGAAGAACTGATTTAGTAGATAATCCACTTTGGTTAAGATGCGGTCCACTAAAGGATGATCCATTTTTAAAGTGTCCATTGCTTGAAGGCAGGATTTAGAGTCTGTCTGTAAAAATTATAAAAAAATTTTGCAGAGAATTTTCAATATGCTTCAAAGCTAAAAGTAAAGCACGTGCCTCAGCAGAGAAAATTGAGCACTGTTTTGGAATACGAATTCCATAGCGTTGATTTCCAGTCACCATTGCTGCTGTTACACTGTTTTTCATCTTCGAGCCATCTGTGAATATAGGTACATGGGAAGGGAATTGGTTTCTTATTTCCAAATATTGCTGTCTATATACACATTTGGATGGGTCACTCCTTTCCTCTGATGAGCCAAATCCAAATTGATATTAGGCTTCTTTAATTTCCAGGGAGATATATAATTGTATTTGATTTAGAATGTTCAAATTTATATTCAAGTTCTCCAAATGAGGTTTAATACGAATACCAAAGGATCTGATACTTTTAGGTTTGCTCTCATACAAAGGAGTAAATTGTGGGTTGAAGATTGAAGAATAAGCGGGGTTGGTTTTATTTGCCTTTATTTTGACAGCATATTGGAGTGAGAGCTTCAATCGTCTATTTTGAAGTGAAGGTTCATTGGCTTCAATGTACAAGCTTTGCACCGGCGAAGTTCTAAATGCTCTCAAGGCAAGTCGTAAGCCCTGATGATGTACGGAGTCCAGCATCTGCTTATATGATTCTCTGGCAGAGTCATATATTATGCTTCCATAGTCCAGCCGGGAACGAATTAGTGTTCTATCGAGTCTCAAAAGAACCATGTAATCTGCTCCCCATTTTGTTTTTGCCAATACTTTCATTATATTCATAGCTTTAAGACACCTGTTTTTTAGTGATTTCAAATGAGGAATGAAAGTCATTTTGTTGTCAAAAAGAAGTCCTAAGTACTTAATTTCTTTAACAACATTAATCGGTTCTCTATTAATGAAGAGTTCTGGATCAAGATGAAGGGATCGCTGGATACAGAAGTGGGTACAGACTGTTTTTGATTTAGAGAATTTGAATCCATTTTCAACTGACCACTGATATATTTTGTGAATACATAACTGCAGTTGTCTTTCAATTGTACTCATGTTCTTCCCTCTATAACAGATGCAGAGATAGTCCACATATAGGCTGCAGAATATATTAGATCCAATGATATTCTCAATGCTTTTTATTTTAATGCTGAAAAGAGTGACAGAAAGAATGCTTCCCTGAGGAACTCTTGTTTGTGAATATCCGACAAAAATGAAGATGGGTAATCGTCCTCTAAAACCCATGTGGTAAAGAACTTTCAAGATTCCATATCTCCATGTTGTATCATATGCTTTTTCCAAGTCAAAAAAGACAACATGTTCTTTTCTAATGAAACCATCTCTAATATAAGTTTCCAGTCAAATTAATTGATCCAAAGTGCACTTTCCACGTCTAAAGCCACATTGATAGTCACTTATTTGTTTCTTCCGACTCCAGAGTCCAAACGAGCCGATTATTTACCATTCTCTCCATTGTTTTACAGAGGCAACTGGTAAGAGCGATTGGTCGATAGTTATTTGGATCTGAATAGTCTTTTCCTGGTTTAGGTATAGGAATTACGGTTGCTTCTTTCCAGGAGGGTGGTATTTGTCCAGAAGACCAGACAGAGTTGAAATTATCTAAAAGAAGAGATAATATGCTTTGGGGTAAGTGCTTTAAGAATTGATAGTGAATTTGGTCTGGCCCAACAGCAGTGTCATGGAACATTTTAAAGAGTGTATTAATTCATCCATCTTGAAAGGTTGATTATATACTTCTTTGTTATCGGAACAGAAGTTCAATTTTTCCCTTTCCTGCTGTATTCGAATTAACTGGAACTCGGGGAGGCAGTTTTCTATTGACGAATTCTTTTCAAAAGATTCTGCCAATGTATTTGCTATATCCATTTCCTTTGTCTGAAGAATATCTAGTTTTTTAATTTGTTGAATATTAAATCCACTTCCAATGCCCTTCATTTTGCGAATCATGTTCCAGATCCTCTTCATGAGAGTATAAAATGTTAAACTTGATACAAATTGTCTCCAGCTTTGCTGCTTTTTCATTTAAAATTCTGCGAGCTTGAGCTCCACAAATTTTAAAAGATATAAAATTAGCCGTTGAAGGCCGTTTATTAAAAAGTCTTTCCGCCTTTTTCCGTGCCCCGATAGCTTTTTTTACACTGCTCGTTAAACCAGGGGTTAGCTTTACAGTGCGATTTAGAGGATGTCTTTGGAATTGTTTCATTTGCAATATCAATTAACTGTTCAGTAAAAGTTTCTATAGAGTTCTGATTGTCTTGAGTTGCTGAAATAAATTTTTCATAACACATAATTTCGAAAGGCCAGTTTGCTTTTTTAAGTTGCCATCTTGAAGGACTTTGTTGGACATCCGATTTGGGAAATGAGGTAATAAGTGGAAAGTGGTCACTTCCACATAAATCGTCCCAGACCTGCCATGTACAACCTAAAAAAAATTCAGCACTGCATATAGTCAAATCAATTGCAGAATACGTGCCATGACCTGGATGAAGGTAGGTTTTGGTTACATCATTTAGTAAACACAAGTCATTATTATGTATAAAATCCTCCATTCTCTTTCCTTTAGCATCACATCGATCTTCTCCCCATAAAGGATTATGGCTATTAAAATCACCCATAAGTATAAATGGAGTTGGCAATTGTGCTACAAGTTTATCCAATTCTTCCAATGTAATAACTTCGCTGGGAGGTATGTAGATAGAGCATAATGTAATGACTATGAAAGGTGATTTGTACTGCTATTGCTTGTATTTGGGTATCTAGTACAATGTGACTGTGAATAATATCCTTTTTAACCAAGACAGTTGATCCACCAGAAGGTCTTTGTGCATTTGGTCCATATACATTAAACAGTCTAAAATTTTTAACAGTCAGGGGATCATTTGGAGATAAGTGAGTCTCTTGAATACAATAGGCAAGGGGATTTAAAACAGCAGTTAAACGTTGTAACTCTGCAAAATTAGCTTTTAAACCCCGACAATTCCATTGAATTATAAGATTACTCATCTTCAATTGGGGAGGATAGGTACAAGTCCTTTATTCTTGCACTTAGGGGAAAGACTACGACTTCGGCTAGTCATAGGTTCTGACATTGACATCTTTTGGGTTGTCATGTTTTTAAGTTCTGTTTTTATCTTGGTTTGGTAGTCGAGTTACTGTACTTTGAGATTTCTTTTTCTCTCTGGGTTCTCTTTGTTCCAACTGGGTATCTTGAGTCGGATTGGTTTGGATATATACATTCTTGCTTTTTTTGTGGAGATGAATTCTTATTACTACTTATAACTTGAGGTTTGTCTGTAGAAATCCAAGTCAGTTCCGTCTGAGTACTAATTTCTCGTATATTCGGTTTATATTCGGCTCACCTACTTTGTATGTTTAATTTTTTGTATTTCCTTCTCTTTAATCCAAGCAGGGCATTTCTTTGATGAGGCTGCATGATCACCAAGACAGTTTTTACATTTAGCGGAATTAGTACAGTTTGTTTCGTGGTCATCCTTACCACAATTGTGGCAAACAGCCTTATTTTTACATCCAGCAGAACCATGACCAAATTTCTGACATTTAAAACATCTCAACGGGTTTGGTATGTAGATATCTACAGTGACACTTAGGTATCCTATTTGAACTCTCTCTGGCGGGAGAGGTCTGTTAAAAGTCAGAATGTATGTTCCTGTTGGAATTATTTGTCCATCTTTTTTGATACTTATTCTTTTGACATCAATCACACCTAGATGATTCAGTTCTGAGGTTATGTCAGCTTCATCCATGTCTTGCAATTCTCTGGTGCGGATCACTCCTTTGCTGTTATTCAGAGAAGGGTGACAGAATGCTTTCATAGTGACTCCAGCCAGATTTGTTGCTCGTAATAAGTTCACCGAGTTTGCTTTCCGAGCGCACGCCACCAAAATTTGTCCCGATCGCAGCTTTTTAATATCCTTGACTGTTCCTGATATTCCTGTGATTCCTTTCTGAATAGCAAAATGAGACAGTTTAGTGAGAGGGCTATCAATTGATAGAGACTCAAGTAAAATAAATCTTTGCCAATTTCCATCTTTTGAAGAAAAAAGGTTAGTGGTCAGTTCAACTTCCAAGTCTTGTTCCAGTATCCGATGATGAACCTATTCTTTCTAAACATGGCAAATAAACAAAATATTTGCCATGTTTAGAAAGAATAGGTTCATCATCTCTGCTCCTCACCCACCTCGGAGTCCTACAAGGGGATGTACAGTGCCGCGGGAATCCACCGGATGTACACCAAGGATACAGAAATGATATACTTGAGCATATAAATACAAGATTTATACTACTCAATTGACCCTACGCCAGTGCCTTCTGGAAGAGGTGAAAACTAAATAGTTGGTTGTAATTCTGAACCAACTCCAGGGCAAATCCTGACAAGCTGATTGATTGGAATGGGCCATTCCAACCTCTCATCTGAATGAAGTAGGAGCCAAAGTGATGTGTTGGAAATATGGCGGGCGCAGCAGGCCAAAATCCTCAAGCACCAGGATCTCTTCCTCCACTGACACGAGTCGCAACCCACGGCACACAAGTTGCCCCATTTGTCGCCTCTTACGATCAGCAAGGGGGTGCTAGGGACCTATTCTACCCTGGGTCCCGACGGGGAGGGTAGCTCAGCAAGTAAAGATGCTGACTACCACACATGGAGTCACAAGCTCACATCCAGGTCGTGCTGAGTGACTCCAGTCAGGCTTCCTCAGCAACCAATTGGCCCAGTTGTTAGGGTGGGTAGTCATATTGGAGTAACCACCTCATTGTCGATATAATGTGGTTCTCGCTCTAAGTGGGGTGCATGGCGAGTTGTGTGTGGATGCCGGAGAAGAGCCTGAAGCCTCCACACGCGCTAGGTCTCCGTGGTAATGTTCTCAAGCCATGTGATAAGATGCGTGGATTGACAGTCTCAGACACTGAAGCAAATGAGATTTGTCCTCCGCCACCCAGATTGAGGAGACACTACGCCACCACGAGGACTTAAGAGTGCATTGGGAATTGAGCATTCCAAATGGGGAGAAAAAAACAAATTTCAGAGAATGTATCTTGAATACAATATCTCATACACAAGTGTATTTTTTCCAATTGTTCATACTTCGGCCAGTGCAGTAAAGACAAAACATACTTGTATTCAAGATAGAGGTGTGCGATATGTATCATCTATGTAAGTTTCTATTATCAATGACATATTATGGTTCAATATTTCATGAGCCATCATGTTATAATCTAGCTACAGCAAGTGCACATGAGGGATGTGGGCCAGGGTGCACATCAGCCGTGTGCACTTTCAATCCTTCGCCCTTAGATTGCGGTTCTTCATGCACCTCATAGTAGCGGTGTTGATCGCACAGAGAAAAGCCAGTTTAGGAGTTTGTACTTATTTACATGACCTGCTTCCTTATTATTTTAACTTTAATAAAGGATGCATTAAAGATATCATGCCAGTGTTTAATTTTAAAACGCTCTGATATGCAATTTTCCGGCTCTGCTTTATTTAACAATGAGAGTGCTTCTGCATTTACTTTTGTATAATTTCCTCATACTTTGCCATCTATAGCACCTGAAGCAGTTTGGAATGTTTGTAGTGTGTCTGGACTGTGAGCTGCGAGTTGCAGTGCTCTTCATTGTTAGAGTTTGAGATGTTATGTGAACTGAGGTCAAATGACTATTCGACAACAAATTTTTATTGTCGAAGTTGTCTAAAGTAGACTAAACGTTTCAGTTCTAATATTTATAATCTAAATTCAGGCATCATGTATTTATTTTTCCACCAAGCTCCGTTGCATTCTGGGATCGCAAACCCAGGGAAGGACACATACGATGCTACCTTTGAATTTGTCCAAAACTGGTTTTTGGAACAGCCTTTGCATCGGGAGCACGCCTATGATGTCTTAATATTGCCTTCAGAGGACACTCACTAGGTTTTGGGACAAACCCTATATATGGTTCATAAAAATCAAGCAGTGCTAGAGATGCAAGCGTCTTACTGTCAAGCAGAGCCACTTCAGGTTTGATGGAGGCTGTCTTCATGAGCGGACCCATCACCACAGGAAGATACTGCTGAAACTCTTTGCCCAGAATCTTACACATGCGAGCCCACGCAGAGATCATGTAGGAGATCTGAAGGAATGAGGAAAAAAAAAAATGCCACAAGATGCTAGTTTAGAAATGGGACTCCCAAATCATTGAGCGTTTTGCCGACCTGTGGATCATCATCTTCCAGATCGTTGAAATCAGTTTGTGTTTTCAAAAGCAGCTGCATCACGGCCGACGCATCTGGCATGAACTACAGAAGAAAAAAAAAGAAAAAAAACATTAAGGGTCGTGTAGACAACAAATGAGTTTATATAAACCAAAACATGTTCGTCAACATAACAGTGACAAGTTGGCATGCATACATGAGATTTAAATGGGTTGTATTCCACACATCAAGTGCTTTTGACCTTTTAATTAAACCCTTAGAGACCCAACGTAACAGAAATGCAATGTTTGAACAAAGCAATTAAATTTAATGTGTAAAATAAAATACATGACAGCACTCAACACTGAAGTTTTTCATACATTTTGTCTGGAAAGAAATGTGCATAAGTCAAAGCAGGTTTGACAACAGCCAACACATTTGGAATGAAGTTGGCAATTTTCCAAGTATTTAACCTGCAATAGTTTCTTTTTTCACCCCCTCAATTCGCTGATCGAACAGCTGCATCTGCCAAAATATTAACTTTCATTTAGGAGACAATTTTCCAAGTGTAGCAAACTTTTTCCCTATATTCACACAATGGAGCTTTATTCAGTAAATTCAACTTATTCCCATTTAAATGATTATCAACAGTTTGAGTTCTGTCATTTTAAAAAAAAAAAAACAATCTTTGTTTTATGGTGTTCATGGTATATTAAATATACTGCATTACAAATGCATTTCATTGTATTGGCCAATATAATAAAATGTTAATGGTCCTCAATTTTATACAATCAATCTTCCCCTTACAGCCTGTAATACATTTCTTATTTTGATTTAAAATTTTGAAACCTAAATGCCAAAGTTTTTCCTAAACTATTTTTTAAATACACAAGCTATTAATATCAAATGTTTATATAAATGCATAATTGCTAATAAAATTATTTGCCACAGAAGGCCCTTCAATCAATAGATTATAAATAAATATCCATCTACACAGATCAGTCAAAATATTAAAACCACCTGCCTAGTATTGTGTAGGTCCCCCTCGTGCCACCAAAACAGCACCAACCCACATCTCAGAATAGCATTTTGAGAATTTATTCTTCTCACCACAACTGTACAGAGTGGTTATCGGAGCTACTGTAGACTGTCAGTTCGAATCACTCTGGCCATTCTCTGTTGACCTCTCTCAAAGTATTTCCAAACACAGAATTGTCCCTCAATGCATGTTTTTTGTTTTTGGCACAGTTCAGAATTGTAGAGACTGTTGTGTGAGAAAATCCCAGGAGATCAGCAGTTAAAGATATACTCAAACCAGCCCGTCTAGCACCAATCAATCATCCATGCCATTATCTAATCAGCCAATCGTGTGGCAGCAGTGCGGTGCATAAAATCATGCAGTTATGGTCAGGAGCTTCAGTTAATGTTCTCTAGAATTTACAGTCTCTAGAATTTACTCAGAATGGTGCCAAAAACATCCAGTGAGTGGCATTTCTGTGGATGCAAATGTCTTGTTGATGAGGTCAACAGAGAATAAGTGGTTCAAACTGACCAAGTCTACAGTAACTCTGATAACCGCTCTGTACATTTGTGGTGGGAAGGTTTGGCACCATTTTGGTCGCACGAGGAGACACATAAGCACGTTTTTCATTGTCTTTTGAAAATGTACAGTAATTTCAAATCAGATGATTGCAACATGCTCCAAAAAATTTGAGATGGCGGGCCATTTAAGATTAATAACAATTTGACGAGTTGAAACAAGGTGATGTGAAACAGGTGAGGCAATTGTGTTATAGCACTGTATAAGAAGCCTCCAAAAACAATCTAGTCCTTCAAGAGCAAGGATAGTTCAAGACTCGTCAATTTGCCAACAGATGCTTCAGCAAATAATCCAGCACTTTGAAAACAATGTTCCCCAAAGACAAATTGGAAGGCTTTTGGGCTTTTCACCCTCTAAAGTGCAGTTAGTTAAAAGTGCAGTTAGTTAAAAGATTCAAGCAATCAGGTCAAATCTTAGTGCATAAAGGGCAAGACAAAAACCACTTCTGAAGGCGTGAGAGGTCCCTCAGACGTCACTATCTAAAAAACGTCATTCATCTGTAATGGATATCATGAACATGGGCTTGGTGTAACTTTTGTAAACCTTTGTTGGTCAACACCACTCACCGTTGCACCCACAGACTTTACTATGCAAAGCAGAAGCCCTACATCAACACTGTCAAGCAGAGCTGCCGACTTCTCTGGGCTCGGTCTCATCTTAGATGGAAGGTAGAACAGTGGAACTTGTGTTTTTTTGGTCTGAAGTCCAAAAAGTTTTTGAAAAACAAAGCTGTCATTTTATCCGGGCCAAAGAGGAAAAGGGCCATCCAAGCGGTTATTAGCGTCAGGCCCAAAAGCCAGTGTCTGTATGGCCCAGGGGTGTGTCAGTGCCCATGACATGAGTAACAAACATCTGAGAACACCATAAATGCAGACAGATGTACAAATTTGAGCAACATATACTGCCATCCAACATTCTTTTCCAGGGACGTCCCTGCATTTTCCAGCAGGACAACTTCAAATCACATACATCTTATTTGAAATGACTGTACATTTTCAAAAAAACAATGAAATTCACAAAGTAAAACATTAATGTGTAGTTGTGGTGCTTACAATATAGCAAAAGGTGAATATAATTACAAATCACTCCTTTTTGTTTTAATTTGCATTTTTCATACTGTACCAACTTTTTCGGAATTGGGGTTGTGCGTGCGTGCGTGTGTGTGTGTGTGTGTGTATGTATGTATGTATATATATATATATATATATATATATAAAAAAAAATCTCAATAGATGCTTGGGTCAATTTATTAATTACATTTTCCAACCCCTATGAATTTTACAACAGTCTTGAGTGTCGCAGAAAGCCAGCTTTATGTAAAAGACCTATTACGTTTTGTAAATCTCTTATGAAGTGTGTAACATGCAAAAATGGTTTACAAATCATAAATTTATCTTTCCATAATACTTTAAAACATCAAGTCCTCTGTGTGACTACTTCACATGAGGGTTGTGTAAATAACCCGTTGTGATTTGTAAACCCCTCTTGTGCCTATGAAATGAGTAACACCACCAAGCTGTAGAATACTGCATAAGTGCAGATGTTAAACTTAGAAGATCGTACGTTTCAGTTCGTGGGTTGCGATTTGTCTGGGTACACTAGAAGTTTCTGCCCCCCCCCCCCCCCTTTAAACCCACCTTCTCTTTGCCCACAGCCAAGCCAATCAGACTTATGCATTCGATGGTCTTTCCCCTGAGCAGGCGGAGCTCTTTTTGAACACCATTTTCTACAATGTGTTTGAGGGACGGCATGAAGAGGTCGTAGTATGGTACAAACTTCTCTTCTGCAGTATCAGCCACTGAGGCGATGGAGGTCACAACCTGTTCCAGCACCAGTTTGGTTCCTTTCTGGATCAACTAAAAGAAATCAAATATCAAAGTCAGTCACCATAAGCCATTATGACACTAATTCACATGCCTGCATTGTTCAATATTGCTGGTGTCTATAGTCACACCGAGGATACTATTTTAGACATTTTACAAACTATTTTAAGAATGAAATTTACAAAATACAAAAAAAAAAAAATTATTAAATAAGATAAAACAACTGAATTGAGGGGCAATTGAACTTAAATTATTGGCTAAATTTAGAGAATGAAAGTGAATTCATTTCAAAATTGAAGTTAAATAGCCCCCAATCCAGAAAAAAACTCTCTCACCACATTTACTTTGTTCACCTAACAGAAGAGAGAAAAAACTGAGTAAATGCAGTTTCTAATACAAACTGCCTTAACTATTTAACCAAATTTATTGGACTGGTTTAGGCCAGGGGTGAACAACCCTGCTTCTAGTTGAGCTACCTTCCTGCAGAGTTTAGATCCAACCCTAATCAAAACACACCTAAACCAGCTTATCAAGGTATTTAGGATTACTTGAAAATGACAGGCAGGTGTGTTGGAGCTCAACTCTGCAGGAAGGTAGCTCTCCAGGAGCAGGGTTGGTTACCCCTGGTTTAGGCAGTGCAATACCTCCTGGAGTTTGGCGACCATGATGACGTGCAGATGTTGGACTAGGCTGTCTAGGTAGGGGATGAGGAGGGTTTTGGGACAGTCCTCAGTAAAGTTAATAAGAGCAGCTGCTGCGTGCGCCTGAACGCGAGGATTCGACTGATCTTCCATCGTCTGAAGGAGTGCAGAGATCACCTACATGAAAGCACAATAAGAAATGTGACTGGTACTGGAATGCATTTGGAATACAGATGGCAAAATATAGTAATCTCTTAATTATTTTCAATTAGCTTAGAATTGATAGACTGCCCAAATGAAAACTAGGGTCTTACGATTTCTGGAATGTGGAAAACAGACAGAATGATGAAACCCAGTCCTAAAAATCAAATCAACTACAAAACACTGAATGTCACAGAATTTCATATATTTGGGATAAAATTAATGTTTCAATGGACAATTTATCAAATTAAAATTGTGACGTGTTGAAAGCCCAAAGTCTATAGTCAGACGCTAACAACAGGCGTGTAGGTACAGGACATGTGGCGCAAATTGTCATCAGCAGAGTACGGCACGTTTTCTCTAATTGCACATACTCAACGCGTAGAATACATATGTGGTCCACAAGGTGGCACCACTCACAATTGAGAAGTTGCGATCACAAAGTGCTAGAAGACTGCCGGTAAAAAAAAAAAGAAAAAAAGATAAACACTAGATGTGCACATCAAGAGCGTGTGTCTGAGGAGGTCAGGAGATATCTGCATTTGTAGAACACAAGTCTGAAGGAATGTAAAGACATCTTTATAGGTCTGAAGATAAATAGTCCAGTATCTCTTGGCAGTCATGGACGCTTTAAAATAGTAAAATAGATAAACGTCACAAAAACGGAGATTAGATATAGTTCTGCACTGCAAAAAGCTGAGATTTAATTAAAGAGTCTGCATGTGCTACACACTTCTAATGAACGCAGCACACTGATTTTTTTTAAATTGCAGACTTTTGCAGTTTAATCACACTAGGCCATGAAGAAAAATGCTATCCTTAAGTGAGAAGCTACAACAAAAAACAGAAACCGAAAGGACTTTACTCCAAAATAAATTGCATATATGCATTGCGTGCATACATTGCGTGCATGCACACACACACACACACACACCTAAAGGATTATTAGGAACACCATACTAATACTGTGTTTGACCCCCTTTCGCCTTCAGAACTGCCTTAATTCTACGTGGCATTGATTCAACAAGGTGCTGAAAGCATTCTTTAGAAATGTTGGCCCATATTGATAGGATAGCATCTTGCAGTTGATGGAGATTTGTGGGATGCACATCCAGGGCACGAAGCTCCCGTTCCACCACATCCCAAAGATGCTCTATTGGGTTGAGATCTGTTGACTGTGGGGGCCATTTTAGTACAGTGAACTCATTGTCATGTTCAAGAAACCAATTTGAAATGATTCCAGCTTTGTGACATGGTGCATTATCTGGAAGTAGCCATCAGAGGATGGGTACATGGTGGCCATAAAGGGATGGCTCAGGTAGGCCGTGGCATTTAAACGATGCCCAATTGGCACTGAGGGGCCTAAAGTGTGCCAAGAAAACATCCCCCACAACACTACACCACCACCACCAGCCTGCACAGTGGTAACAAGGCATGATGGATCCATGTTCTCATTCTGTTTACGCCAAATTCTGACTCTACCATCTGAATGTCTCAACAGAAATCGAGTCTCATCAGACCAGGCAACATTTTTCCAGTCTTCAACTGTCCAATTTTGGTGAGCTCTTGCAAATTGTAGCCTTTTTTTCCTATTTGTAGTGGAGATGAGTGGTACCCGGTGGGGTCTTCTGCTGTTGTAGCCCATCCGCCTCAAGGTTGTGCATGTTGTGGCATGCTTTGCTGCATACCTCGGTTGTAACGAGTGGTTATTTCAGTCAAAGTTGCTCTTCTATCAGCTTGAATCAGTCGGCCTATTCTCCTCTGACCTCTAGCATCAACAAGGCATTTTCGCCCACAGGACTGCCGCATACTGGATGTTTTTCTCTTTTCACACCATTCTTTGTAAACCCTAGAAATGGTTGTGCATGAAAATCCCAGTAACTGAGCAGATTGGGAAATACTCAGACCGGCCCGTCTGGCACCAACCACCATGCCACACTCAAAATTGCTTAAATCACCTTTCTTTCCCATTCTGACATTCAGTTTAGAGTTCAGGAGATTGTCTTGACCAGGGGGTTTGTGTGTGTGTGCGCACACACACACACACACACACACACACACATTATACATATATACACACACGCACACACATATACATACACACAAATCAAATCAAATCACTTTGTCACACTACTGTGTACACGAGTGCAACAGTAGGTGAAATTCTTGTGTGCAGTTCCGAGTAACATAGCAGTCATAACAGTGACGAGACATAAACCACTTTACAATAAACAACATTTACACAAAACAATTTACATAACAAATGTACACAATACACACAATGTAGAATACACATACACTAGATACGGGTATAAATATATATAAACACTAATTGAATTGGGAGAATATATTGACAGAGTGATGATTAATAAAGTGCAGTGCTGATTGTAGATCGTGAGAGATCATGTGTTCAAAAGTCTTATTGCTTGTGGGAAGAAGCTGCCATGTAGTCGGGTGGTGCGGGTCCTGATGCTGCGATACTGCCTGCCTGATGGAAGCAGTGAAAGCAGCCCATGACTCGGGTGACTGGAGTCTCTGATGATCCTCCGAGCTTTTTTCACACACCGTCTGTTATATATATCCTGGAGGGAGGGAAGCTCACCTCCGATGATGTTTCTGGCAGTTCGCACCACCCTTTGCAGGTCTTTGCGGTTGTGGGCGGTGCTATTGCCGTACCAGGCGGTGATGCAGCCAGTCAGGATGCTCTCTACAGTACTGGTGTAGAACCGTGTGAGGATGTGGTGGTTCATTCCGAACTTCCTCAGCCGTCTCAGGAAGAAGAGGCGCTGGTGAGCCTTCTTCACAATGGCCTCAGTGTGGACGGACCATGTGAGTTCCTCAGTAATGTGGACACCGAGGAACTTGAAGCTGCTGACTCTCTCTACCGGTGCTCCATTAATGGTGATGGGGCCGTGTTCTCTGTCTTTCTTCCTGAAGTCCACCACAAGCTCCTTGGTTTTACTGACGTTGAGGAAGAGGTTGTGCTCCTGACACCAGCGTGTCAGAGTGTGCACCTCCTCTCTGTAGGCCGTTTCATCATTGTCAGTGATCAGACCTACAACCGTCATATCGTCAGCAAACTTAATGATGGCATTGGAGCTATGTGTTGCCACACAGTCATGTGTGTAAAGGGAATACAGGAGTGGGCTGAGAACACAGCCCTGCGGGGCTCCAGTGTTGAGGGTCAGTGATGAGGAGATGTTGCTGCCCATTCTAACCACCTGACGTCTGCCTGACAGGAAATCCAGGATCCAGCTGCACAGCGAGCTGTTTAAGCCCAGAGCTTCTCATCAAGCTTGGAGGGCACTATGGTGTTGAATGCTGAGCTGTAGTCTACAAACAGCATTCTCACATATGTGTTCCTTTTTTCCAGGTGGGAAAGAGCAGTGTGTATTGTAGATGCAATGGCATCATCAGTGGAGCGGTTGTTACGGTAGGCAAACTGCAATGGGTCCAAAGAGATGGGCAGAACAGAGCAGATGTGATCTCTGATCAACCTCTCAAAGCATTTGCTGATGATGGGGGTGAGGGCAACAGGACGCCAGTCATTTAAGCAAGTGATTTTTGATTGCTTCGGTACAGGCACAATGGTTGATGTTTTGAAGCATGTGGGGACTACAGACAGGGATAGGGACAAGTTGAAAATGTCCGTAAAAACACCAGCCAGTTGGTTTGCGCATGCTCTGATGACGCGGCCCGGAATGCCGCCTGGACCCGCGGCTTTACGAACGTTCACCCGTCGGAAGGATCGGGTTACATCCGCAACAGAGACGGAGAGTGAACCATCATCTGTAGTATCGGCCGCGAGTGCTCTCTCCGTGAGGGCGGTGTTGTTGTTGTCCTCGAAACGAGCATAAAATGTATTAAGCTCGTCCGGGAGAGAGGCAGCGGTGTTCATGGCGGAGTTTTTATTCCGTTTATAGTCCGTGATGGTGTTAATTCCCTGCCACATACTTCTGGAGTCAGTGGTGTTAAACTGTTCTTCAATTTTGTGCCTGTACTGGCGTTTGGCTGCACGGATGGAGTTACGGAGGGCATAACTGGCTTGTTTACGCTCCTCCGCGTTCCCAGAATTAAAAGCGGTGGTCCGCGCAGTAAGTGCCGCACGAACATCGCCGTTAACCCATGGTTTCTGGTTGGGGTAGATCCGTATATTTTTTGTCGGAACAACGTCCTCTACGCACTTTCTGATGAAACACGTTACGCTATCAGCGTAAACCTCGATGTCGTCATCGGAGGCAGACCGGAACATCTCCCAGTCCGCGTGATCAAAACAGTCCTGTAGCGCAGAGTCTGATTGGTCCGACCAGCACTGGATCATTCTGAGGGCGGGTGCTTCCCGTTTCAGTTTCTGCCTGTAAGCGGGCAGAAGCAGAACGGAAGAGTGGTCAGATTTGCCAAATGGTGGGCGGGGGAGGGATTTGTAGCCATCCCGGAAAGGAGAATAGCAATGATCCAAAACCCAGTCCCCTCGTGTGTTAAAGCTGATGTGTTGGTGGTATTTTGGTGCTATTGTTTTGAAGTTGGCTTTGTTGAAGTCCCCGGCAACAATGAACGCGGCCTCAGGGTGCGTGGTTTCCTGCTGACTTCTACTGCCATACAGTTCCCTAAGTGCCCGGTCTGTGTCGGCTTGTGGGGGGGGGATGTACACAGCAGTGATAATGACCGCTGTGAATTCCCTCGGTAGCCAGAATGGTCGACACAGAAGCATGAGAAATTCCAGATCAGGAGAGCAGAAAGACCTGATAAAATGTATATTCCTCTGATCACACCATGATTTGTTGTTCATAAAACATACACCTCCACCTCTGCTTTTACCTGATAGGTCTTTCGCTCTGTCCGCTCGGTGCACGGAGAAACCCGTGGGTTCGATGGCCGAGTCTGGAATCTCCGCGGACATCCAGGTTTCCGTAAGACAGATAACACAGCATTCTCTCGTCTCTCGTTGGAAAGAGATCCGCGCTCTCAGAGCTTGTTGTCCAGAGACTGAACATTTGCCAGTAGTATACTGGGTAGCGGGGGGCGATTTGCGCGACGTCTTAATCTGATGAGAACGCCGGCTCTTTTTCCCCTTTTACGTCTGCGTTTCCGCGGCCGGGCAGCCCAAACAAAGGGATCCGCTGGCGTGTTTGTAAACCGCGGGTCGGCATTGAGGAATGTGAAGTCCGGTTTTCGGTGTGTGATTGCCGAACCAATGTCCAAAAGCGTTTGTCTGTCGTACACAATAAGGCAGACAACATCCAAGACAAAAAAAAACACAGAACTGTAAACAAAACAAACAATAAACTGCAGTGTTTTGACGGAGCTCGCGACGCAGCAGCCATACTCGGCGCCATCTTGAGACCATAATAAAAACAATATTAGTACAATAAATCACAATTCTATTACATTTAAGAACTGCCTTCTGAATCTAAATTTAACAACATTTTGAAAAAGGGTCGAGTTTGTTTTCTACACCTTTTTTTTTTTTAAATTGAGGCAATACAGTGACAATGAAAAACAATGATACTAGAATGCATTGAGTACACCTGGCAAAAGTTAATGTTTTAAAATGTTAACTTTTTGTAATATTGTTACAATACAAATAATACTTTGCTTATTCAATACTTCACTCATCTGCCACAATTTCTTCGAGGGTTTTCACAAACAAAAAAAAATTCTCTATTATTCAGCACCCATGCATTAATGATCTGCAACATTTAGAAAGGCAAATTTCACAAATTAGGGTAAACATTTTTTATTAAAGCTTGCTTTATTCAAGCTTGCTTTATTCCTATGCCATTCTTGCACAGTAAATTGAGGCAATACCTTGTCGTGGAACTTCTTCTGGAAAGTCGGTGCAAAATCTGTGGCCATCTGTCCAATTGCATTGCATGCAGCATAGCGAACTCTGGGGTGCTGAAAAGTTATAAAAAAAATGCAAAGTTTAGCATGATGAAAGCACAATTGAAAATTTAAAGTGACTAACGGGCCATTAAAACTAGGTCATCGCACCGGATCTTGACAGAAGAGCAAAACAAAGCTGACGATCTCATTTAGAATGGCCTCCATCTGTTGATGGCAACCCTCACCGATAGCAGACAGAGCCATGAGACCAGCGTGCCTGTACTTCCAATCAGCTGCAAGGAAATGTGGCAAATTCAGGCTTATAATTCTCTTAAAAAGAAACCTTATTTTTAAGGGTTCTTGTTTGTTATACAAGAAAAATGTTAAGAATGCATGTACTTACGGTTCTGTAACATTTGCATGATATGTTGTTTGATCATTGGGAGGACGATCTTTCCTCCGAGACCACAGGCAATTCTGTCTAGCGCACTCTCCCCTGCCACTGAATTGCTGAACATTACAAAAACATACAAGTCAATTTTCGCATGTTCCTTTATAGAGCAGAGTTAAATTGACCTTGGCTCCATTTGAAACCTTAAATAATTTGATTCTTATTCCTTTAAACAGCCAAAACCAAAGTTGAACAGACCTGTCAAAGTCATCATCTTCAAGTTCATCAGCCATGGCCCAGTCCTCATCCTCCTCTAGGTCAACCATCATACTCAACATCTGCGGCACTGAACAAACGTTTACAAAATCATGTTCAAAACAAACAAGTGATTCACTAGCAATGCTTGTAGTTCTGAGGTTTCAATTGTTCTCTCACCGCTCTGAGCAACGATGTTGGTGTGTTTTCGGAGCATGGCAGCAGCAGTTTCAGACAGTGTGACTATCACCTCCAGTGCCAGCTGTCGCTGCATGTTTGTCAGGTTTGTGTCGGCACACAGCTGCAGTCAACAGTATAGAAACTCAAATCAACCATTACGACTCATTGCAAATGCTACACAAAGCTACTAATAAATGTAAACTAAACTCAGCCCTAACCAGGCTAAATAAAAAACAAATTCTGCAAAAAAAATAAAAAATCTCCCCCCATTAATTTTTACAATTCATTAATCCCTTATGAAAGAGTTCCAAGCCGTGAAAAGAACCAACCAGCTACAAGATGAATCACAATATTACAAACTTTGATTTGATGGACTACAATCCCATTAAGCATTTCAAGTGCAGCAATTCAATTAAAAACAATGGAACTATTGATTTAAAGTTTTTGATTATAACAACTTTAAACAAGTAGTTTGAGACTATAGGGAGAGAAAATGGATTGTGTCATTCCAGTGTCATGCAGCAGAGCTCTTTTGGTGCACTTTGTTGGCTACAATTCTGATTGGTAGATATTTTGCTTCAGGATCATGAGTAGCGTAGAGTTTATTTGGGTAGGAATTCTGCTTTGAAACATTTAAATAATTACGTTGAAATAATATGGGCTGGTGGCTTCAACAGAAGCATATACCATTGATTAACAACCTCAGAGCTCACAGAAGGCCTGCCTTAAGTGATCGTTCATATTAATTCGCCAAATGGAGAAAATGTTTCATTCAAACTTTTGCATTCTTTGGAAATTATCAAGTACACACTGATTGGCTAAGATTACTGTGTGAACATCACATAAGCACACTTGTTTAAACCATAGCATGCTAACATACCAAAGACAAAATTCGTGCCATGTTTCTGTAAACGGGCTATGGAAGACGCATGGAATCGGCAACTTCCAAGCATAAAATCACAGATAGTAATATGTGCCCATCAAACATAACCAAGTATCAGCATGTACGAGCCGTCCCAAGGAACCACCAGGCACAACAAAGTTTAGAGCAGTGGTTCTCAAACTTAGTGCTGCGACTGGCTAGTTGTGCCACAAAATTTCTTCAGGTTAATATTTGAATAGCCACTAGGGATGGTAAGATTTAAAAAAACTCGAATACAAGTCAGCATTTGTAGCGCAATGAATTGTTTCGAAGATATTTGCATTGGTAAAAACAGGATTTAAATATAATTATTAGTAGATGCGCTATACTTTTATTATTTGGAAAGTGACCAATATTTTATATGTAGATTGATTTCTCCTCTCTAAACTGTTTCTCCAGCGCGTTCCATCATCACCATTGCTGCTACGTGAACATGATGCATTACAACAATACGGAGGCGTGTCCTGAGAGTCACATAGTACAGGGGTGCCCAATACGTCGATCACAATGGCAATGCCGGCAGATCGCACAGGTTTGCGCCTTCCAAGGGCTTCTGAGAACAGAGCTCCAAATTGCGAAGCTAGCAGTGTTCGAGACTAGCTACCAGCAGCTACTGCCCAGATTATGCAAAACTGTCTGATTCCATTCAGTGCAAGTCATCAGAATAAGGTAAATGCAGTGGCTATTGTAATCTATTGTACAATCTATTGGGTTTAGTGTTAAAACTGAATATCATCAACATTTAACATTATTATATTGTTTTAATTAATTAGAAGATTAATTCCATGTAGGGAGTTCCAACAAGCATTTCTATTAAAAAAAAAAAAAAAAAAAAAAAAAAAAAAAAAAAAAAAAAGTGTAAATGAAACTTTTGTTAGTTGGTAGATCTTGAGTTGGTCATTTAAATTAAGATCACGCAAAAAAAGTGTGGGCACCCCTGACATAGAATATAGATTAACATGGCAGAGCTGCATCTTCCACCAAATAATTACAAATCCAATGTTTGGAAACACTTGGGTTTTATAAGAGAAATGGAGATTTTGATAAAACCATGCAGTTTGTAAAATATGTCATGCCGCTATAAAATATACAGGCAGTATGGAGATGCACATCCCTAATAGCCACCAGTTAAAAGTACCAGCAGTACAGGAGTACTGAATCTATTCCATACCCAAGCAATGTTTGTCTACAGCCGGAAGTTTAAGCGCTCACATGGTATGTGCGCATGCTCTCTATAGAGCGCATTTCACATGGTGAATGCAGCAGTGCATGTGAACATGTAAAATGCACTCGACACAATAAAAATGTAAACAGACATTAACCCTCTGGGGTCTGAGGGCGTTTTGGGCCCTGGAGAATTTTTGGCATGCCTTGACATTTGTGCTTTTTTCAGTTGCTTAAAAACATATTAATGGCTAAAGTCTGATAACACTGTATTTAGCACAAACTGGGCAACAATAATATCTGAGCAACATGTGTACATGTTTGTATTTGAGAAAATAACGTTTATGCGTTGTTTTTGAAAAAATAGTCACTGAAATAAGGTCATAACACATACTAAACATTTGTCCACAAGACTTTTGAGAACTGGATCTTGTAGCCTAGAGTTTTTGCTACAAAATGATGTGAAAACCATCCTGATCACTCATTCATACAAAACAATATAGTAATTTAACTTTTGTAAGACAATTTTAGTGTTTAGTGATATGCAAGGAGGCGTGAACTACCATGAATATTGAGGTATTTCACACCTGAGGACACAAAAGACGCCTCCCCTGGGCCCATCAATGAGGAATGTGAGGAGACTTAAATCAAAATCAAGTTAAAAAAAAAATAATCTGACTGTACATTTTCTTTAAATGAAGACTTAATTTTAGACCTACACTACCGTTTAAAAGAAGTCTCTTCTGCTCACAAAGACTGCATTTATAGACTACAGTAAAATCAGTGATATTTTTACAATTTAAAAGAACAGTTTTCTATTTGAATATATTGTAAAATAGATATCATATTTACATTATACAGCATACAATTTAAATACCTGCTTTAGCCGAAACAGCATTTAAATGCAACCAAAACTTGCTTATTAGGAGTCATTTCAAATTTTAATACTCTGAATCCTGGCTGGCAAGTCTGGAAACAGTTCCACTAGTAAAATATGTTCAAGTTTATCTAAAATAGCATGTCAACTAATGAAAACTAATTGACTTAATCGTCTGAAATTGTATCCTCGGCTGGATCAAGTCTCTCTTCAAAATACAAATGTTCATCAGAGTCCCACTCTTCTGAGGAAAAGGTTAACTCTTCCTTAATATCCAGAAATTTCATCGCCTGTGTATAGTTACAAACGCGCAGTAAAATGAATGAATCGTTTACATCAAACCTCTGAACACTGTCGGGGGCGTGTACATTTGCATTGATCGTCTCAGCACATTAGCTTATGAATGGCGCGCTCTACTGGTGGGTGCGATCACATTAGAGATAATGAGATGAACCGGTAAAAACTGTACATCGCTTTGTTTCATATAGATAACAATGCAGAAGAATATTTGTTTTAAATTTGTTGTATTTAAAATTAGACATTTAAAAGCTTTTAGACATATGTTTCATGTTTGTGTGATAAGTATTCGCGGAGTTTCAGTTCATTTTAGTGATGCGTTTCTGAAATATGCTCGTGAACACAGAGACTGCTGAAAGCTCACCCTTTTTATTTCTTTATTTTACAAAAGCACAATGTTTCATTGTTATTATGTGTACTCAAATAAAAGTAAACCATTTATAGTCTCTAATGATGTCTTACACGTATCTGTATGCCCCAAAATGGAGTATTTTAAGTTGTTTCCACTATAATGACGAAAATATCCAGCAGGACGCGCCGGCACGTCCGTCGACCCCAGAGGGTTAATATATTATGGGAGTGTAAATAGACGGGACAAAAATCTGCAGTCTTGACACGATATTAATGGAAACCATCAATATATTACATGTGGACAGGACAAAAATCTTAATCAAAATATCGGATGTGCGATGTGTAAATGCAGCCTAAAAGTGCTGCAGATGTTATAGCCTATCATTATAATTATTAATCAAACAATAATATTGACAAGAAAGAGAATAGCACTCACTGTTCTTAGCTGGTTAACTTCAGAAACTTTAATCCTAATCATTTTCAATAACAAGTCTGCTTTTCAGTATATCTAATAATCACAGTAAATTTAAGACGCTCTTTCAATTAAAGATTTTTAAAAAATATATTTGTATACATTTTGATTATTAATTGCTACTGTTCCAAAAATAAAACTTGGAAAAAAAAAGAACTGTTGACTCGTTTCTCTATTATTACTAAAATTACTTATTATTTTATTACTAGCTCTTGAACAATTTAAAAACTTTAAACAGTTTTAAGGATTTGATGGCTACATTAATTTAATTTGTTAATATTTATATCAATATTAAACAGTGTTTTCAATTGCAATTTGTTAATTTATTTTCAGTGGCTGAGGTGCCGTGGGGGAAAAAATGCTACAAAATGGTGCCACAGTTTAAAAACGTTTTGGGAACCACTGGTTTAGAGAACTAAACCAAATCTATTATTAGCTAAAGGTAAACTAGTAGATATTACCTTTAGGCTGAGTTGGAGTGTGGCCTCCAGGTTGGGCCTTAAGTATTTAGGGGCAGTGTCTGCAATCTCAACCAATGACTTCAGCACAGAGTCATCGCCACGGTAACAGGATTCATTCACTGCCTGATGAGAAAATTTCCAAACTGCTATTTTAGAATGCTGCATTGAGAAGACAACTGTTAAATCAGTGTTGAGTTGTCAGAGTTTAGGCGCTCTTCGCAGGTGAAGTTAGAAGAGCTTTTCACCTGCAGGATGCCTGGAAGAAGGTCTGAAAAGTGTTTCAACAGCGCTGTGTTTCCCTCATTGGACAGGACGAAGGACGCAGCTGCACGCGCAGCCAAGGTTCGAATCTAAAAAGAAATAAGCATTATGGAAACTAAAAAAAAAATTAAATAGTTTACAAACTGGCGCAAGACACGGACCTGTGGGTTGTCCTGATCTTGCATGCACTGTACCAACATGCGCTTGATCACCTCCAGGTAATGCTGCTGCTGATTGCCAAAGATACCAGGGAAATTCCTGAATGCAACAAATCACTCAATTAGAGAAACAAAATGAAAAAGGACAAACTAGTACTGAAATGAAAAAAAACGAACATTACAGATTTAGTGTTTTGTTAATTCAAGGATTTTAGCTTAACCATTTCATAATGCTTTTAATTATTTAATTTGTAGTTTGGCCATCCATTGATTTTATTTCACCAACATAGCAAATATATTGCGAATATCAATACAAGTTAAACCAGAATATTTATGTTTTTAAAAGCATAATTATTCCAGTTTAAGCAGAATATTAAAACTTAAGACATTCCAAACTTGTGTACCAGAAAACGTGCAGCGCTGCTTCTCTGAGGCTGACATCCTGCGAGTTAACTGAATCAAACAGGAACTTAAGGACTTCTGGCCACTGATTATTCCCATCATCATCTTGAGAAACACAAGACATTTGTTCACTTCTACTCCAGTGCGCAACAAAGTAATGTCACAACATTACGAGACGTTAGCTTACCAATGAGATTGCGAGCAAGCTCGGCAGCGATATCGCAGATCTTCTTGCGGATGTTGATGGAAGCTTCTGACTGGATTCCAGCGAGCAGCTCCGTTTTCACGGCCGTTTGCACGTCAGTGGTCATGCTGGGGTAAACCTCCTCGAAAGACGAAGACAGTAATCGACGCAACAGCACAGCTGCCATCTGCTTAACCTGCGTGAAGCACACGAAACCAATTCCTTATAGTTTTAAAAGGGAATACATTTAGAGGTGTGATTTCCAGGAAAAAGTTAAGTCTCCACTTTATAATAAAGAGTGCATTGTGTATTTTGGGTTTGTTTTTAGTTAAAAATCTGAACTGGGCTTCCCTCGATATCATGGCACAAACCACATTTGACCAAGGAAAAACCCTGAGCTTCCTGTGCAGGTGGAGATGTAGACATTAGACAACACACAGCAGGAAATGCCCTCAACAATTCAGCGATCAACAGTTAAACAAAACAGGTTTTCAAAAACAACATCTTGTAGCCTAAAGTTGACCAGACACAATCAAAAATGTTTTTTTAAGGGGCATTCACACAGGTTCTCACGTATTTATAAAAAAAAAAAACAACAACTGACTCAAAGCAAAAGAATGGAACCAAATGCAATGTTTGAGACTTTTTTTTTATTAAGTTGAGCCACTTTTAACTTGACAGAAGTGCTATTTTGATGGCCATATTACCAATATAGCATAGCCTGGAGTGACCTATTGATTAAACCTTTATTAAAAATATTAATGATTGCAATTTCTTTCTTTTTTTTACATTTTATAAAAATTTATGAAATGATATCCTTCCACTAGAAAGACATCATTGACATGTTAACTAAGGTTAATTGTTGGGTGCTGTGATATATATGTGGATGAAGAGGTGTTTTCAAGTCACATCAGTTCTTTTGCATTTTCACGCAACTGGATTGCCCAATCAGCATCCTTGTTTTTGGGTGGCATTTAACCTTTAGTGTGGGCAATAGAATCTCTTATTTCACCGTCTGACTAGCAAAGTGGGGCATGGCCATCCAACCAGGGCCATCTTTTCCCAGGTTTACTTGGAACTTTGATTTCTGCATACCAAAAAACACCGGATCACAAGCACATGGGTAGTATGACTGCTTTGAGAAACTCTTAGAACAGTCAAATGTTCCAACGATGCACACAGAGGAGGACTGTCCGCTATCTTTACATTCAGGTCTGATGGTTTATATGACCCATATAGCATCACCACCGGCCATTTAATATAGTCGCCTACTTGGACACTTTTCTAGGTACACTGTCCCACTGTAGTTTCACAGCTCTATAAATATCTCCAAACAGGACACCAAAAGAAGACAGTAGGCAAAGGAATATAATACATTGGAGTGCAGCAAGATACTTAACTTGTATTGAACATGGAGTATTCCTTTTAAGCACAATTGACAGCATTTGTGGCATTATATTGCAAAAATCTGGGTTCCAGTGAGGCACTTACAGTGGACATGAATGGGGCCAATCCATAAATGATGAAATACCATCCATTTCAAAAGTATAGCCACAAGTAGGGCCCTATGATATCCATAATTTTTTTTCCCCAATTTCAGTTTTATTTTTTTCTGAATTCCAGGTTAAAATCCAAGTACATTTTATAATAAAAGATAAAAATGAAATTAATTCATGGAATTTTAAATCAAATGAGAAAACAATTACTTTACAACATACCATTACATATTTTTTTTATTAGAAGCGCTTCAATCCAAAACCACATTTTTTTTAAGAATTTTCACTGAAGCGCATCACTGTATTATCCTCCATAAATGGAGCGTGAACGGCGAGTTTTCTTTTTGATGACCACATTAAAGGGTTACTTCAGGATTTAGCATTAAGCTTTGTATCAGTAGAAAACCAGTAGTATTTTCGAATTACCGAGCTCCCCCCCTCAGACGAGAGATTTATTTATTTTTAGTCTGGAAAAAAATCCTCCGATGACGCAAAAATTGTCATTTTGCATCGGAGGATTTTTGGGCCAGAGGCTTAAAACTACAGCCAGTATTCCGCATGTTTTCACCACGCCCATATGGGGCGGGATCTCACTCACAGAATGTGAAGAGTGTCAGCCATATTTCTGTAGAAGCTAAGAAAACAGGCTCTTGCTCTGTGTAGAAAGTTTGTATAAAAGTAGGCTAATCACGATGGCGGAAGGTAGTTAAGTTGAAATGGCAGAAGGGGATTTCGAAGATCTGTTGCGAGAATCTGATGCTCGCGGCTACCTGTACGAGCCGCAATACAGCGATGAACAGAGGCTGGAGCAGCTGCTGTAGCAGGGGAGCAAGACCTGCTTGGCAAGCAGGAAGATGAGCCCGGCCAGACTCGAGTTGGGGCGGACTGGTGGTGTCGGTGCTCTCGCTGTGCGCCTATGGAAACAGATAGAGTGTCCTATTGCTGTCGCGAACTTCAGCGATGCCGTTTTCTTCTGGACGAGATCGCTGAATCCGCTGATGAAACTGCACCGCTAACTTGAGCATGTATAACTTAGCACCCAAGTTTTGTACCACACATGGACAGGGAAGTCCTGGAAACTTATTTTAGGATCCCGAAGATAAATTGGAAACGCCAGCCAAAGCCCGCAGGGACAAACGGACGGCTTAGTGTAAAGTGAGTATTTTGTTTGTTTTTCTTTTTGTTACTAAGGCGTCATGTACAGAGTTTGGACACCCGGAATTATCATAATGTTCTTCCCGCGTAGTCAGTCAATTTATCAACTAACTCAAGATTTATAGAGTCACGATGTATCAAAGCAAGCCTAGTTGTATCATATTTTCAGATACTGCCGCCTGTAACCGGTAGGCGTGGTTTGGGAATGGCCTCGTAAGGGCAGCAAAGCAAGTGCATTCTGGGAGTTGTTGTCTTTCAGCCACATGTGTAAAAAATACATTTTCTGCCTTTTCTCAGTCTAGAATGCTTCAAATTCAAAAATAATTTCACATTTATACTATATAAATGACCAATTTTAAATATACATTCATCTTCCAAGAGGTGAAGTATCCCTTTAACGGATTACATCGTTCTCACAGCAAGCATGAGTCGCAAGGTGATGCGTCCCAACAGCAGCAGAGAGTGGATAGTTTTGGCTTCGAGCATATTTTTGTAATGTGGCTCTACTACTACACAAAGTAATCTAAGAAACAACAAATTGTTGTGCACAATAGGTTCAGTTTGAATAATTATGCTTTTATGTCTGCATGCCAGTAAGCTCAAAATATCTTTATACTAGGACTCTCAATCGATACATTTTTAATTTAATTACATGTCCCGATTAATTAATCGCATATACAAATATTTGATGAGAAAGCCCCTCATAACAATAATTCAATATACAATGATGAAGTGATTAGACATAGTTATCACATACATACATACACACACACACACACACACACACTAAAAGTGCATATGCCAAAGATTCAGCAGTTTATTTAGTAGTGGTAAACCAACATGGGTTTTTTTTCATGGCCGATGCAGACATCCAGAAAGCAGGGTAGCCGATACAATGCCGAATGTAACATGAAAAATGTTATATACTAGAAAAAGGAAATAACAGTACACACAGTAGTCCAGCAACCATGGATGGCATGCCCATTTTAGCAATAGAATTTCTCATAAAATACCTAATTGAATCAATTGCACACAGTGTATTAGAGCGGTCATAAAATTTTGAAAAATTGAATATTGGTCAAAGAAAAAACAAAAAAGCGCATTCGAATGCTAAAACTGTGCATTCGAATTATGGATGTGTGCCAAGAACTGACAATGATGTCAGATCGATTGCATTCTTGCACTAAAAAAGGTGTCTCAAAAGATGCTTTTTAAAGTTCTTTATAATAAGACCGCATCAGTGCACTTACACGAGATCAAACATGCGCATGTTTACAAAGAAAAATAAATAGATGGTTGTAAAAGCGACTGTTTCGATGTGAACAGCCCCTTACAGTAGGTGGAGGTACTTGGCTGTTGATTCTTGCTCTCTTAATAAGCATTTCTTAGATTAAGCAATGAGTTCTTTTAAATGCTTTGTCAGGAAAGATGTTCAACTTGGAAATGGGTTTCTCGAGATCCTCATGTTTGGTTCCATTCTGTTGGGTTGTCTGATTGAACAGCCCCTGACCTTGGCTGATAGTCTGAGCAGCTTCACTACCGAGTTTAGTTGAATACCTCTGCTATCTGGGAATATATCCATACAACTGTATTGAATATTAAAAAAAAAAAAAAAAAAATTATGTGGTACTTCACTGTTGTATATAGTGTGTGTCTTGGGTTGTTTACTGTGGAATCAGTGAAAGTGTAATACCATGTGGACTGCATATTCAAGCAACAGAATAATAGTTTCATTAAATCTTAACATATTATGGTTTAATCATCACACTAGGACATATTACGCTTCCGAAACACCATCCGTTATCCACAACGCGGAAATCTTAGGGTCCTACACAAGTCAAACAATATGCTTGTAAACATGCTTTTAAATGTGATGTAATCACTTTCTAATCTTTGTGGTTATGGAAACTAAGTCAGAAAGTGAACAGTCAACAAAACCTAAAAACAACTGTAAAAATTAAAATTTAAGTGCTTTTCTGAAATAAAATGCTTCACATTTCTGTCTTTAAACTCTCCAAAAACTGGTCCCATTCACTTCCATTGTAAGTGCTTCATCGTTTGGTTTAAAGAAAAACAACGAGACAAAAAATGAATTGTGGTAATCAACAATATGCCACAAATGCTATCGATTGAGCTTAAAGAATAAATAAAATTGTCACATTGACAGCTGTCAAAGCTTAGAACATTTACACATCCCTTACAGAAAAAATGTGTTTAGCTCTTCATCAGTAGTGGTGAACCTTCAGCAAACCTTTGACAGACAAATTGCCACAAAGATCATTTGCACGCGAAAATAATGAGTGGCAAATTTGCGGCAAGTTTGTCATGAATTCTCGATTTTTGCAAGGGAAACCAAATAGAAAGACACTAGGTGCTGCACGATTAATCATATCGCAATTGCAATGTCAGCCTATGCGATTATATGATGCAAAATGCTGCGATTTTATTAAATAAGTGCATGTGTGGACATGACAGTCCATTCTCTTGGAGAGCTGCTTGCCCATTTTCTACACAGCTAATAAAAAGATGACCAGTCAATAATGATGACATGCGAGAGGAGCGCTGCACCTCAAGTGTCTGATAGAAACACCGATCACAGCATGGCGATATATGTTTATTTCATCCTTAAGCTTCAAATAATACGGGAGCGTACCATGTAAATAAGCACAAACTCTAAAAATGTCATTCTGTGCGGTCAGAGCCATTTCAACTAGTCGCAGAAGAGACCCAATCCGAGCGGGGGTCGAGACCGGGAGAGATTTAAAGTTCCACCAGCTGATGCGTACTAACACAGAGAAGCTCGTCTCTCACCCCCAATGTCTGCAGCTCGCAACATCATCATAAGATCAATCTTGTGTGAAAAATAACACTAAAATTACAACCAATATATATTACTGTTATATAATAAGGCTGACTAAATATGATAAAAGCTCAAAAGGACATTTGACACAGGATTAAGACGAAGATTAAATAAAAAAAACATCTTACACAAACATTAATATTCAGTTGCCAGGTCATTAGGAGTGTATTAATGCAAAGCCAAAGTTTACATGTTTTTGACATCATTTTTTTTTTTTAATCAGTGGGGTACCACCTTGGCCTCATTTTAAGCCAGGAATAACCCTGGTTATATGGCGATATTTTGGCTTTAGGATAACCGACACTGAGCAGAGAGGGGTACTGTGCAAAATTGAAGTTGCTTGTAATTTATATCAGCACCTGAAACAGCACAGAGAAAAGTAGAAAAGTGAGATTTCAGAAAATGAGCCACACACTGGACAATACCAGTTGGTCATTTAAAAAAAAAAAAATGCGACAAATATATTACAAATTTATAGTAAAATGTAATATTCACTGTAATGATAATAATAATAATAATAATAATAATAATAATGCAATATATGACAAGACTGCTGTTGAATAAATGTTTGGCAAAATAAATGCAATGAAGACATGAAGTTATATTTTCACTTGTTAAAAGACTTAATTGGTTAGACACTATTTTGATGATGAAATTAAACTAGTTCTGGGAAAAAAAAACATGAAGTAAACATGATTTGGTGAAAAAATAAAATAGATGTCAGTAGGGCGCTACTTAAACTCTACTCAAAGCATCCTTGATTGAGAAAAATGAAGGAAACATGGATTTCTTTTCATTTATTTAAATTGATAAGTAACATTTTAAATAGGCTAAACAGCTCTGTTTCATAGCAAATTGTCATATTAGCCTATTTATGCTGTGGTACCGAAATTGATTGAGAATCGTGAAATTTCACAGGTATTGGTACCGACTACTGATATTTTGGTACTGTGACAACACTAGCTTAAGAGTTTCACTTGGGCAATCAGTTGTTTAAGGAATAAAGTTATATTCAAGCATAAACAACATCTTCATTCCAATCTCACTGTAGTCAGCAAAACAACTACTTACGGCATCTTAAACACTGCAAGACAAGAGCACAGCATCTGACCCTGAAGGTAGATGGTATTGAAACATACTGGACTATATAACAAAAGAACTTAATTTTAAATACAGTTTATTTTAAAGTCATCAGAATAGCATGGATGTCTAAAACAACAATTAGAGCACAGATGGTGGTAGACAGACTTTTACGTACCTCCTCAGCAGCGGAAGCATCGCGGATGGCCTGCAGTAAAAATGTGACTTTCGTCTGGCCAGGAATGGTGTCATATGTTTCCTAAACAATCAGAGACATACATTCACAAGATGTTAAGTTTTATTTTACAATAAACCCATTCTTTGCAATAGAGCTCAACAGTACCTGTGCACATTTTAGCAGCATGGGTTCCAGAAGTATTTTTCTCATTCATTTCTATCACAGGCTTGTCATAAAATCCTTCATGAATGAGTTCCAAGCAATAAACCAAACCAACCAGCTCCATGGTGAATGATTGACATCATTACAAACATAGCTTTGAAGCACAGTAGTATTTGAAAACAGACAAAAAGGTAATGAAAATGAATGAAAATAAAAAAAATAATATATATATATATATATATATATATATATATATATATATATATATATATATATATATATATATATATATATATATATATATATATATATATATATTAGTGCTGCACGATTAATCATACCGCAATGTCAGCCTGTGCGATTATATGACGGCAAATGCTGCGATTTTATTAAATAAATGCATGTGATGTATGGGCGTGACAGCCCATTCTCTCTGAGAGCTGTTTGCCCATTTTCTACATCGCTAATAAAGATGACCAGTCAGTCTCAGTTTAGGGAGTGGCACTTGTGGTCATGTCATGCGAGTTTCCGGTGCGCAGCGTGGAAATCAGTTAAAGATGGATGCAGAGCAGGCCGACACTGAAATGGAGGCCACAAAAATAATAACACGGATCATGGCTTGGCGATATGTCTTTATTTCATCAATAATTAAAGTTAATATAATATGGGAGCGTGGCATGTAAATAAGCACAAACTCCAAAACTATCATTCTCTGTGCGGCCAGAACAGCTTTAAACAGTCGCGGAAGACCAAATCTGAACGGGAGAGCTTTAAAGTTCCACCGGCTGATGCGCACTCTAACACGGAGATGCTCATCGCTCACCCCCGCTGTCTGCAATTTGCAACGAGATCATAAGATCAACCTTATGTGAAAGATAAACAACAATAACATTTATAACACGTACATACATACATACACCAACAAAAGTTTTAGTGGTTTGAGTGAACCACACTTTTATATCCAGGTGCTTTTCAAAAGAGTTAGTACAAAGTAGGCCTACATGTTACATCCTGCTTAAATGTCCCTGATTGTTTGGACAATCTTATTTTTGTGAAAATGTGTATGTTTTATTTATTGTTCTATTTTATTTAGGTGTAATATTGAGACAATAAGTTCGCAGTAATGCAAAGATATTTAATTTTGTAAAAATATTTCAATTTGAAAACACTGTGCATTTATAGTTGTTGCTAGTTTGTATGATCGAGTTGAGAAACACACATTTCCGCAGTATCAGTAATCTATTTGTGCATTTTCCTTGATAACCAAGTAAGTTGACTCATGATACCATTTGTTTATTATATCGCAATGGGATAAAACGAATAGGATTTTCTCTTCCGGAACCAGCTGCATTCTATTAGGGCATTCTACATTTGTCAGAGATTGCTCAGATTTAAAAACAAAACCCAATAAGTTCCATCTGTTTTATCCAGGGAAAGGAAATGGTGATGCTCTTAAGATTTGCAGGAGTCATTCAAAGAGTCAGTTTGCAAGTGACAAAAGGTACTTGGTTATGCGTAGTATGTATGGAATGCCCAGTGGCATGAAGTGCACACAGCTGTAATCAAAGAGAGGAACTCTAAAGATGGTTCTTACAATTAAAAAAAAAAAAAAAAAAAAAGTGTCCAGTTGGCCCTGGTCATGCTGTGAGAGCAGTCAGATTCCACTGAGCATTAGCAGTGTGCCGTTCATGCATTGTCTGTAATAAAGGAAAGTGCTGACCGATGTCAGAGATGAGCGTGATAAGACCCAATGACCCATCCTGATCCACATGAACACCAATCTGGACACCCTGCGCGGCTTTAGAGCAGACAAAAGACTTGTATAACACGCGACACTGAGGAGCCAAGTATTGGGGGAACTTTATAATTTCCCGCGAAATCCGGGACACTTGTGACCTTCCATGTACAAATGGAGTTTTAACAATTTAATAAGAAAGTTGGATGGTCACAAGAGCTCACCTTGATGTAAATACATCCCTGGCACAAGTCCAAAGTGTTTCAACGGCATTAAAATAAAGACGCGCATCTTGTGCGATAAGCGTCCTTCTCATCGAGAAGATGTGTAAAGTTACTGTTTAATGGATGAAATACAAGACATGCCACAAAAGGGGCAATAAAAAGCAGTTAAATATTCATTATTAATCCAAGAAATTTAGTTTTGTCCAGTTGCTTGTTTGTTTGTTTCAGAAATGCCATCTTCAATATAGCAAATCTTTTCAGGTGAAAATACAAACCTATAATTTTGAATGTTTTGCCTAGCGTACGATACCCTGACTGACAGTTAGCGAAATATATGACACTGATACGACCCATTTAGCTCTAAATCCACAGAATTGTTCAACATGTTACAGAAACTGTTATTAACAGACCAGTCTGGAAGTCAAGCCGAGCTGAGCAACACCTGCACCCGGTTAGCAGCGCAATGGCAACCTTGTCGCGAATACAGAAATAAGACCAGTAACACTGCTGTTGAACTATTAAATGATTGAAAGAACGAACAAATAAGCCGTAAAAGATGCGACACAGAACTAAAACACACTAGATATGTCATGTTTATACCGTTCACAACGCTCGCTTGTTAGGCCACGTTGATACGGAGAGCGCGCTGACGACTCTTTTAAGGGTTCTCATGAGCCGTATCTTGTTAACCGATTTGAAATTCTGGAGTGAACAAAGTTGTACAAAAATAGTTATAATTAACAATATTGTTGAACCAATGAACACAATCTATCAAACACACCGCAAAACAACATTCAAGTGTTTTAGTGTTGTAAACCATTTCTATGGAATGAACTGTCCGAACAAAACGATTCCCTAGCTTGAATCGGATCCGCATAGCAGCAGTACCGCGCGCTTCACACATGTGCAGGGCCGGAGCTCAACTGACCCGCACTAAAACAAAAATAGATTCGTTTCATTTCCCGCAATACATCCACACACATATGGCTGCGAGCCGACTTTCATACCTCCGATTGCTTCCTGACGTTGTTGTCAGGGCTCATCAGGTTGCTCAGTAAGAGGTAGAACTGCTGTTGCTCCGCCATTGCTGTTGGATTCAGAAAGAGAGAACAGCAGCGCTGATCCAAGCGAATGAAAGCCGGTGTCGTGCATAGACTCAGAGATGCGATTGGCTCGTAGTATGTTCTCTCACTATCGCTGATTGGCTGGCGGCTCTGAATGAGATTAAATGATTAGTATGTTTGGTACTTGGACATGTCAATCATTGTGACGCGATAATTATTTCGTTTCTGATCATCGTATTGGGTGATAATTCGCGTGGGACGTGGGTAAAATCAAAGTAGGTGGCGTCGAAGCTCAGTGCAATGATGTCATCGCAAAATAAGTGCATCCGTAAACGCGGGAAATTATATATTTAATCTGAAACAATAAGAATATTAGATATAAAAGCAAGTAAATTTTTTCGCAACTTGTAGTAAGCTAGCTTTTGAAGTATAGGGGTGTCTTGTTTTCTTACGAACGCTTTATGCAAGAATGTTCTTTTCTAATTTTGGATGCAATTCCAATCGTGTCAAATTAGTAGGCCTACTAATTGTTTTGGATTTGTGTTTACTGCAGTGTTTTGGACTGACTTTAAAAATGTTGTAAAATGTAATATATCCACAAACTTCTGTTTTAGACAAAAATGGTGTGTGTGTGTGTATATATACCTTATGTATAGATACTATATATATATATATATATATATATTTCTTGAATCTTTAAAATTATCTTTAAAGAATGCGTGCTGAGTGACTCCAGACAGGTCTTCTAAGCAACCAAATTGTCCCGGTTGCTATAGGGAGGGTAGAATCACATGGGGTAACCTCCTCGTGATCGCTATAATGTGGTTCGCACTCAGTGGGGCATGTGGTGAGTTTTGCATGGATGCTGCAGAGAATAGCGTGAAGTCTGCACACTCACTATGTCTCAACAAGCCACATGATATGTGCTGATTGAAGGACTCAGATGCAGAGGCAACTGAGATTCGTCCTCTGCCACCCGGATTGAGTCACTATGCCACCATGAGGACCTAGAGTGCATTGGGAATTGAGCATTCCAAAAATGGGGGAGAAAAAAATATTTAAAGAACTCTGAAAAAGTTTTAGCTATTTATACTTTTTAACGGTGTACTACTTATAGGATAATATAAGGTGCTTCATTTTGTCTTTTTGTTTGTTTGTTTTTTGTAAAACTCCTGGAATATTTTGTTTATTGCTATTTGTTTAAGTACATTTTAGGTTTTGGGCATCACCGGAACTGTGCTTGGCTGGTTCAACTCCTATCTCTCAGATAGGTCCTTCGAGGTGGCCTGGAGAGGGAAGGTATCCAAGCCACATCAGTTACTTTCTGGGGTACCTCAGGGATCAGTGCTTGGGCCACTTCTCTTCTCCATATACACAATGTCATTAGGACCCATCATGCAGTCACATGGTTTCTCTTACCACTGCTACGCTGATGACACGCAACTCTACTTGTCTTTCCAGACCAACGACACCACAGTGACCGCTCGAATCGCTGCCTGTCTGGCAGACATCTCAGCCTGGATGAAGGAACACCACCTTCAACTCAACCCAGCCAAGACCGAACTCCTTGTCTTTCCAGCAAACCCTGCTGTTGAACACAACATCACCGTGCAGCTGGGTCCAACTACAGTGTCACTTTCCAAAACTTAACCATTGATGACGAGCTAAATTTCACAGACCGCATCTCAAAGACTGCAAGATCATGTAGATTTACGCTCTACAATATCAGGAAGATAAGACCTTTCCTCTCTGTACATGCCACACAACTGCATGTTCAGTCACTTGTCATAACTAGACTGGACTACTATAACTTTCTCTTTGCAGGCCTTCCTGCATGTGCAATTAGACCTCTGCAAATGATCCAGAATGCAGTAGCACGTCTGATCTTTAATGAACCAAAGAGAGCACACGTTACACCACTCTTTGTCTCTCTCCACTGGCTGCCGGTTCATGCACATATTAAATTCAAGGCCCTGATGCTGGCATAAAAAACAGTCACTGGGTCTGCTCCAGCATACCTAAAAATATTTATGCAGAGCTACGTTCCCACCAGAAGCCTGTGGTCGGCTAAGGAACGTCGCCTTGTCGTACCAAAACAAAGAGGCACCAAAACACTTTCCCGGACTTTCCATTTCATCATACCACGTTTGTGGAATGACCTTCCCAACTCAATCCGTGAAGCTGACTCACTCTCTATCTTCAAAAAACGGCTAAAAACACATCTTTTCCAAGAGCACACCAATCACAAAAAATTTTTTTTACAATTCTTGTTGCAATTAAATCTGTTTTGTATATTATTCTGATGATAGTGAAACTTTGTAGTATGGCACTTTTCATACCACTGTCTCCTTAAGATGATTCACTAATGTTTTCCTCTTTTGTAAGTCGCTTTGGATAAAAGCATCTGCCAAATGAATAAATGTAAATGTAAAGTAAGAATGAAAGACAAAGAAAAAACTCTGGAAATGATCAGTCATTAAACAGATATGTGGGAGTTGATCTATTTTTTTATTCATATAAACTTTGTTAAATGCATTTTAGAATACCTTCAAGGAAAAAGTGATGTAGTGATGTAAGATTTCTGAAGCATTAAGGCTTTCAAAATAAATGTATTGAATTGGGTTCCTACTTCCCAGATGATCTCAACCAAGGAAGAGATTCCACAGATGGAATCAACCCTCAGCAAGCACCAAACTTATTATATAGCTCTGGCAGACAGTTTCTAATCTCGCAAATTATGGCAAGCCGATTTATCATGAAATGCCCCATTCATGATTAGTCGTAATTCAGTTTTGACTAGTCAAACTTGATATTCAAAGTATCTGGATTGCAATTGTGACTAGTCATAATACACATTGAAGTTATCTACAATGCTATTTTGACTAGTCACATATTTCCATTGGTTTACATTGAAAAATCCTTTCTGATTTATTACTAGTGGAAATTGTGATTTGTGATTGATTCTACAATTGATATTATACTAGGTTGATTTCTAATTAAATATATCTCTAATAGTATTCTTCCTAGGGGCCTTATAATTAGAGATATATCTAATTGAATTCTCACTAGGAAAACTAGATATCTCAAATTTGTTTTTGACTAATCAAACATTTTTTAGATATCTTACATTCCTTCTCATTAAAGATATCCAAAATGCATTTTTTGATATCTGAAACTAAGATAGTACTAGTCAAAATTCCATTGTGGATATCTTGAATTGGATTTATGACTTGTCAATATTGAATAAGAGATATTTTTAAGGTGGGATCCGGGACCCTCCATAAGAAGTAAAAAAAAAAAAAAAAGAGTAAAAAATACACTTAGGAGGGTACCCAAGATACTTATATTTTAGAAAAAATTATAATGACAAATCTGATTAAATTCATGTAGTGGATACAGTAAATTTCGTGAATTAATTATTTACAATAATTTATATTACGTTTGGTAATAGGCTAGTTGTCATGTATCTTTAAAATGTAAACGCACCGCCCCACATCTAAAGACCGCTAAGCGCATGACATCGTTGAAAAGACTGCTTGCTTTGTACTGCTCCGGTGATGCTAACTTTAGCTAAAAATGGAGAATAGTAAACCTCCACTCACAGTTGGGAAGAGAAAGCTTCTTACTGACTTTTTTGAGGGGTAATTTTCTCTCTTTCTACTATATATATCCACTCCATGTCAGGGCTTTTGTATTCCTTGCATAAATTGGAAACATTTAGGCTTACTCATCTAATGGTGCATTCACATACAACGCAAAGACATTTTTTGCCTTGCATACCTTGCGCAAGTTTGACCACTGCATTATACATTTTTATTTATACACGCATTCGCACGAGTAATGCAAACCAGCGAGTATTCCCCCTTTTCTTCCGGGAAAGGACAGGAGGAGGGGCTTCTACTACCTGGTTCATTGTAAAGTACAACAAATAGTTGGAATAGCTTTCAGAACTTACCAGGTAGTCCAACTTCCTCGCTCACTTTCCACCAAGCGATGTCTTTTTTCGTCCGGTCTCCTTACATGTATGACGTTGTGTTATACAATTCCAGGTGCCCACACACCACTACAACAATTTTTTCATCCATTTTTCCACATTTCTTCTGCTACAACATCAGTATGTCAGTGAAATCCGGACAATCTCAATGCCGATAGGCTTTCGCAACAATGCAAATGAAGCGATTTTGCTTGTTCAAGTCAAGACATTCTCTTTATTCACACCGCCCGACACAAATTTGCATCTATTCGCATCTTTGCATTGACTTTGTATGTAATCGCTCCTCGCGAAACGCTCGCTTAATGTTGTATATGTACGCACCATAACTCGTTTGCCTGCTCGCGCTACCCAGAGCATTAAAGGACCACACCAGATGCTTGTTAGTGGAGCGTTTGGTGTGCTTTAAAAACACTACATTGACAATCAGTATTTGTCTGGCCTCGAATGTTGTAATACTTACTCTTTGTGCACTCATGGAAGGATTCGTCTTATGTTTTCCTGGATATTATTTGTCTCAGATTGGACTTCAGATAAGTGTTTTCTACGAGTGCTGTTTATATTGAAAAAGAGACTTTCCTTGTTTGAATCCTGACTGTTATTTCTCAATTTTCCTAGAATATTCACATAGCTACTTCAAAGTTATATTTTGGAACTACTACGTTTATTCCTGACTGCATTGAGAAACAAGTTATGTTCAGTTCTCCATTTCAGTTGTGGGCAAAGAGACTGAATTTATACCTTGCCAGAGTATGCTGTTTGAGTTTCATTCCTCATTTGAGATTTTCATTATCCCTGCTTCTGAAGAAATTTGATGCTTACCAGTGATACTTACCTGTCCTGAGTTCTGTTCTAATCCATGGAGATGTTGCTGATACTTGCCTGTCATGAGTTTTGGTGTCTTCACCCACTAGTTCCTGAAATTACCTTGACAGCTGTTATGGATGAATGCTGCATTGACTTTTGAGAATCTCCTGTGGACATGCCTATATGAACTATTCTAAAGACTGTATCCTGTTTCACCGGTTGTCCTGCACACTTTGAATAAAGCTGGGCTCATACCTAATCTCCTCAACAGTATCATTACAGCCTGATAGTATTTGCTATCCTTTTGCTACTGTTTAAGTAATAAAAAAGGTCCTTAAACAGGTCCTTTTGAAGTTACTGATTGCTCCTTTATCACTGCTTTCTAATTATTATGAAATAATTATTGCTGTGCCACTGCTGAATCTGACAGTGATACCATCCATTGAGTCTGGAAGCCATCTGATTATTTTCTACTGTTTTTTGAGACATTTCAATGTATTTTGAAGTCACATGCTTTTACGGGTCCTCAAGTGCCTTATATAGTCCCCTGGTATATTTGCCAGTTGCTCTTGTGGGACAGCTGCTTTGTCACCCTCTAAATCCAGTTTTATTTGGAGTAAGCCATTTAAAAAAGAGTAGTATCTTTTCTCTCTTTGTTATAACAATGGACTAAAAATTGTTTTTAATTATTATTTATCAACACAAAATCCTGTTTTTAATAAATAATCTATATAGTTATGCATATTATGATCAAATAAATATTTTGTATAAATTGTATATTGCGAGACTTTAGACATATCTGCAAATAGAGATATCTTGAATCAACATTCTTACTAGTGCAAATTACTTTACAGATATCAAAAATGTGAATGCAAATTGTCTCTTTGCCATGTCCCGCCTTAACATTTAAAAAAAAAAACAATACTCTGGAAATGGTTGCCGTCTGCCATTTTGATTGATAAAGAATTGATCACTGAATGTTAGCCTAGCATGTTTTTTTTAAAAACAGAATTAAAATAAATACAAATCTAATAAAAATTAACAATGTTCACAATGCCTGTAACAATGATTTGTATCAGCCCTCATTCTCAAATAAACAAAAAAATAATAATTAGAAGGGACCCCTACATTTGGTAAATTGCACCATGCATGTTTACAGGGGGCATGTAATTATTAGATATTAGTTTTATTGGACTGTGTATCATCATAACACGGCATTGCATCACTCTTGCTGTTACACACTGCCATCAAGTGGGCTATAAGCTTAATGACATGGATAAACCCATATCGGCAAATAATACAAATGCATGTACTGCATAATGTATGAATTAATTTACAGTATTTAAAATATGTATTAATTCAGAATATGAGTTTTAATAACTAAGATATTCACAGCTTAATTGCTATCATCAATTTCAGAAATTAATGAATGAGACATCTATCTTTTTAATTTATTGTAATTTAACCGTTTAAAGATTTTAAAGGGTTAGGAATCGTGAGTGCCTTAATTCTGAAGCAATAAACATCTCTATCATGCATTTATTTGCCCAATTTCACATTTTGTGTACATCTATAGATTGCATAATAAATTGAAAAGACCACTTTGTGACTGTTTGTCTTTATTAAACATATTCACTTATAGCAATCACTTTGCTACACATGGTAAAATGGAGACATGTTAACATGTAAATGCAACTTTATTGTCTAAAATGTTGTCAAGCATCATCTTAATCTAGTAGCTTCTCTCCATATTAGCAATAACAGCAACAGTGGGCTACATAGTTTCACAGCTCCTTGGTTAGCACTACACTACCGGTAATCAACAGGAAATAAGGAGACGGAGCTTCGTGAAGTGTCATTGCATGCCACAACACAGCAGCCTGACTAGGGGTAAGGGAAATGTATATATTTGAAAATTAAATTGTGTCTAGTCAAAACCCTGAGACGAAGGGAACGAGACATTGCGTTTATGAATGCATAGGAAACCTCTCTACAATAACACCACTATTCTATTATTGGCTATGGTGTTTGAGCCCCACCTGTTTTGGCGCGAAACTGACTGATATAAAAACAGGTGCACAGACACCATTTCCTCAGAATTTCTGACTGCGAACGAGGAGCACATCACACGTGCATCAAGAACTCTGAGTCTTGTAGTGCGGGTAGCGTTCGCAATGTCTTGTTGCCTTCGTCTCAGGGAACCGATTTTACGTACATCACCAAGACGTTCCCTTACAACTCAGTCCACTTGACATTGTGTAATAATGCATATGAGGAACAGAATCCCATCACGCCGCACTACACGACATAACTTCCCAGAGAGGAAACATGGCGGCGCAGTCTTATGGGACAATGACCGACATGAGCATGCCACAGTGAGTGATCATCGTGATGGCCAGGATGAGAGCACTATATGAACTATAGTCATACAGTATGAATAAACTCCTTATGAACCCAGTCGGGAAGGGAGTTTATTTATAATAAAGTTCTTTTGACTTTATGGAATTATAACGGCCTTGTGTGTAAATGATGGGGAGCCCAAACTTAAAGGGAAGGGCATAAGTATATATATATATATATATATATATATATATATATAGCCAATGAATAGCAAGTGCTCTAAACAGTGAGGACTTGTGAACAAAGAGACATTACGTCTAGGTTCTAAAACCTTTTGAATGTGTTTTGCAAGGACCATCCTGCTGCATAACATATGTCTTGTAAGGACACACCTGCGACTCATAAGCCAGGTTAATTGCATCGACAATCCAGTGAGAAGTCTTTGCTTGGAGATAGACATTCCTTTTGTGCGTCCTCCATAGCATATAAAGAGCTGATCAGACAGTCTGAACTGGCGGGTGCGCTCAACATATTTGTGTAGTGCCCACACAGGGCATAACAAATGCAATGATTGTTCCTCATCTGAATTAGATGGAGGAGGGAAGAAGGTCTGAAGGTGAACCACCTGCACTTTGCAGGGACAGATTATGACTTGCAAAGGCCCTGGGGCCAATTATCTCCAAGGGCCCACCTCCACCTAAAAGTTGTTGAGTGTTTGTCATTGTTCATGCCCAAAAGTTGTTGAGCAGGGGGGATCACCATCTAGATTGCGCAGCCTTAAAGCCCAGGGCACACCCGGGCAGTCAAGAGCCCCCTGGTAGTCAAGGGCCCCTGGGCACTGGCCTCATTGGCCCAGTTGGTAATCCATCCATGGCGCTTTGAAGAGTGTGGTCAGGTCCTTGGGTGCATAGACTTTCCTGGGTTTGACAGTGGCTCTTGAAAGACCGGGGCCAAACTCTACATGAATGCATGCATGTCACCTAACCGTTTTACTGAGGCCAGAGCCAGAAGTAGTGCAGTCTTAATGGAGAGCATGTGCATATCAACAGAGTCCAAAGGCTCGAAAAGGGGCCCTGCAAGAGCTTTTAGGACTAAAGTCCCAAGTCGGGACTGTAGCCGGCCAAGGTAGGTTTAATCATATTGCTTGTCTTGGATCTTTATAATTAAATCATGCTTGCCTATCGAGGCGCCGGTTTTATGTGCGTGATACGCAGATATAGTTGCCACATACACTTTGAGCGTTGACTGGGTGAGTCCTGCATCTAATCACTCTTGAAGAAATATTAGAATTTCATGTATGAGGCAGTTTACTGGGTCCTTGCTGTGTGAGAGAGACCAATCAGGGAACACCTTCCATTTTAGTGCATAGAGGCGTCTTGGGAACGGTGCTCTGGCTTGTAAAATGGTGTTAATGACTGAACAAGTCAGTTCTGGCGCATGTTATGCGCTCCATTCAGGGGCCACACATGCAGGTGGGGCTGGGGATGCCAAATTGTGCCTTGCGCCTGAGATCCCTCCTCAGTGGTATTTCCCATGGTGAACTGTACAGCATCTCCATCATTTCCGGAAACCATGGCTGGTTGGGCCATTTCAGTGCAACTAATAGAAGCGTTTCTTTGTCCTCTCTGACTTTGCATATGACAGAGTGGATCAGGCATACCAGAGGAAACGCAAATATGTCCCTCTCAGGGAGAGATGATGCTCGCTCCATAGGAGGAGGCGACACGTCATTCTCGACAGTGAATTCTGCCTTGGCTGTTTATATATGCTACAACTGTCATGTTGACTGAGCAAACCAGCACATGACAGCTCACTATTTCTGACTGAAAGACTTTAAGGCTGAATTACAGCCGATTGCTCTAAGCGGTTAATATACTATGCCCTCCTCGCACCTGTCCAGGTTACATTAGTTGGGCGTCCACCACACACTGCCCCCAACCTGTGTTGGAAGCATCCGTGGTAACCACTTTCTGCCTGACAACTTGGGACTTCGAGTACCAGAGGGGACAGTGGGTATTCTCCACTGAGGCAAATATAGATCAATTTCTGTTTTGCCAGATATTTCCCAAATCCTCAATACAGTTTGAGGGTGAAGTCTCCTGAATTCGAATTGTCTAAGCGAACCAGAACATGACAGCTTGAAATTTCTGGCTGAAAAGCCTTTAAGGCTAGAAATACAGCCGATTGAGTTAGGCATTGCGTGACAACATGCCCCACCGCGACACCTCGCTGGTAAAATGCAGGAGCTGTCCGTGGTGCTAACGCAGCTATACAGAGGTGGGATATAGTGATGCGCATGCGTCCTTGGCGCCGAGCACGTCGTGGCACACGGCGCTTCAGCCAGCACTAAAGAGGTCCCATGTGTAAGAGACCTAAAATGCTTTCTGAAACAAGTTTCCCCAGTTTGAACCGAGACAGACACTGTAGAATGGCTGAAGCAGTAAGTCTGTGCTGGCATAAAGCCTCTGATTGCATCAGTAACAGCCAATTGGTGAGGTAGTTTAAGCTGCGTACGCCGCTCAGTCTCAGAGGGGCAAGAACCGCATCGATGCGCTTTGTGAATGTGCGAGTAGCAAAAGACAGTCCAAAGGGCAGAACTTTGAATTTATGCGCTGTTCCCTCGAATACGAATCTCAAAAACATCCTGTGATGTCGTACAATTTGGATATGAAAGTACGCATCCTTCAGATCTATCAACGCAAACCAATCGCGTGGGCTAAATGCGATAAGATCAGTTTCTGAGTAAGCATTTTGAATAGGCGCTTTATAAATGCGCGAATTAAATGTCGCAGATCCAGGATTGGCTGAAGCTGTCTTTCTTGGGAACAAGAAAATTACGGCTGTAAAACCTTTTTTATGCTTGATAATGTGGCACAATATCTGTCATGTTTTTCAAGATGAGACTGTGTATTTCGGCTCGTAACACTGGCGCGTCTTCGGAAGAAACCGTGGAAGACAGAACGCTGTTGAAACGGGGTGGCCAGTGTGCGAAATTGGATATAACAATCTCGATCATTTTTGCACCCATTCTGAAATACCCATTAGGGCTCGCCACTCATCCGCGTAATGGGACAGAGGGCAATTTGGTTTGCACACTATAGGGAAGCGGTTGCGCATAATGTGTGTGCTTTGAAGAGGTAAAATTGGCTTTTTTTGATGTGTGAGCATCTCGTGAATTTGCAATGAATACTGTATTCTTTTTTGAACTTATTACATTTTGTATTTAATTTTTTTTGAGTGCTAGACACAGAAAAAATATTTTGAACAATATTGTGAACAACAATATTCCTTTACTGACAAACAATATTGAGGAGATGGGGAACCGTGTTTTGTGTCTCCAATCGAGCCTTTTTTGGCAACACATTCTTACACCCAACTCGTCACATAGACTCGGAGGGAATTGTGTGGGCTCTGCTTCCCATTTCAAAGGATTGTGCCTGTCAGAACGCTTTTGCTGCGTATGCTGATACGCAGGTGCCTGTGAGGCAGCAGATATGAGGCTTTTAGTCGGGCGCTGGCTCGAAACAGAGTGAGGGTGAACCGCCTGTGACTGCTGCTGAATCGCTCAGCAAACTTATTCACATAGCCACCAAAAAGGCTGGTTGGAGACACTGGAGCGTCCAAATGAGTGGCTTTTTCCTTATCACTAATTTCTGCCCTGGAGCACCGCCATTGTGTGGAGTGCTGATCCAGCTTGTTCTGCTGCTGAGTAAGCGTTTCCCACCAGTGCGGACGTTTGTCTACATGGTTTGGAAGGATGCACATGTTACGGGCTGGGCAGAGGTTTGCCTCTACCGCCTCCTCTACTGGAGGTAATTGGGCAAAATCGTTTTCTTTCCCGTAATCCACATTAAAGTGGATGGCGATACACCCTCGGATATCACATTAGTGGCGGGTTGGAGGGCGCGAGAGGCTGAATCGTTCCTCAGAGGGCGGTTTGTGAGCGAAGCGACTTGAGACTCATGTACTCATAGTGAGGACAGTCTGTCTCCATGAGAGCTGACTCTGTGTATAGTAATATAATGAGATAAGATATTGAGGCATGCTAATGTTCTTTGTTTATTTAAATATAACAAACACACACATAAGTAGAAATAAACAATACAATATTATAGCATCAATACCATCATCTTCAACCTAACCACAAACCTAACACGGACGTATTTTTTCCTTCACATGCTGATCAAATTTCATTATAGACATGTTGTCTATTACAGAACCCCATATTTTTACAAAAAGTATCAGTTCTAGACTATACATGATTTGATACAAAATTATAAAAGTTAATTCAACTATTGCTGAATGTTGGAGGATTGTCAGACTTCCAAGACACACAAAAAATATTTTTTGCAGCTGTCATAGCTAATAAAAAAATGTTATGTGACAAATCAACATTTGGTTAATTTTGAATGTCTTTATGTAATATTGTACTAAGCTGTTTGTATATAGAAGTAAATAATTCTCTGATCTGTTACATCCCCGTAACATGTGATATAGGTCTGCATTCTCTAGATTACATGTCAGGTACTTGAAAGGCATCGTAGGATAAAACTGATTCAATTTAAAAGAAGATTCACAAAGATGGACTGTGAATCATTAATCAACTTTTTCATTTTATTTTATTTGTAAATCTTTTACCCAAATCTTTTTTCCCATTTATCCTTATTAATAGGGTGCTCCTAGCACAAATGTATCAAATAATACATTTACATACATCATATAATACATTTTTTAAATAATCTTCCTTGATGATACTAGGCTTTCCGTTTTAGAAATATAACAGTAAGGGATTTTACATTTTCCCTAACATTCTTCTAACAGTCCAACCCTACAAAGATCCCTTATAGTGTATATGCCAGCTTCTCTCCAGGTAGAATTAGGCTATGCAAAAAAGGAGGGAACAAGGAGCTCAGTGAACTGGGTGGCCATGACAGGAAACTTTGGTGCAACTAGAGGAACCTCTGAGGTAGTCATAAAGATTCCTCTGGGAGGCAGTGACAGCATCCTCTGTGGCAGCCATGCCAGATACATTGTTGCAGCCGTGACAGGAACTTTGGGGCAGAAATATGGGACCAGGTCTCTAGGACTGATAGTAGGTACCTATGGGTCATCATTACTAGAATTTAGAAGGAGCACTCTAGGTGACTGTAACAGGAACTTCTAGGGAAGCCATGACAGGGAGTTCTGGGTAGCTGTTGCAGGAAAAAATTTAGCAGCCATGACATAAACCTCTGGGTCTACCATAACTGGCAGCTCTGGGACTTGTGCTGTCATTAAAGGGAATCCTGGTACTAGGGTAGTCAAGACAGAAACCTCTATGGCCCCCATGACATGAAAGGGGAGGATCCTTTTGCCATGACCGCATTAATTTGGGCAGCCATGGAAGTAGCCTCAGGAATGGCCATAAAAGGACAGGAGCCTCAGGGAAAGCCATGAGAGGAATCTTTGGGTGTTTGCAGCAGTAACTACTGGAATGATAATGACAGAAACCATTGTGTGACCATAGCAGGAATATTTGGGGTGACCATAACAAGATCACAAGATCATAACAAGACCTTCTGAGGCAGCCATGGCATGGAGCTCTGGGCGGCTGTGGCAGAAACCTCTTTGGTTGATGTGAGAGAAACCTCTTTTGCAGCCATGACAAATACCTCTTGGCAGCTTTGAAAGAAAATTCTTTGGCGTGGTCATGGCAGGAACCTTTTTGATGGCCATGACAAGAACCTCTTTGGGAGCCCTGAGTAGCTGTAGCAGTGATCTCTTTTGCTTCTTTTCTGGAGTGACGTGGTGTGGGAATCTCTCTGAGAGGCGAAGGTGAAGCGATGAAGAGATGGTGCAGTCCCATGCAGTGAAAAACAAACAAACTATAAACAAACTTGCTGCCTCAAGCCAAGGCTCCAGGCACAACCAAGGCTTGCCAGCCTGGCCAGACGAAAAGGCTGAAGGGATGGAGAGCCCACTAAAGTCAGCCCGCAAGACGCAAAGCTGACATAAAGAGAAAAGAGATGGCAGCAGTGACAACGAGTTCTTTTCTCTTTTTCACTACAACGTATGCAGTGACCTGAAACGAAAACAGAAAATAGGTTTATTGTTTAAATTCATTACATTTAATAGCATATTTAAACACTGTTTAAACAAAATAACCAACCATAGGGAGGCAACATTCATAAAGATCCGAATTTTATATTTTAGAACTTAAGAAAATAAATTAGGTCAGACATACAACTTGTCATCTGTTCTGTGTATGTGGATTGACAATATGATTATGCACATTAGTCTGACAATCATACTAAACAAAAGACAATTCTAAATCTTTTAAAATGTAAATATGTCTTCACAATTATTATTAGTTGATCTTAGGCTCAGTACCTTAAACCAGTTGTGGCGAAGTATATCCTCCAGACCAATCTGCTGCTTCGGCTCTATCGGCAGCAGAGCCTGAATCAAATTGTTGCAATCTTTGCAGAGAGATGGGAGAGACTGATTACTACCATTAACTTTACACCTGATCTCTTTAATAATTTTATTATGAGTTCTAAGATCGCACTTCAGTTCAGAATATCAGGTTAAATTCATGCATTATCTATATGTCCATCTTTACAGAAAGCCGCTTTTTTCAGGTATTATTTTCCCTGTCTGTTTTCTTGGTTCTGTTTGGTCTGATTTAATATTTCAATTGGCATGAAGATCTCACCTCTTGACAAGCCACCCTTTGACCAGCACTTGGCATCCATCATGTGCAGGCCAATGCAATATGGGTAATGCCCACAGACCATCAGGAAGAGGAGCATTCCCAATGACCAGATGGTCGCTGGCTTGACTTTGTACTTGCCCTTCGCTGAATATTCAGGAGGGCAGTACAGTCGTGTACCTGTAGGAAAGAGATTTTGTCAGATGTGTGCATTTGAATTAACAAAATATGATTTCTCAGTATCAATTAGCATGTAAGAAATTATTTGGTTTGTTTTTACATTCACTACAGTGTTTCTTATTCAACAGAACTAAAAAAGTTTTGTCACCATTCATAACTAAGACATACAAAGATAACTGATATGATTCAAACTTCCAAAACAACAGCTTTTTAGGGATAATACTTACCACTGAATGTCATGTAGGCACTCTTTTTTTTAGGATGTCCCCGCACCCAAAGTCAATCAGCATCACCTCAATGGTGTTGCTGTTGACAAGGAGGTTTTCAAGCTTGATGTCCTGGCACAGCACTCCATGATGACAGCACATATCAGCAGCTAACACGGCCTGCCTCATGACACGCCACGCTAGCCCTTCATGCAGTGTGCCACCATGGCGCTGCACAAATGCAAATATAGACACATAGTCTCAGGGTGAGGGACGCTCCAGCACCATGATGTAAAATCCAGCCTGATGTAAAATTCAGCCTGCTCACCCCAGTCGAGCAGCTGAATTATATTGCTGCAGCTAGGGCCCTTGTTAGCCAGGATGGTCAGAGCTACTTCAATGGGAAGGGGTACGGGATGATCAGGTTAGAAAAAGACAATTATTATTATGTTGGTTGGATGCAATGTCAGAAAATAACTTTTAAATAAATGGACAATATTTTACCCCTAGATATTAATTTCAATTTTAGATTTTTTCTAACCATTTATAGCAATTAAATCTTACCCTAAAAATTAAATGAACTCATATTTTATGCCATAATATGCATAACAAGGAATATAATACTAATAACTCTATCAGATGTTGCAATTTTTTTTTTTAATTATTTGTTTTCACCCAAAGTCTTTTTATTTTAAGGTAATATTTGTCATTTTTTTAGGCATGAAGTGGTTTCCTAAATAAGGATTTAGTCATGGACAAATTTTTGTTAATGGTAGTTTATTTGGTGAAAAACATTTGTAGCACGTTAATAACATTCATATACAATGTTTTAAATTGAAAACAGTGACAGAAAACTGCTTACGATGCGGATGTACTCCTCATGCAACGTCCAGACCAGTTTCACAGCCACCTGATCAGCAAAACACGAAATAAGGATTTTTTTTTGTGAGAATTAGTTACAATTAACAAGAGTGTAGAGGTCATAACATTTCTGTCATTATCTTGAACAGACATATCAAGTTTTGTGAATTTAAGTTCCAAATTCTCTAAGATACCTTCATACCATCCGTCAAGCACACCCCTTCATAGATGGCTCTGAACCCCCCTTCTCCCTCCTTGTCAATAATGTGGTTAACATGAAATTTCAAACAATTACATCAGTGACTTGCAGTGTGACATGCCATGCTTCGTTTGCAACTATATTAAACAAACAGATTATTTATTATGTCCTTGTTCCTTAGTCCAATTTTTCATTAGGCCAGGAAAGACAATGACCAGAATGTTATGTAAAAACTGCTTTGGGTGTCGGTTGGGAGGGTTACTTTTTAAATGTATTCCACTACAGATTACAGAATGCATGCTGTAAAATATAATTTGTAATGTATTCTGAATACTTTGGATTACTTATTCAGCACTGGTAGATTTTTTTCACTTGTTTTGACTATTAAAAACTCTGCCAGTATAGTAAGACAAAATGCACATGTTAAAAATACATTCTCTGAAAAACCTAAATATGCTGTGTTGTTTCTAAAACAAGATAAATCAAATTGATCTTGTTTTAAGGATTTTTAGATATTTTTACCTGAAAACAAAACAAAAAGTATTATCAAGAATATGATTTTTGTCCTAATGTCAAAGGTCTTACTAGAAAAAAAGAAATTATGATCCAAAGTGAATTTTCTTGATAAAAAAATATGATAGAAATAGCATTTTAGCTTAACATAAAGCTATTTACACATTGGTTATTTCTATTTCTTCTGCTCCAAACTTCAAATGTACTTATTTGTCTGCTCGTATTAATGTAACACATCATAAAAGTGTTTCACCACTGCTCAAATGCTCTTTGGATTGCATAAATTATATGTATATATTTTTCCATCTGAAAGGACTAAATATTAAATTAAACGAATGACAATAAAATGCAAAGTAATCTCTTCAGTAATCAAAATACTTTTTGAAAGTAACTGTATTCTAATGACCAATTATTTAATTGATAACTGTAGTGTAATACTGTTACTTATATTTTGAATTTTAAATACATATTCCCATCATGTATACCGTTACTCCCCAAGTTTGGGGTTGTGGCACTCAACTCACCCTTAGGACTCGTCTCCACAGATTTACTGTCCAGCTGTCCTGTCCAAGGACAGATATTTCAGGTTACAGGTATTATCAGGTATTTTCTATGCTGGAAATATATGATAAAATAAATATTTGTGTGTCTTTCCTGCACATCCCTCACATTTGAGGTGGAGATCCTAAGTGTACATATAAAAGGAATAATCGAGATAAGACAAGCAAATAGGTGATCATTTTATTTTTGTATCACACCTGCTCAGTTCCCACGTTTAAAAGCAAATAGCATATTAGGAGCATAATTTATTACATTCATTTAATTTAGATAAATTCACAAATAGCCTTAATATGAAGGGGAAGAAAAAAAAAGCATGGGTGCACAGATAATCTAGTCATGCCGTTTGTCACAGAAAGAATGCCGAAAAATCATGAAATCATGAAAAATGTTAAAGAAAGGCCAGGCAATATCAGCTATGCCAGCATCTCCAATTCCATGCATGTCTTATTGTTACTTTGACCTAATCTTTGCGTATCAACAATAACAAAAAAAATCCTCATTAGGTTAAGTTCGATATGACGAAGGTCTTGCATTAACGTTAACAGCCATTAGGTGGCGAAATGAGTGGTGCTTCACTAGATCCATAGAGGTGGAGCTAGATTAGGTCAAGACAGGAGGAGCTTAAGTGTAGCTCCTCCTCGCTGGACGTCTAGCGAGGAGGAGCTTGCTCTGCAGCGAGCACCACTTGTGCTATGCGCGGAAAGTTTGGTCTCAAAATACTTATTTAATTATACAGACTTGAGAAAGCCACCATATTGTTTTACTACTTCAATTTAGTACGGAATAAATGACGAGGGACCAAGTGTGTGTCGGCTATGATTGTTTTCCGACCACGAGCAATAATATCATTTTAATATGCTACAGTTGGAAAAATGCCAGCGTTCATTCCGAATGCCCAAAGTATTAAAAACATTGTTGATTTATTACACTTTTGCTATCCTAGCCACAGTATTGTCACAATAAATCCAAGTTATGACATTTATTGCCTGTAATCCTCGATCATTCTTATACACAATATGTTTCTCTGTTTTTGTTAGAATACTTGGCATGAATCTCTTGGAGCTTGTACCTATGATTCTCGAGGAGGAGAGGCTGAAGGAGAACTTTGGGCACAGTCAAACAGTTTGAAGGAACTGCAAAGAGCCTGTCACAGGTCTGTGTCAGGGGTGAGTGAATTGCTGTAGTATAACACATTAGCTAGCCAAGTGCACAATAATGTTTTACAGGGCATATATTTTAAGTCTTCATTTTTATTTTTATTTATATAGTGATTTTCACCTTACATATAGCTTCTAATCTTTAATAGCATTAATACTCTTTATAACTGAAGAGTAACATAGCATCTTTGAGCAGTTGCAAAATTTAAGTTCATGTGGGAAACATTTTTTGTACATTTGAGATTGAACAGATATTTTCCTCTGCACTTTTTATTTGGCTCCAACAGGAGTTTGCTGTCATTGATGAGAATAAACCTTTTAGGGACGTAAATATTTTGCAGTATTATATACAGTACAGTATGGCAAGATGCTACCAGATAGACTGATTGTTAAAGACTGGACACAGCAAATGTTTTCATGGCGGATAAGTGTTAGTAATAGCACAGATTATTTTATGCCAATTATCATCATAAAAGACATGTTTGATTTCAGCGTTGCATGTGGAACACTAGGTTGGAACTACATTTTAAAGACCAGAGGGACATGAAAATGAGAGGGGCACAACATTTTTCTGTCACATGGGCATTTTAATATTTTATATTGCTGAAAAGTTGTTAAATAGTTTACCCAAAAAGGAAAATTCTGGCTTTTACTCACCTTAATGTAATTTCAAACCAACTTGACTCTTTTCTTTTAATTTCTGGTGACAGGACATAAAACACAGTAAAAGTATTTGAAATAAATGTGTGATGTATTCCAAGTTTTTTGTAGTGATATGATTACTTTGATGAACAGAACATAATTTAAGTTGTTATTTACTCTGAGAACCTCACTTGTTCTCACTGCACCCTGTGAACAAACTTGGAATATAGTTTAAGGATAAAACCACAAGTAATCAGTGCTTTACTTGTGGTTTTATCCTTCTGGCCATATTAATTGAAGCAAGAGAGGAGATGCTTGCAGAAGATCTTCCAGGTATTTACTGTGGCATTACTGCAAATTTTGTGAGTAATAAATATTGCCAAACAAATGTTGTTGTTTCGTCAGAATGATGTACTACTGTAAGTTTTGTCATAGCAAAGCTTGACAAAGTAAAGCTTGGAATTTTTGATTTATTTTATTTTTTGTAGATATTGTATGGTTTTAATACTGTTCTAACATTATGTTTTCCTCTTACAGTGTGATGCTGAAACACCATATGAAAATGGCTTTCACCAGGATGGTTTAAGTCCTGATCAAATGGATGGTGTGCAGGGGAATAAGGATCAAAGAGGGGGTAATTGCAGCCTTCGGTGCATACTTTCTTTTTTAACATGACTTTTTTTGCCCTGTATGAAAAATAGGCTCACTTCCTGCAGTGTGCTATTGCAAATATATGAGTCAAGAATCATTCAAAGATGTCCTGTGTTCCAGAAGAGACTGTTAACACAGAAAAATAATAATTGTTATGTATTACTCACCCTGATGATGTTTCAAACCTGTATGACTTTCTTTTCTTATATGGGGACAGAAAAGGAGATATTTTTAATGAATATCACAGCCTGCACTTTCAAATCAATGGCAGAGGATAGAGGCTTAATTTAAAGCTTAGAGGACCCAAAAGAGTTCATAAAAGTAGTCCATGTGACTTGTGCATCTAATTTCAAGTCGTCTGAAGACATACGATAATTAATTTGTGTGAAACAACCTGAAATGAGAGAAGCTCCTTTGAAGTGGTTTGTGTGTTCGCGTGTTCATTTTTTACAATTTTTTTTCTAAGCTTTCAAGTGAGGTACTGTCAGCTGCCATTATGTTGAAAAGATAGCTTGTGATGTTCATTAAAACCTCTCCTTTTTTTATATGCTCCTAAAATGATTTTTTGGGTGTGTATTAAAGGATAAATAAGTTAAAATGAAATTTGTAGTAATAGTTTTAAAGTGAAATGGCTTAAAATATGTATACTACTGTATTTGATGACAAATTGTGGTTCTGAGATGTTTTCTGTGACATTGTGAACAAAAATTCAGTTTTTTGAATACAAATTTGCCATTCATAAGGTACAAAGTGCTTGTCACTGGGGTGGTACCCTTAAAAGTCTGACTTTGCACCTTTTCCAAGGGTACATTATAGTACCATATCACTGAAGTTAGTCACCGAGTGTACATATTTGCCTCTTAAAAGGTTCAAGCTGTAAGGGTACTAAAATGTACCCACGTTTAATGGTGCACAAATGTACCTTTGAGGGTACTGCCCTAGTGACAAGCCATTGTACCCCTAAAGGTACAAATTTTGCACTTTTTTCTGACAGTGTATGTTTGACATTTAAAAAAATTAAAAATAAAATTGGGCAATATTTTATTTATTTTATGCACATTCATATTTTAACTCGTAAAATTATTAATTGGAGATACTGCCATTTTCTAATTGAAATGTGGGGTTCCAAATATGTGTATCTATCTTATATGTTTGACTTAAAGAAAATATAATTATAACAATATCTTTAGTTAAAGTGCATGTTTTATTGAAAGTACAGTCTAGCTGGATATAGTATAGATATTTATGGTGAAGTATGTGGTATTTTTTATGTTATTTACTTTCAAAAAACAAATGTATACTATATTTCTGCAAACAAGTTTTGTGCAGTACTACATGTATTACCCTGTTAAATCTAATGTAATTTGATGTTTTATAGGCTATAAGGTAACCTACAGTTACTTACAGCCAAGTTACAGGTCTGTTTGTTTTAAAAAAATATATTTTCAACCTGTGATTGTAAATGATGAAGGGATTTAATTTTTTTTTTTTTTATGCTTTTCTCATAATATGGTAGCACTTTAATAATAAGGTTTGGCTACATTAGTTAACATTAGTAAATGCATTATCATTAACTAATAACAATATAAGTACAGGATTTAGAAATATTTAATAAAGTTAGTGAATAATAAAAAAAAACACTATTAAATATTAAGTTTTGTTCATAGTACCATTTTGCTTTACCTTTAGACCTGACCTCAGGTGGACTCTCAGGACCCTTGTCCACCATCTCAGCTGGTCTAGAGCTGCTCTCCACCACATAAACTCTACCAGCTCTTTGCCACCTCCAGACGATGGTGATCTTTCGCCTGCCCCTCTTTTTTCTCGATTTCACTTTCTCACCCTCATGCCATCTGAGATGTGTACTAAACTTCTTCTGCTGAACACCAACAAAGAGAAGAATATTTTTTTAATATAATTTTTTTTAGAAGAATATTTCAGCTCTGTAGGTCAATATACACTGCTACTGAATGATGACCAAAACTTTGAAACTCCAAAAAGCACATAAAGGCAGCATAAAAGTAATCCACACTACTCCAGTTGTTTAATTTATGTCTTCAGAAGCAATATGACAGGTGTGGGTGAAATGACAGGTGTCAGTTTTCAAGTCTTTTTTTACTATAAAGTTTCCTACATGCCCAGTAGATCGTGATATACACTAAGAAAGCAAATAGCCAAAAACAAAAGAAGAAGAAGAATGTGAAAGTGGAGTGTAACAAAAAGGGTCTCGACTGGGCAGGGAAGAAGGACACGGCGACAGGCTTTCCAACACAAAGGTAAGGGTTTACTTTAATTCAAACGGGAAAGGGTAACATAAACTTAAATCCACAACTTCAGGGTAACATAAACTTTTCTGGCTTTTAACTGGGGTTGCCAACACTGGACTGGCGTTTTTTCTCCCTTACTGGCGGTGCTGTGGCTCTTTTATGCCGCTCTCCCCGTGCTCACTGAAATTAGAGACAGGTGTTAGACATATTTTAGCTCAGGTGTAAGCGCCCTTACTGCTCCCCCTCTACGGACGGGCGCTTGACCACGCCCCCGCTGCCACATGTTGATTTATAGTAAAAAAAAGCACTTTATTATTTATTCTGTTTCTCACCCACACATACTGTTTCATCCTTGGGGGCAATTTCCAAATGCCTGAAGGTACCACGTTCATCTGTACAAATAATACTATGCAAGTATAAACACCATGGGACCATGTAGCCATCATACGCTCAGGAAGTAGATGCATTTTGTCTCCTCGAGATGAATGTATTTTGGTGTGAAAAGTGCAAATCAATCCCAGAACAATAGCAATGGACTTTGTGAAGATGCTGGAGGAAACAAGTAGACAAGTATCTATATCCACAGTAAAATATGTCCTATATCGTCATAACCTGAAATGCTGCTCAGCAAGGAAGAAGCAACTGCTCCAAAACCACCATAAAAAAGCCAGACTACAGTTTGCAAGTTCACATGTGGACAAAGATCTTACTTTTTGGAGAAATGTCCTCTTGTCTAATGAAACAAAAATCGAATTGTTTGGCCATAATGACCATCGTTATGTTTGGAGAAAAAGACTTGCAAGCGTGAAGCATGGGGGTGGCAGCATCATGTGGGGGTGCTTTGCTGCAGGAGGGACTGGTGCACATCATTAAATAGATGGCATCACGAGGAAGGAAAATTATGTGGATATATTGATGCAACATATCAAGAAATCAGCCAGGAAGTTAAAGCTCGGTCGCAAATGGGTCTTCCAATGGACAATGACCCCAAGCATACCTCCAAAGTGGCTTAAGGACAACAAAGTCAAGGTATTGGAGTGGCCATCACAAAGCCCCGACCTCAATCTTATAGAAAATTTGTGGGTAGAACTGAAAAAGCATGTGCGAGCAAGAAGGCCTACAAACCTGACTCGGTTACACCAGTTCTGTTTGGAAGAATGGGCCAAAATTCCAGCAACTTATTGTGAGAAGTAAAACGTTTGACCCAAGTTAAACAATTTAAAGGCAATGCTACCAAATACTAACAAAGTGTATGTAAACTTCTTACCCACTTGGAATGTGATGAAATAAAAGCTGAAATAAACAATTCTCTCTACTATTATTCTGACATTTCACATTCTTAAAATAAAGTAGTGATCCTAACTGACCTAAGACAGGGAATGTTTTCTACGATTAAATGTCAGGACTTGTGAAAAACTAAGTTTAAATGTATTTGGCTAAGGTGTATGTAAATTTCTGACTTCAGCTGTATCCTATCACTTCAAAAGATATGGATTTAACCACTGGATTCTACAGTACTCAATTCCGATTAGTCAGTCGCACTATCCAGCGGTCTGATATTTCTGAATATCCATATACACAGGGATAAATATTTTAATCGGTTACCTGGGTATTGTCATCTGTCCTACATCTTGTATCACTCAGTGATCTCAGTAAGAAGGCTAATAAAATTGTGTAACTCAAATCAATGTTTCATGTCCATTTACTCTAATTTGGCACATAGTGAAATAAGCGGGATCAAGACAGCCATCTTCAGAAAAGAAACAACAGAACTGGTGCAAGCACCATGCAAACCGGAGGTGGGATTCAGCTGTTTCTGGAGACTCTGGAGATTATTTCATATCCATTTATTTGGTAGGTTGCCTTGTAATAAGCGGGATAATGTACAGTTAGTCGGTCATTGACACTAAATAAACCACTTCATTTCACATCGAGATCTTGATCACCTTTGCAGGGTTTATTTTACGATAACAAACGGCTAAATGTACGTTTAATTTTACACTTAAATTTTTGTCTGTTTCTCACACTAATTTAACATATGACTGAAGAAGACATGAAATATAGCACATAAGATGTATGGGCTACTTTAATGATGATCCTTAAGTGTATCCTTAAAAATGTGGATTTGGAACGACATAAGGATCAGTAAATGGAGAAATATTTTTCATTGTTGGGTGAATGTTTTTTTATTTTTTATTACTCTATTTTGTTGATTACCTTACCTGTAACAGGTGGTGGTAGATGTTTTCTCTCACAGCCACATGAGGGCAGCAGGCATCTGTTGGTGTCTTGGTTATCTCCTGTTGGCCTCCTACTTCTGTTTGCCAGTTTTTAGTCTAAAAAAAAAAATTAATATAGAAACAACACAGTGAATGGTGATTTTAATACTTTATTTAATACATTAAGACACAAATATGACAGGAAAATTTACATTTTAAAAGCATGAAAGCTCCAGTCCCCATTCAGTATAATTGCACTGAGAAGTACACCATTCAGAATTTCTGCATTTGTTTCTCACAGAAAACTGAAAGCACTCTATTACCTTTTCTTCTGTCACTGTGGATCACTTAAGGATATGGATTAACAGCCTCAGTCACCATTCACTTTCACTGCATCATTTTTTACAATGAAAGTGAATGGTGACTGAGACTGGACATTCTGCTTTTGTGTTCCCCAGAAGAAAGAACAACATGAGGGTGAATAAATGATGGCAGAAGTTTCATTTTTGGGTGAAATATTCCTTGAAGTATTGGTTCCCCGTCTGTCGCTCACTTCGACTTTGTGTCGAAGAAGCGACACTAGGGGTCCCTCTTGAGTGCCGAATATGCCTCTGCATACCCCGCCCCCGGATCCGGATATAAAGGCGAGGGAAATACGGTCGTTCATTCAGTAATTTTCTTCGGAGCCGATGATCGTGTATGCAGCCAGCTGCGAGTGACACACCAGTTTCCTGCTTCTATCCTCTGACGCTCTGCTTTGCTGTTGGATCTACGGCGCACTTCAGTGGCTTTTCTCTTCTCTGCATGGCGTGCAGTTTGCCCCTGGGCGCTTCGACAGCGCAGAGTTAAAAGAGTTTCCTATAAAGAGTCATTTTCTCTGTAAAAGAGTTTATTTCTCTGAAAGAGCAATACACAGCGGCGTTGAATAAAGATGCCATTTGCTCTCCGCTTCAGATGGCCACAGGCACTGTCTCGTGTGTCTGGGCGCCGATCACACCGAGGCAGTGTTTGTGGATGGTTCATGCTCTCACTGCGAGAGCATGACCATGGCAACGTTGCGGTCACGGCACGCTTTCAATAGAAAGCACGCCACTCCAGCCACCTCCCGTGTCGCTCCTTCTTCCCACGGGATTGAGGACGATGCGCCTGGGGATGGAGGCGATTTGGGGAGGGCAGCGGGTGCAGCTCCGCCGGGTACGCCCCCTCGGACCACCCGCCCCCCGACACGCTCGTTGACCCCTGAATTGGAACCCTCCATCCTCCCCACACCCATCACAGCTGGATGACTGGTTCCTGGGGTCTGGGCGCCGCTCACAGCCATGGTCCCGTTTTTCCCGGAAGTGCATGATGAGCTGACGTCGTCCTGGGTCGCCCTGTCGCCACCTGACGCTGCCCTACCTGCTCCGCACCGCTGCGAAGCTCCGCTGGGTACATCAAAATTAATAGTCCCTTTGGTGCCCCTAGCGCAGAGGTTGGATGCGTGGCTTTCACTTCCCAACCCGTCTCGCTGGCTCGCCCGGACCATTCGACTCGGTTACGCAATTTAGTTTGCCAGGCCCCCGCCCCCCTTCATGGGCGTCTGCTTTTCCGCAGTACACGGCGAACATGCCCAGTCCCTGCACGTGGAAATCGCTACTCTTTTGTTCAAAGATGCAATAGAGCCTGTCCCTCCAACCGGGATGAAGAAGGGTTTCTACAGCCCTTACTTCATCGTACCCAAGAAAGGCGGACCTGCGAGTTCTCAACCAAGTGTTGCACAAACTCCCATTCAAAATGCTCACGCAGAGACACATCTTAACCTGCGTCCGGCATCTAGATTGGTTCGCAGCGGTAGACCTGAAGGACGCGTACTTCCACGTCTCCATTCTGCCTCGACACCGCCCCTTCCTGCGGTTTGCGTTCCATGGCCAGGCATATCAGTACAAAGTCCTCCCCTTCGGCCTGTCTCTGTCCCCTCACGTCTTCACGAAAGTCGCAGAGGCAGCTCTTGCCCCGCTCCGAGAAGCCGGCATCCGTATACTCAATTACCTCGACGATTGGCTTATTCTGGCCCACTCGCGATAGTTACTATGCGCTCAGGCACCTCAGCCGTTTGGGGCTTCAGGTCAACTGGGAAAAGAGCAAGCTTACTCCAGTCCAGAGCATCTCTTTTCTCGGTATGGAGTTAGACTCAGTCTCAATATCAGCACGTCTCACCAACGAGCGTGCCCAGTCAGTGTTGAGGTGCCTCGCCGCCTTCAGGCCAGGCACAACAGTCCCTTTAAAAAATCCCTTTTCCAGAGGCTCCTGGTGCATATGGCGTCCTCCGCGGCGGTCGCACCGGTGGGGTTCATGCATATGAGACCGCTTAAACACTGGCTTCAGACCAGAGTCCCGAGACGAGCATGGCGCCACGGCACGCACCGTGTGACAATCACCCACGCCTGCCGCCAAACATTCAAACCCTGGACAGACCTCTGTTTCTTACAAGCAGGAGTACCCTTACAGCAGGTGTCCCGACGCGTCCTGGTCATGACCGACGCCTTCAGATCGGGTTGGGGCACCGTTTGCAATGGGCACGCAGCAGCAGGCCGTTGGAAAGGGGCCCAGCTGCATTGGCACATCAACTGCCTCGAGTTGTTGACCGTCCTTTTGGCCCTGCGGAAGTTTCTCCCGTTAGTTTGAGACAAACATATCCTGGTCAAGTCGGACAGCACCACTGCAGTGGCATACATAAATTGCCAAGGTGGCGTACGCTCCCGCCACATGTCACAACTCGCCCGTCGTCTCCTCCTCAAGTCACTGCGTGCCACTCACATCCCCGGCAACCTCAATGTGATAGCGGACGCGCTATCACGACAACACTTGCCTGGCGGAGAGTGGAGGCACTCGGTTCAGCTGATCTGGGGACGGTTCGGCAAGGCCCAGGTAGACCTGTTTGCCTCCCGAGAGACCTCCCACTGCCCGGTCTGGTACACTCGCTCAGAGGCTCCCCTCGGGCCAGATGCACTGGCACACAGCTGGCCAGTGGGGCTGCGCAAGTACGCATTTCCCCCAGTGAGCCTTCTTGCACAGGTGCTGTCCCGGGTAGAAGACCCACAGAGGTGCGCAGTTAGGTCAGTGCTCCTGTTCCTACAGGAGAGGTTGGAGGGGAGGCTGTCCCCTTCCACCTTGAAGGTGTATGTTGACGCTATCACAGCTCACCACGACCCAGTAGACGGCAAGTCCCTGGGTAAGCACGATTTAATCGTCAGATTCCTAAGAGGTGCCCGGAGACTAAATCCCTCCCGGCCAAACCTATTCCCCTCCTGGGATCTCTCGGTGGTCCTCGCCGGTCTTCAGAGATCCCCCTTCGAGCCGCTAGAATCAGCTGGACTCAGGGCCCTCTCCCTAAAGATGGCCCTGCTGATTGCGCTTGCCTCCATCAAGAGGGTCGGGGACCTGCAAGTGTTCTCTTCTAACGACACTTGCCTGGAGTTTGGTCCGGCAGACACATATGTGATCCTAAGACCTCGACCGGGCTACGTGCCCAAGGTTCCTACCACGCCCTTCAGAGATCAGGTAGTGAACCTGCAAGCGCTGCCCCGGGAGGAGGCAGACCCAGCCCCCTCACTGCTGTGTCCAGTACATGCTTTGCGTGCCTACCTGGAACGCACCCAGAGCTTCAGACGCTCTGAGCAGCACTTTGTCTGCTTTGGGGGACAGCAGAAAGGGAATGCTGTCTCCAAACAGAGGCTGTCCCACTGGGTGGTGGACGCCATTCTGTTGGCCTATCACACCCAGGCCGTGCCACCCCCCCTACGGGTTCGAGCCCACTCTACCAGGAGTGTGGCATCCTCATGGGCACTGGCTAGGGGCACCTCCCTAGCAGACATTTGTAGAGCTGCGGGCTGGGCAATACCTAACACCACTGCGAGATTTTACAATCTCAGGGTTGAGTCAGTCTCGTCCCGTGTTTTCTCAGGTCCGAGCCCGTAGAACTCAGTACACGTCGACGGTCTGACCGGGTGAATCGCTTGCGTCCAGCGCCCTTTCCCTCTGCCGAGGTAAAACAGTGCGCCTTCTTCCCAGGAGACCCCTTTTAGGTTCCTGGTCAGTTCCTCCCTAGCCCTCTTGGCTCCGCAGTTCAGCGGAGGAACTCGCCGGCCCAGTCCACTACGGGTACCCCAGGCTACCCCTACTGGAATAGGTGAGGATTCCTCCTGCGCGGACTCCTCCTGTGTGTACTTCCGCGGTACGGTCACCTTACGAGCTGACCCGCGTCTCCCTTAGGCAGTCCTTCGCTGCCCTCCGGTCGCCGTGCTGTAGCAACTCCTCCCTCCTCGAGGCTGGATCTACCACCGTGCCATTCTTCCCACATGTGACCGAAGAAGCCATGTGATATATTTTGCCACCTTTACCTCCCCTTTCGGGCGGATGTGGCCTCCGCAGGGTCTTTTCCCCCTGAAAGAATAGGAATTCGGGTAAGACCCCCTTCCCACGATGCAGTAAGGACCCCGGCTGCTCTTGCTCTATGCCGAGAAAACATAGAGAGAAAAGAGGCCCGGCCAGTCTTGGCCTGCTCCCTAGTTGTAAGCGTCGCCTTGTTCCCCTCTAGGGTAACCAAAAGGATTCCGACAACTTTTTTGGGGCATTGGGGAAGAGTATGTGCAGCCTGAACACAGTTGGTCGATGTGCACGTGAAATTCCTGCCCACTTCTGTGTCAGCAGCACACGTACAAGGCTCAGCGCATGGCGTGATTTGAAGTGGACCCCTAGTGTCGCTTCTTCGACACGATGTCGAAGTGAGCGACAGACGGGGAACGTCTCGGTTACGTATGTAACCTCCGTTCCCTGATGGAGGGAACGAGACATTGTGTCTTCCCGGCCACGTCGCTGAGCCGAGCCGCTGAGGTGGCCGGAACACTCCCGGCTCCTCAGAAAAATCCTGAATGAACGAGCGTTTTCCCCTCGCCTTTATATATCGTATCCGGGGTGGCGGGGTATGCAAATACTGTTCGCCAACTCTCATTGGCCTTTTTTCATAGATCAGAGGCATATTCGGCGCTCAAGAGAAACCCCTAGTGTCGCTTCTTCTACACAACGTCTCGTTCCCTCCATCATGGAACGGAGGTTACATCAGTAACCAAGACGTTTTATTTATAGAAAGATATTAGATAACACAGATGCTACCGGTTATGCTTAGATAACTGATATTAAGACACACTATTTATTTATTAGACAAGTACAAACAAATATAATTCTTGCATCCTTGACTTCATCCCTCCACCGTGAGGTAGTTACCATATCAACATCCCTAATTAACTGACCTGGGCTGCATTTAACAAAAACATTGTAAGCCTAAGTAGATCATAGAAACCACTGGTGCCAGTGGACTCTACAATCAACTTATACTTGCAATGCTACTGGGAAACACAGCCCAGCTCTTTCATATACCATCCCAATCCAGTCTACAAATAATTACAGTGACCCAATAATGTCCTACAAATTACTTTAGTCTAAGTAAGTGCAATAGTAATGTCCAAACAATTCTAATCAAATACATCCTTTGCCCTTTCAAAGCTCATGAGAATTCAAGTCAACATCACATTCCTGGTCTCATTGGGAATGATTCATCAATGCATGTTATTCCTTTTTCCTATTTTTTTTTTTACGTTTTTGAACATTGAGTTGATCGGTTCTGTACATGGTGAGTAACAGTTACAGTAGTATTTCCACTTGAACACAGTTTGGGATGGCATGCAAGATTACGAAACATAGGCTGCCCTGAATTCTTTTATTTAATCCCCTTTTCTCCCAATTTGGCAAGCCCAATTCCCACTGCTTAGTAGGTCCTCGTGGTGGCGCGGTTACTTACCTCAATCCGGGTGGCGGAGAACAGGTCTCAGTTGCCTCCGCTTCTGAGACCGTCAATCTGAGCATCGTGCTACTCTCCACGTGCTACAACTTACCACGTGCCCCATTGAGAGCGAGAACCCCTAATCATGACTATGAGGAGGTTACCCAATGTGACTCTACCCTCCTTAGCAACCAGGCCAATTTGGTTGCATAGGAGACCTGGCTGGAGTCACTCAGTACACCCTGTATTTGAACTCGCAACTCCAGGGGTGGTAGTCAGCATCAATACTCACTGAGTTACCCAGGCCCCCTGCGGCCCTGAATTCTTGAAAGACACTAATTTATCGCCACCTACTGGCATGTAGGCATGGTGAGGCTGAGTTCCAAATAGGGAGGGAGCTCCAAACTGCTGAATTTGGATTCAAAAGATTCGAGTCACTAGGATGAAGCAAAATCTTTCAACTGTGCTGGTGGAATCCCTGTAGTGTGGCGACTCACGATTGGTCACTTGTTCAGTCAGCCCATTCAAATCCTGATTTCGCAGCACCACTGTGGAAAAAGTAACCGTAACTGGGTCAATGAGCCTGGATCGGTACAGAACGGCGCTGTTCTGCAACGAGAACTGATCGGCCCAATGGTGGAAAAGAATAATTTTTGTACTCTTTGATTAAAATGTAAGAAGTGTTTTGTTGTTGTTGTTCCTATAGGCAAAATCTTGAGCACATGTAGCCAAATCTGTGGACAAATCAAAGCTTCCCCATAAAACCTCTGGGAACATCATATACCTATCATTACAAATCCAAATTTACTATAAACAGAGATGCCAGTAACATGTTATGCAATCATCCTGTTTCCATGACACCGTGTGATGTACAGTATCCTCCGGTAAATCTTGTCCTCTGTAGACCTGCTTTTCATATAATGTTCCATCATTTTTAAGTCTTGATGGTGGATGAAAGTGGTTGTAGTGGGCAGTGTGAAATTTTACTGTTAAACGTCTCATGCATTTGACAAGTTAACACTGCATTCACTTTGCATGCCACAATTGTAACATTAAAGTGAAGGTATTTTATTCTGCAGAAATTCATCATCTTTACTGTTAAAAGTGAAAAATGTGAAATATATATGTATTATGTATGTGCATCCTTCCTACTATGCAGCACATTTTCATGCACCCATCAAATATGTCTTAATAATTTATTGGCTAAAATAACAAGGTGAATTTTTTATAATTTGAACATTTTGCTTTGAGTGCCATTTTACAATGATGCTATACTTCTAACATGTAAATTCGGCAAAATTAAAACATTTGTATTGATTCACCTATTGAACACAGAAAAACAATACATATATACAAAGAATCAACAATTAACCCCCAGAATGGTGTTTATGACCAAACCTATAGTGAGTCCAAAAGAATCTATGTAAAATCTTGAATTGCACAAGTCGCACCCTTGCATCTCTAGATGCAGACTTGATGTTTTTTTAGAATCCTAGTCCAAACTCCCTCCTCTAATACCAAGTTTAAATCTTCCTCCCATAATCTCTTATGAGAAGTTAAAGCTCCATCACCCAGACTCTGAATTAGCAGGGAGTGATACACTGATGCCTCATGACCTTTTCCAAAAGCAGTAATCACCACTCGCAGAGTATCTGCCGCTTTATGGGGGTGTGTGCAACTAAAATAGAGTGGTGTGGTGGTGGCGTAGTGGGCTAAAGCACATAACTGGTAATCAGAAGGTTGCTGGTTCAATCCCCACAGTCACCACCATTGTGTCCTTGAGCAAGGCACTTAACTATAGGTTGCTCCAGGGGGATTGTCCCTGAAATAAGTGCACTGTAAGTCGCTTTGGATAAAAGCATCTGCCAAATGCATAAATGTAAATGTAAATGTAAAATAGTACAGAGCAGGTAATGGAGCTACCTGAATATCTAAAGAACTGAGATATGGGAATCCCAAAATGTCAACACCCTCATACAGGTCACTGAGTGTAGTAACCCCCCTCGCAATCCACTCTGACCAACAGAAAAGGGGACGTATAAATACATAATTTGGGGTTCAGCCATAAGCTTGAGGCAACATTTAAATAAATGTCTGAATTAAACACTCTGGACGCTTTTGTCCATACCGAGTACAAATGCAAGATAACGGGGTGTAACTTTAGGTTAGTTTGATAGAAAGGCTTTGCAATGGTGAAATAGGGGCAAGATCTTCCAGTTCAATACAAAACCAGGGAGGGGTGACTGTGGCAACCAATGAGCCAAATGTCTGAGACCGAATGCATAATAATAAAACAAAATCTTGGGTAGGCCTAGCCCACCTTTGCCAATCAGCTTATACAGTTTAATAAAATGTAATCTGGGATGTTTACCATTCCAAATGAAGGAATTTGCTATGCTATCAAATTGCTTGAAATAAGGGAGGGGGACATCTATAAGGAGAGATTGTAGCAGGTAATTAATTTTAATAACGTTAACCTTCCCAATCATAGATAAATGTAATGAAGCCCACCTGCATGCCCACATCGCTCGAAAACCTTTTTTATTAAGGGTCAAAATTAACTCACACAAATTAGCTGGGAATAAAATACCCAAATACTTAATGCCCTGTTTGGGCCACTGAAAGGCACCTGGCTGAAAAGCCATTATTGAGCAGTATGCTGTCGGAGCCAAAGCTTTGGATTTAGACCAATTGACTTTGTATCCTGAGAACTTAGAAAAGGAATTAATAATTCTGTGGAAGCAAGGCATAGATCTAGAAGGGTCAGAGATGAATAAAATATATAATATATAAAACTTATGCACCACACCTCCTGCCATCACCCCTGGAAAATCATCCTCCTTTCTTATTTCTCGTTAATGGTTCCAGGGCAAGACAGAACAATAATGGTGAAAGACCTATCCAGAGTAAAATAATCTGAAATTAATCCATTTGTTTGTACCGCCACTACTGGGTAACTTGATCCATCCCATAAACGTATTCCTGATCCCGTATCTGAAACAGGCAATTTATTAAGGAATATTCAGTGTTTTTTAATTGACTCTACTTGATGGAAAACTACAGCATTAAATCAACGGATTTGATTCATTTTGTGATGTATTGTGGTATTAGTTGGTTTGTCTCATGCTAAGCAATTCTGTTCTGCTTGAAAAATTATTTGATAACTTAAAAAGTGCAAGACTGACTTCCTGTTAAATATCTTGTTTAAATCTCTTGTGTTTTGACTAAAAAAAAGTCAAAATTCAGATAAAATTGAATTGTGTACTATTTAACTAAATTCAACTCATACATACATTAAAAAAATTTTTATTGTAAAGATTAATTCAGTTTGATGGAATTGTATTAAATACAAATGCATACATCTTATTAGTTTATTTTATTTATATAGTTTAAATAGTCAAGTTATATTTAATATAGTGTAAGTGCATGAGCTTGGAAATAGGAACTTTTGACTTTTTGTCAAGCTAAAATTGTTCTGTGCTTACCGAAATTTGAAACACTGTGCCCATGACAAATGTTTTGAGATAACGGTAAACATGCAGGCCTTTTATGTGGTAACCACTGTATTCAATAAGCTGAAAAATTGCTGCTAAATTGTTATGAATTACCACCTTGGGTGTGCATGTGTCTACAATTATTCAACAGTTGTCATGTTGTCATTTTTTCTGTTTTATCATCAATATACAGTACATATGACTGCGTAAAGAATGTAGGTGAGATCAATTCAAAACTTCATGTAAATCTGTGAATTAAATGTCTTTATTTAGTCGTGTCAAATGAAACCATATTCACAATACATTTACCATGTGGAAGAGGGTAAACGTTCACTTAAAAAAATAGAAGATCAACGATGAAAGTTAAAAAAGGCAATTCCAAAGTTTGCATGGTAAGGCAGATTCACCCAGAAATGATCGTCCGGAGAACTGTTTGTGTAATTCTTTGTGTCTATTCTGTTTAATCCATTTTGACTGCTGTAATATTCACAAACAATAAAGTTCTAGCCATGCATATGATTGCTAAATTAACAAACTGTAGGTATGGCATCTGTTATAGAAACTACACACAACCATCTTGTATTGTTTTTCTATACAGGTTTTGTACATTTTTACATTTCTGGATTAGTTATTGTGAACCACAGGATATTATGGATCACATACAGTACAAGACGGTTTGAAGAAGAATTGCTCTGTGATACCAACTGACTAAAACACCAAAAGACAATATAGATTAAGAAAACATCATCTTATAATATAAAAAAACAGAAAAATCGAACAAAAAAAGAAATCTTAATAAACTTTAACAACAGATTTGGTAGCCTGTAACTCCTGAGAAAGGTATGATAAAATAAATTAGCTTTTTGTTTTTATTTTTGTTATTTTTGCCAAAAGCAGATGCATAAAAAGGGACATTTCTAGTGAAAACAAGGTGTCCTGTACAAACCGATTATACTAACACTATATTTGTGTTTCTCATTGTGTGTCTGTACAACATTCATGAGACTAACTGCATTGAGAATATTTACGTTCCAAAACACATCCTATCTTATACAGGCTTCAAAAGTTAATTGGCACTTTCCACAAACAGGGTACCAAATAGGACTTGAAATATTACAAAATGTAAGTAAGTTTTACAATCTTTCCCCAAAAATGTCAACTTATTTCATTTGTATAAATGTAAAAAGTAAAAAAAATTAAATAAAAAATTACTATAAAGGTTAATAAAAGTAGGGACTTTGGCATGTACTTATTGATTGATAACTTTTTTGAAAAATTAGAAATAACTGTGGAAACAAGGTTGAACGGTTGAGCTTGACAAATACATTGAATACTACAATTTGAAGGAATGGAATGAAATTGTTTGCTTGTTTTCCCGCCTTGATGTAGAAAGAGTCCAAATGATGTTACATCATGGATGTCACGTTTTTAGATCATTTTTATTATCTATATATATATATCTAATTTTCATGGCATGAAAAAAAAATTGGTTAAATGTATTGGATATCAAATCAACAGTTTGCCAGAATTATGACACTGTTGTGATTTTAAATCATTGGATAGAGTCGAGAAGGCCAAGACCTCTGAGGTGGGAAAGTGTAAATTCTACATTTTTAGACATTGTTGCAGACATTTAATGATTTTTATGTTAGATTATACTTTATCTAACATATTTAATTGCTCTGCCTCTATTGAACATGGAATTCATGTCTTTATTGCTTTAAAAAAGTAATAGAACACCAATTTGTAGCATATTCGTGGAAAGTACCAAAACATGATTCATTATCTGTAACAATATATAACAAGGTGCTAATTTAAAAATCACAATATAATCAGCTGAATATTCGCAGCAATTTCAGAAATCAGAACGGACACAACATTAAAAAGCAAAGTGCTTCCATCATTCTTTTTGGCTTCCCAAAGTTCCCAAAAACACAAAAATTGAAACCTCTGGTGTCTGCAATGGACACTTGCACACAAATCGATCCACTCATGTACATTTTAAACATCACATCTGATAGTACCTGTGAGGAAAATTCACCTTCGGTGTGGATCCCATGACAGTGGATGCTTGGAGATTCAAAGTGAATGGTTCAATAAAAGATGAGCTCAATCCACAACATTTATCTTGTATTGAACCTGGAATATTCTTTTAAGACATCAGGTTTTATATGTGCAAAACAAAGTGACAAAATAAATGCAATCAAGTATGAATCTCCTGCGAAACATTTAAAACTTTCTCATTGAGCGTGAAAACATGGGGAAAAATAAAATATTATAGTATGGTGCATTTCAGTAACCTTTTGACCTTTTTTAAAATCTTTGTGTTTAATTAGGGCACATATACACTGGAGAAAACAGAGCGTTTGATGGATAATTATGTGCAAGATCCATTTTGAGCCACATCTATTTTAAATCAAGGCAGAATACAATTAATTGGATATCCAAAAGCACAAATAGTCCCGCCGCTTTGAGAATCTCATTGGTTTTGAGAAATTTCTCATTGGCTCATTGATGCTTGCTTCCTATATTTGTCATTATATGCCAGCTTCTACAAAGTTACCAATGAATTTGTGCCAAAAATGACGTGGTGTTTGTTTGGAAGCCCAGCCACGGATGTTAGCCTTCCAGTCAAACTCACAGTATTTTGGTGCCTATTTATCTCGCAGTTGGTAGAAACTAACCAGATTAGGTAGATGCCAACATGGACAAGTTCTGTGACATATCCTCACCCTGGAAAACCAAGAACAAAACCTTGGCAGGTAAAAATTCGAGGGATATTTAGAAACATACAAATATTTTCTATATGTGATGTTAATAATTCTGTAGCATTTGTTGGGCACCTACTAAGCACCTACTAAGTGCATGGTAATTCTAATTAATTTAATATTTGAATAACATTTTGTTTACTCTTGTACGATAAACAATTTTGGTGTTGTGGTGGGTCACCACTTAATGTCCACTGTAAAATCTGGATCCTGAAGCAAAGCCAGTTGAAACTACAACTCTAACCTGTATACGCCCTTAAGGCTAGGGTATATTTCATTTTTCCACATGCTGTTCCACCTTGCACACGGTTATGCATTCAGTATACTCATTTAACCGCAAGTGAATACGGATGCGTTCGATGCTTGCACAATCTGACTGCTTTATGGTAAAAAATGTGCGTCACGCACCCAGCACACGTAAAACCGAAGTATACCTTGGGCTTTATTGTTTGCAGCCCATGTATGTGAATGGATGCTCCTCACCACTTATTTCTCCATGGGAACGGAATTTATAAAGATCTTGAACAATGATCTTTATTCCCATGTTTTACTCCTTTGGAAACCCAGTAAAGCCATGTTTCTGATTGCGTTGGGTTATTGTATATTGCATGACGAGCAGCAAGGATCTTCTTTATCTGGCTGTGAGGCATAGTCCATCTGCCGGACAATCTCTGAGAAGAGTTCATCCACCATAGTCTTACTCTTGGCTGACGTCTCCATAAAAGGACAGCCCCATTCTTCAGCTAAAGCTTGACCTTCACTTGATGAAACTTCACGCTCGTTGTCCAGGTCCACCTTGTTTCCCACGAGTATCACGGGCACACGTTCATACCTGTGAACAAATGTGATACAAAACTCATTGAAAGTTTTTTTATGAATATTATTCATAAATTATTCATTATGAACTTAAAAAAATAAATAATTACACAGCGACAAGTTTTTAAAGTGGCTCCTGACACATATAGCGGCAGTTCCAAGGTTAAATGTTCTCAGAAATAGATGAGGTTTTTAAAGTTAATGGTCTGTAGAGGTTTACATCAACAAAAACGACTTCCCTACCCTAAACCTTAAACCTAAATTTAAACGATAGTGTCATAAAAAGCAAATTTGAGATTAAAAACACAATTGCTGAAAAACCACTTCATTTTGTGCTGCTTCTATGACACATTCCACTCATGTGTCGACTCTCATACTCTTCAGGATTCATATCCCAGTCCTTTGCATCACAAGTGCAACACTCTATCAGCTGAGCTACCGCGTAATTTTATCACATTTAAACAAGCTTGTAAATGTAGTTGGTTGTGTACTGCAAACATTAAGTACATCAAGAACATCTCATCAAGTCATGCACTATATTTAAAGTGTTAAGATGTCATAAAATAGCATTGTGTGAGGAACAGGGTGAAAAGTATGTGTTTACGAACTGATAATAATCTGTTTTGCTCGTGATTTGTGTGAAAGAGAATAAAAGTAGTAGTAGCACCTCTAGTGTTCATTAGGTATACGTACAATGAGCCACGTAAAAAAATATTTAGCAAAAATGTACGTATAGTAACGTGTATATATTCGACCAGGCAGGGTTTTTCTAATTCCAAACAGGTTTGAAATTGAATCCATTAAACTATAACTAATGAATAATTAGTTATGTTCAATGTGTTTTCTTTACCAAGCCATTTATCGAACCACCATTGTATACCTCTGGTTAAAATCGATAAAGCCAGCACATATTTATTCGTCACTTTCCCAATGGCGATAGAGATCCTGGACATCTAATAAGAGGCAGAGGAATCATCTACCGGAGTGAATTATTCCCTGCACATATTCTGAGTCAGAGGTATTTATCCGTCAGCCGCTTGTGAAAAACGAGCCACTTAAAGAGAATTCTCTGTCCAGGGTGGTGAGATTGGCACTCGGTCCATCGGAGCACGCCCAGTCCAGACCAGCTGAGTCATGGAAAACCCGCTCGCAGATTCTCGACCATTAAATAGGAGCATGTCAGTGTGGGCTCTTAGTGATTGTAGCCGCTTTTAAAGAATAACTGAAAGAGGAATATTTTATTGCTCCGATGTTGCTCTTTCATGGCGCAAGACAATTAATGGAGTTTTCAGTTATTTTTCTTTGAAGGATAAACTTTGTCTCGGATGTTTCCCCTTAAAACCTTGGGAGAAATTAAAACAGACCCAAATGAGTCAATTGTTGACATACAGTAAGAGTAAAATGAATGTGGACAGAATGTGGTCAGATCATTTGCTCTAGGACGAATTTGATGATTAATGTTTAAGTTCATATTGAGATCTTTGACTTTTGATTGCAGAAATCTGCATCTTGCCATCAGGGGCAAAAGGAGTCTATCTCCATTGACAGCCATTCAGAAATAGCTGTGTAGTCTGTATGAAAATACATACTTTTTGGAAGCAGCATATAAACTGTTTTGCCAGATTGAAAACAAATGTCTTATTTCTTTGTAAATAGTTAATATACTATACATATATTATCTTTTCTTATATCTGATGCACAGTCATGCGAAATGTGAAAAATAAAACGTTGAACTTTGAAGGTATGTTTGATGCATACTAAGTATTGAGATTAAAAACACAATTGCTGAAGCAACGACATCATTTTGTGTTGGCTCTATGACTCAGGCTTGCTGGCTCAAAAGAGCTGTCTCAAAAGAGCCAATCCCCAAGTGTCTACGACATTCTGTTCTGAAGATATCCTTCTGAGCCATTTTTAATGGAAGTCTATGGGAGTGGGTGCTAGGGTGCCGTAAATGGTTGCTAGGGCGTGGCTACGCCATTTCCAAGATGGTACTTAAAGACTGATTGGTAGCCTGAGTGAAATGAGCCCACCCCATGTCTCTTATGACATTCTGATTGAGTAATATGATCCCACAAATTTCAATGTCTTGTCATAGTAGGAAAAAAACTATTGTTTTTGTAAGCCCATTTATCGGTCCAATGGCGGTCTCCAATAATACAGGTGAAGGTCTCTGCGCGTTACTGTCTTTCCTTTTACGCAACACAACAAGATGAAATGAAATACATTTTCTCTTATGTATTACCTCATTATTTCATCTGTGTCATGTTCTCGGTTGTCTTTTGTTTTTGTGCTTTTATGTTGAAGTTTCCTATTTAGTTCCTGTTTCCTGTTTGGTTTTGGTAGTCCTTTGTAGTTGTCATGTTCTCTGTTGTCTTTTGTTTTTGTGCTTTTGTTGAAGTTGCCTGTTTAGTTCCTGTTTCCAGTTTGGTTTTTGTAGTCCTTTGTAGTTCTGTTTTTTGTTTGGTTTTCCCCTCATTGGTTCCATTTCCCTGATTGTTTTCCCAGGTGTTCCTTGTTTCCCCTTGTGTATTTAAGCCCTTGTTTCCCTCCTGTCCATTTGTCAGTTATTTTATGTTTTTGTTTTGCCTTACATTCCTCATGGATTTTGTTATTCCTGGTGTTCTTGTTCTTGGCTACAATAAAAGCTGCACATAGATCCTCTCCCGTTTCAGTGCTTTACAATCTGACTCCATAAATGAAAAAGGTTTTAATGATATCTGAGCATCATTAAAAATGAGCGAATGTTTGATTATTCATTTTATCTCTTTAATTATATTTTACCCGTTCAGATTAGGAAACTATGTCGCTTTGAGGTCCTGGCATGTTTTTCTCTTTTATGCGGGTCTCACGATCACAAGCTCATAAGTGTTGGATCATCAAACAGAGGTAATTGCTATATACCTAAGATCGGTCACATTCACATTTACACAATCAAAGATACTTCAGTATAGCCCCCATGGAATTGCATACACTTGAATTTAACTTAACGTTTTCTTCAGTAGAGGTCACGGCCACCATTACAGAAGTAAATTGACCAACATAACTTCTCTTGTAATAGCTTTGGATTGGCCATGCGTGGTTTCCGCGTACACTTATCTGGAGAAACATCAAATTAAAACAGAGGTAAGACACACCCGAATTTAGATTGGTCAAGCAGCATTTGCTGTTCTAAACGGAAATTCCCTTTTTGTCTTTGCAAACCAAGTACACTTGAATTGATGCCAAATATTAGTCATCAGTAATCTGACGAAGACTTGCAGTAACATACGAATCGTTTAATCTGCTTGGGAAAACAATTTCAGAGTCAGTCAGAATAAAATCAAATGTTTACAATTTATTGACCAGGTAATAGAACAATAATTCAAAATACAATTCATAGAGTAAATCGAGGAATTTATAGAAATATTTTCCTGGCAATGAAAACTACACACAGCGATCATGTGGGAAGTCTACCTACAGACTCCCCGAACCTTTTGCCCATTTTCCTTATAAACCCAGATAATTCAATATGCTTACCAAATGGTGGTGTCATTATAATTAGATTTTGGTCCCGTATTCAGGGGTTCACAACTGTGGGATCAGAATTTGTAATTGAATGGGTTCTTGATTACATACAGGAGGTAGTTTGTATGGAGGATCTGGGGGAGGGCACACCTTTAAGGGGCACACCACATTTCTCATATTTTATAACTTCTTTTAGCATTTCATTATGGCTGGGAGAATGAAACCAGTTTACCAGGCGCACTGAGACACTTTAAAAGATACCAAACATGTATAGTTACTTTTTGTACACACTTAACATTGAATAGGTTTTTAGTGAGCTTTAAGTGAGGAGGAGAAGGGGGAGATGATGAGACTGTAGAAGGGAAGTGTGAGCTGCACTGTGTGCTGCGTCTCAGATGTTGCTGTTACATATGCAAGAGGGAGTTCAAATGTTAATTCTCATGAGAGCCTTTTATTTTCTCGAGGGGTAGCTCAGACTTGCTTGCACCCGCCTTACATTTTCTCTTGCCATAGTATGCCTATGGGGCATTTTTGGGACAGTTTTACCCCCCTGGGATACATCTTACCCCCAATCTCAAGTAATTCTCCAAAACTGCTTGCTAGGCCATATCCACATGTCTCTTTGAAATTTAAATGAGATATGATCCATCAAAGTTTGTCGCAATGCAAAGTCTATGGGATTTTTTGGGACAATTTTTTGCCCCGCAGGGGTGCACCGTACCCCCCATCCCTTAGAAAAGTCATAGTACAGGTTTCGTAAATAGGCACTTAAGGTATGTTTGCATACGGCACATAATGTACATACTGCATATTGCTACTGAAGTGTGATTGAGCTGACAAATGTTAATGTTAAAAGAAAATGTTTCTGAGATGATAATAGAGCACAACAGTGACAACTGACACTTTAGTTGTCTTGCTTCTAGAAGTATTTTTCCCATTGGGATTTTACAAAATCCTTCATAAAAGAGAACTAAGCCATGAACCAAACCAATCAATTTTGACGTGAATTTACAAATAACATTATAAACTTTGATTTGACTAATTAATTTTTTTTAAATCATACAAAACAGACAAATGTATAAGACTGTGTACTAAACGTCTTTAATGAGGGAATGAACTACAATCCCATGAAGCATTGCAAATGAAGTAAACTAATAAAAAACAATGGAAATATACAAAAATGATAGATTTGAAGTTTATTGCAAAGTTTATCTACAAATATCTAAGTAGTTTAAGAGTGTAGAGCGTCTTTATTGATAGTAGGTCTGTCAATAGGTACTAATGCCAATCCGAACACAGCCCATGCCATTATTTATAGCACAATACAGACAATAACATATCTTGATGTATTATCATCTACTGTAGCTTCAGTAACAGAATATCACCAGCCTCATCTAATATCCTATGTCACATAAACGAAAGAGATGTTATCGCAGTGTGTGTGCTCAGCGTGGGGAGAGAGAGGTGTGAATGGTGAGTGGGAGGTAAACGGCACACAGATGAAATGTCATCTACTGGTGTTGAGGGGGAGACAAGCTATTTATAGCCAGACTGACAAGAGGGAACTCTGAGACTCCATGAGCCCAACAGAGTCTAAGGAGAGCAGCCTGTTTGTGGCGGTCTGGGACCAATTTAGTTTCATATCTACAAACATAGGAAAGTCAAATCACACATGCAATCTCTTTAATATTTCAAATGATGTTCCTAGACTGCAATAAGGTTAAATGGAGAGCAAATTGGAGAGGTCTGTTGCTTCTCAGATTCAGTATGGTTACATACACAGTTATACTCGAGCTACAGCAGTGATTTGCATAGTTAAAATACAGTCTTAAAAGAATACCTGACACATTGCATAATCGAATACATGTAGGAAGGACGTCAAATACGCATCAAATACCTCTTTCAGAGCATCCACAAAATGCAGAGGCCTGCGGCGGCATACATGCAGGACGAAGACAAGCTACAATCACACAATCTAGCACTATTTGTCTGATTTTGCAAAAATGTAAGACTTCAGTCAGACTTAAGTGTTTACGTGACATTTTTAAAAGATTAATTACTCTTTTAAGTCCAACTGAAATTAAAGTTTAAAAGTGCATGTTAACGTACTTATGGTGAACAGTTGGGTAACAACGACAGACACAAGCCAATTTTCTCTTTGATTTACGACTGTCTGCACCATCGAGTTTTACTTGTTTCATTCAGTAATGGTGCTTGGTGACATTCTCCAAAACATCCTCCCATGCATTATCATCTTAATGCCTTATTAAAATACTTTAGTACGACGACAAGATACAGCAGTATTGTATAAGTGAAAGTAATTACCCAAGTAATTGTCAAATGAAGCGCAAGCCTTTTGTCTCAAAATACCTATTAGAAATGATTCAAGCATGAATGTTTGCTTTAAATGTAGAGACCGCATGTTATGTTGAAATTCTTCTGATGTACCATTGAGCTACACACAAACGAAACACTTTAAGCAGTGTGCATTATGTGATAACAGATCAATGGGTAATTTTTCTATTATGCTTTTTAGTGCATGTATTGCTTATTGCATGTCACGGTCAAACCTGCTGTGTTGGCTTAAAAAATGTTGCTAAAGAATATTATATCAATACACTTTTGAAAGGTAAAGTTTTACACCAGTTTCTCAGGGGCAGCTATAGTGCAATGTTAATTGCCTTCATTAGGAACTATTTTAATTGACAAAATAACTGGCCATATTGTGTCAATAATCTACATTACTCTGTGAGAACCTCTTGTTTGTATAACAGCACTCTTACTGTTTTATGGAACCAGAGAAATGACAAAACAATTTGAATTTGAATTGTGTAAATTTGAATTATAGACTTTTGAATTTGAATTATAAGTGTGATTTTGCCAAACGTTGTATTTTAAATAGGTTTGAATTTGAATTTTTTTAACTATTCTGGACATTTCATATTTAACCAAATTGACTTGTTTTATTTTATGGTACAATTTTATAAGTATGTATATTCAAATAGCAAATTTTTGGTTCTAATAAATACATATCCATATAGTGCTACTGAGTGAGTTTCACAAACATTCACTAGACATGGATTCTGGTCCAGTGGGAACCAGGAAGTAATCGTGTTCATGTAAACAATGATGGGTGTGATTTAGAGGTTGAATTTTCACCCTAAAATTACACTTTTACTCCACTGAAGTTTAGGTTTAGGGTTGGGATTTGGATTAAGAGGTAGAGTTAATGAAATATGCATTCCTGTTGAATGTATTCATATTTTAAAACTAAAAATACTTTTGGCGCCACCTTGTGGAAATTTCACCCAGAAACTGGAGCTCACACATACCCATATGTTCCACAATACTGTCTGCCACAAGGGGCTGTGCTTCGAATTTCAGTAAGCACATTTAAAGCCGATTTAAAAACTTTCAACCTACTGTTGCCGAATTGACAGCATGATCAGTCTGGTTGGATTGCAGGTGTTTTTGCTCTGGTCGATTAAATCGATTCAGGTTTTTGCGCTGGAATACAGTGCACAAAAGTGCCACAACTGTTTAGTGAAGTTGCCCCAGGATGTAATTGGCAAGAAATGCAATCAGTCACATTGTTTACACTCAGTGAAAGACCTACATCCCATTGATTTAACTGTTTGTCTGTCAAAAAGTGACGGTTGTACTGCCTTGTCCAATGCTTTGAAAGGCCTCGTGACGCAGTTGCCCAGTAACGATTCAACCCCCCCCCCCCCCCCCCCCCCCCCGAGCTATTGAAAACAAAAACAGATGTGAGGTCTCAAGAGACCCCAGCTGACAGCAAGGCATGCTGGGAGGCTTTTGGCTGTAAATGCTGGTAGGGACCGCACATTGATTCAGAATGCAACAAAGAATCCATATTGTTCGTGAAATGGAAGATAAAGGGACATTTTGCAAACTTTTCCAAAATAAAAGACCAGTCAGAATATAAAGGAAGTTTCTGGGATCAATATGTGTTACGCATTGACAGCATTTGTGGCATAATGTTTTTTTGAACAAAACATTATTTAGACTCATAACACCTTTTCTTTAAAATGAGCAAGAGATTACAGTGAGGCACTTCTGTTCTCCACACAACACTATAGTATGGCTTTAGAAGACTTAAAATGAAGTGTATGTCTCATATGAATGACTATAATGCTACTTTTTTTTTTTTTTTGGAGCTGAAAAGCCACTAATAATGGTATGCTTTCTATGTATGAAAAAGTCCTGCTTGAACATTCAGCTAGAAATTTCTTGTTGTGTTGCATGGAAGAAAGGAAGTCATTCAGGTTAGGAATGACATAAGAGTGGATGATGCCAAAAATTCTACTTCAAAAAGGCAAATATGTGCACAAAAGTATGCAACTGAAGTTTGACAATAGTGCCTGACTTGAAAATACAGGAGTTACATCAAAGGTTATGTGAAGTAAAACATCAACAACTTCGATACAGAAGTTTCATGCAAACCATAATCAGCCTCAATGTATGGAAAAAGTGGAAATAATCCCTTCAATGTGAAACACAAATGAAGACAGATGATTTCATGTTAATAAGCCACAACTTTCCTCCAGGCCATGGCAGTGCAGTGGAGCATAAACCAAATTGGACCAGCTTAAAAAGGATGTGTGCAGAACTAGGATATGAGAATATTTGATACAACTCTAGACCCCATGTTATGCACCCATTTAAGTCCCTAAAGGTCCAGCCTGATCTCATGAAAATGATGTGACTGTGGTGACATTTTTGCAATATGATATTAAGTGGGTCGTCATTGCACAATCGTGGCAGTTCAGAAGTGAAATGTCCTCTGTGTGATGCTCAAAGCCAGTTAAATGTTCTCTCAAACAGAGGAGGTTTTTAAGGTTAATGCTGTATCAAGTTATAAATGAACAAAAACCTACACTAAACTTAAACCAAACCTTACCAATAGTGTCAGAAAAAAGGAAATGTGACATGAAAGATGCATTTTTTTTATTGGAAAACAAGACAAAACACTAAATAAGAAAATCATTTTAGCAGTGTTGGCTATTTTAAACACCTAGCTAAACTAAATACAACAGTCATTTGCCCTGTGATTTTTACCATAATTCATTAAAGTGAATTTAACATTAGATATAAAGCAGATGACTGCACTCTTGGCTCCACCCTCATTTCCTCTTTCCCAGGGTCTTACTGCCAAAAGTCAAATCTGCCTTAGGGTTACTCTGAGCTAATGCAGTTTTGATGTTTCCTTGGCTTACAACATCCCAATCTCATTTATATTTTCGTAAGTTAGCAAAATCTCAACATTTTTACTGTTGTTACTGTATGCTGTCTCAGCGTGTATTTGCCCCCTCAACAGAATAACAACCCCTACCAGAGGATATATTTTTGCAAGTTCTGGCATAAAACTTTGACAATTCCAACAGCATTTTGGTTCAATGAAGCCAGTAAAAAGGGTAGATAGAGCTGTACAAATTAGAATGTTTTCCTGAGCAAGTTTAGTTAAGCAAGTTTTTATTGGAATTTATCACTCTCTCCTTTGGGGGGACTATATTGGAATAGTTTTTTTGCTCTATTATTATTTCCAACAATAAGGATATCATGTTTACATACAGCTCAGATTTATGAAGCACTATATTTGCTGGAAAATTGGTAAATAATAATTACAAGAGTGATTCAGAGGTATCAATTTAAAGAACAAATCTTCAAGTAGTTACATTTATAACACTGTATGATGTACGAGTACAAAAATAGCTAATACTATATAAACTAATCTGAACCAAATCAAAAGCAGCCCAAATGCAGGTTATTTACAAAATATGAGTTTTAAACTATGGACAATGAAAATGTGTCTTTAAATTGGACATTTTTAGGGAATTATGAATTGCAATGTCATGATGTGATAAACTGTTTTTCATTACTGTAGCAAGTTGGCCGATTATTCAATGTTTACCAGAGCACTCCAGAAAAATGTGTAACCTATTTTTAAGATTTACACATTTCAATTTCATAACATAATTCTATCAAATTTAATTGTGTAATGTTTAACTAAATGTAGTTATTAAAACTTAAATATATTTTTTGTAATATTTTATTTTAATAAATATTACTCAGTTACAATGATGGAATTTTCTTATGAAACTGAAATGCATAAATCTTAATAATAATAATTTTTTGAGTACATAGTGTTAGGTTTTGTGACAAAAAGGCAAACCATTTTAAATGGTATTAAGGCCAAAAGATAATGTGGGGGGAACAAAAACAAAAGGAAGACCTTCAAATAAGCTTTTCGTAATAATTCATTCGTAATCATTTTTTATACTTTAGAGGAACGTTGTTTGGTTACTTCTATATTCCATTAGTAATGTGGGTTACATTTATAAAAGCAACATGTTCAAACCCTTTTTTAAGTTGATATGCAGAAGATACAATGTCAAGGTTTTGTGAAGGGAAGAGAGAGTGAGTAAGGATCCAAACGCAGAACTTTATTTATAAACAAAAGAAGGGGATACAACAATGAAGGAATAATACAAAAAAGGAGGTAACAAAACTCTACGGCATCATGCTGGCAACTAACACACTACATACAAACAAGAACCGACACAAGAAAAAAGAACAAGAGGGTATATGTACACATGGGCTAACAAGATGAGGAACACCTGGTATTCAATTAGGGCAATGGACAGGAACTCAAACATAACAGAACAAGATACAAAACTTCAAAATAATAGTCCGTGGGGGAAAACATAATTACAGAAAGATTATAATAGATGCTACTTGCATTTAAGTAATTAATAACAGCACACTAAAGATGGTGCATTATATTATTCTATACCCTCATTTATATATTACACTCAGTAACAGTTCAAGGTTGGGCAAGGAGGATGCAGGAACCGCTGAATGGTAAACAAAGTTTTAATGTCAACCATATTTTAAAACAAACATAAACAAACACAGACACACATGCAACGTGGCCACGTGCGTCTCTCTCTCTCTCTGAAATTGTCATCTCTGGCTCCCCTTTATCTTGCTCTCCCGCTGATCAGCTAATTCAGCACCACAAGGTCCGGTCACGCCCTCATCACCGTGTTTAAATTGTGCTCCAAAGAATACCATGATATTGTTATAATAGTGTACTCCCATGGTAAAATTATGGTCTCAGATGGTTTTATCATTGTACTTTGATTTACTCCTTCATGGTACTAAATTATTACCATATAATATACCCTGATATTTCCATAGTAACTCTATAAAGTATTTCAAGATATACCATGATGGTAGAGTCACACCATGCTAAAATGATGGTACCAGGTATTGGCAAAGTACTTTGATATATACAATGTTTCTGAGTTATTAATATATTAATATACCATGGTTTTTAAATGGTGCTGCCAATTTTCCCATGGTACTTTGTTGTATTCCACGGTACTGGATGATTACCATAAAATATACCCTGGTATTTCTAGTAACTCAAAAGTATTTCAAGGTACACCATGATGGTACAGTCACACCATGGAAAAATTATGGTAACAGATAGTTTTTTCAGTGGTAATTTGATGTATTCCATGGCATTGAATTATTGGCATATAATATACCCCGGTATTTCCAACAAAACTCAAAAGTATTTAAAGGTATACCATGTGTTTACCATGATGGTAGAGTCATACAATGGTATTAGATGGTATTGCCAAGGTACTTTGATATATACAAAGTCACTGAATGATTACCATATGAATGTACCATGGTATGTAAATAATACTCCAAAGAATACCATTGTATAGTCATAATAGCGTCCGCCCATGGTAAAATGATGGTCTCAGATGCGTTTACCATGATACTTTGATGTACATACCATATGCCATGGTATTACCATCACGGTAGAGGATACTTCTGGTCTCCTTACCTCTTCACCCTGATGATCTGATCTCTCATGGGCTTAATATCTTGGAAGCTCTGCTGGTTGACCAGACTGTACACCAGGATGAACCCCTGGCCATTCTTGATGTAGAGATCTCGCATGGACGCGAACTGCTCTGTACCGGCTGTGTCCAAGATCTCCAGCACCGACGGAGACGAATCCACCTCGATCTCCTTGCGGTAGAAGTCCTCTATGGTTGGGTCGTACTTCTCGATGAAGGTGCCGGTCACAAATTGCACCGTGAGCGCGGACTTCCCGACCCCTCCGCTGCCGAGCACCACCACCTTGTATTCGCGCATTGCGCACCGAGCCGCAACCGACGTGACGCGCGTCTGACTGAGCCAGCAACTACCAGCGTCCGATCCGAGCAAATGCAACGGGGAACTTGCATTGAATATCGCAGAAGTCGAGCAGACACTGAGCCATGGCTGGCTATATTACTGCAAAGCTCACCATAGAGACAATTAACAAAGGAGCACAAACAGCCACAGCGTGGACTTCATGGCAAAACATCCTCCGAGGCATCTTATATGTCCAGATCGCATCTATAACCCAACATCAACATGTAAAATGTTGACTCTGCGTGCATTTTAGGTTACAATAAATCCTTGGCTCCCATAAAACAAAACATACAATGCATGTTGCATCCACTTCTTCGTTATTCAGGTGACATTTTGAGATTTAAAGATGTAGGAGCATCTCAGAATAGAAGATTTTGCGCATTATTTGCTCGATTCTGCCTTTACTATCGCCGCATACACATCTTTCAGCATCCCTGAACGCTATTCTCTCGGGTGGAGACATACTGAACACTCATCAACTAGTCCCCACTCTAACGTAAGTGTTTTCCTTGATAAATGACGCTCGAAACGTCCAATAGACTTTGGGGATCGCGTTACGCCACGCCCATGAGTCTCAATGATGCAGTCGTGACTGTGGTGGGCGAGACTTCCGCGTTTCACGTCGTTGTGATTGGCTACATAGCGAGGAGCTCGATCAATCAAAGCAGGAGCTAAGAAGAAACGTGTCAATAAATAATGGCTGGGGATGCTGTTCCTATGGCAACAGCGCGTGCCTGCATCAGAACCTGAAATAGAAAGCAACAGGGATGCGGCCATTGTGTTGCACTGATGGAGATACGGATTGCAAGTCTAAATCAACTACGGAGGCCCTAAAATATATTTTAACACCCAAGTCATGCTTAAAAATGTCAGAATAGTATAGCAATAAATGAAAAAAATATCAAAGCTGGTTCTTTTCTGCTTTTTCGCTCAATTACTTTTAATCATCTCGTGTCAAGGTGATTTTAGTGTTTATTATATGTCAAAGTGGAGTTCAGCATATTAAATAAGGACCTGCTCCATTAACGTTTGACCACCAGTGTCCAAATCCTTCCTTTTGAAAAGTATATCTATCGCTTTGTTGTTTAAGCTTGCTTGAAAATTGCGCTTGTGCTATCTTTCATAAAAATAAATGACATTTGGCTTGATATTTTGTTATATTGTTTTATATACATTTCAAGGGTGGTGCAGTCACATATAATTGAATATGGGTTGTGCAATTCTTACCTCTAGAAAAATAATCCATCTTCACTTGTCAGAATAAGGGCCTACAGCTTTCATTAGAAAGCAACAGTAGACGTAGACTTGGCTCAGAGAACATTTATATCAGTAGTTCATCACTATGACTATTATGCATCAGCAGTTCATTTGTTCTAAATTACATTTTTGTATAAGACATCCAAATTAGTATAATACATCAAAATTAATGTCAACATATTGAAAGTAATGTTACAAAAAATATCATGCTTAAGTGCTTCCTCTATGGCTTGCTAAGAACTAGTAGGGTAAAATGGGGCTAAAGGCCCCTCTTAAGGAAAATTTGCTTCAAAAGTGACTTACTTTTTTACTACTTTTACTTAATACACAGCTTCATGGTAGGAATCAATACTGCATATTTATCAAACTGTTTGAATATGATTTGTACAATTGATATTACTGAAAATAAGATCACCCAATTCGAATTACTATATAAATAATGACTTTGTCTCCAATTTGGAATGCCAAATTCCCAATGTGCTCTAGGTCCTCATGGTGGCATAGGACAAATCTCAGTTGCATCTCAGTCCATCAATCTGCACATCTTATCACGTGGCTTGTTGAGCGTGTTATCGTGGAGACACAGCGCGTGTGGAGGCTTCATACTATTCTCTGCGGCATCCCCGCATAACTCACCATGCGCCCAACCGAGAGCGAACCACATTATAGCGAACATCAGGAGGTTACCCCATGTGACTCTACCCTCCCTAGCAACCGGGCCAGTTTGGTTGCTTAAGAAACCTGGCTGGAGTCACTCAGCACGCCCTGGATTTGAACTCGCGACTCCAGGGGTGGTAGAGTTACCCAGGCCCCCGTAAATAGTGATTATTAAATTACATTAAAATCAAGATATTCTCAAGTTGCAATATGTAAAAATAAAGAAAATACAATACAAAAAAAAACAAAAAACAATGGACACACACCTATCCTTTTTTATTATTTATTTGTGTCTCAATAGATTTTAGATTTACACAAATTTTCTGGAACAAAAAACATTTGACTATATGACATAAAATAACACAATATATATGCAAAAAAAAAAAAAAAACATTTCAAATGGTTACATGAAAACTAATATTATCGAAAGAGGACTTGGTTTATAATTGTCTTATCATATTGTCTTTGTGACTGTGTGCCTCGTGTATATGTTGATGAACTACTGCATTACTGATGGGAGTCTATACCTGCACAACTTAAAGATCCAGAATCTTGAGAACGCTTCGATATGGCATCAAAGAACCACAGTGTTGCATCTCAACCAGTAAAGGACATTGAAAAACATTCAACACCATCAAGCCTTTTGGCCACTCCGTGAAAATGCTTAGAAATAATAAAACTCTTTAATTTCTTTGTTACAGGTATAGAATATTCATATACAAATGGATGCGAGAAGTAAATTCAGTAGACCCGCTGACACTCTAGTACATATTAAGAGCTCTGAAATATAAAAGCATAATAACAATGGACTAAAGGTAAGGCAAAGTGTTTGGATACGCTGTCTGCTCAGTATATGTACTAATTAGAAAGTGCTTTTTCACCATCAGTCAACGATTTTATCCTGCATTTCTGTTCATTTTGATTCTTTTGTGGTATACAAAATTCCAAATTAAGGACAAACGTTACTTCCATCAAATGTGCAGATTTTTCTTCCCTATAGTGTAGATAGAAACATTCAATATAATTATTTTTGTTTGTTTTATATTAAATGCAAAACAACTTCTTAACTTGATATAAAATACCATGCAAGATGCTTACTGAATATTTAGATCTCCGGTTTAACTAAAACGATAAAAGAAACATTATTGATTTGTTGTTAAACATACCATACCATATTCATTGTGTATCAATTTTTAAAATGAACATCCTTGAGTCACATTAAATAAAAAGTGCAACTGTTAACTTTTTGATTAAGTTGTTGAACAAACCAGGACAACTTTTATAAATAATATAAAAATGATCATCACAAGTACTTGAGATCCTTTACATCAATCTATAATGGGGAGGGGGATGGGTTTACTGAATTAGAATAATATTGGTGGACTGTTTCTTAAGTTAAATCACACTACTTTATTTTTATTTATTTTTTACTGGTGAGTAATTACTACTATATCATAAATATTACACCTATAAAGAGGCCTTAAAATGCTACTGAAAAGTTATTTGTGTCTTTTATCTCGACATAAAATAGGAAATGTTCTGATATCTGTTTTACAATCTAATGTTGTACAGTGCTTTAGGGGAAAGAAATAATGAAAGAAAAAAAATCAACTTAACAATTACATAATTTACAAAAATACCAAAATTTAGTATTAGCAACTTTTGGTTGCAACAGCAACAACTTAATATTATTATGAAATAACTATCATTCTACATTTTAATTATTATTCTTTAAACATTTTTTTTGTTCATTTTCTTTTTTGTGTGGCAAAACATTACTCATACGATAAACATTTTTACATAACACAAGCAATTTTATAGCCTCGCTTTCACTACAATGCAATATCCTGTCATGTTGAAACATGAAACGGCTCAATCCGATTGGCTGACTTTATGGTGGAGGCCGTCATAGTTAAGGACAACTGCATATAGCATAGGCTTGGCTTAATAAATTACATTCATTTTAAAATAGGTTACACCATTGTTTGTGACTAGTATTTAACAAAACAATAAAATGAATGACAATAAAATATAAATTTAAATCATTTTGCACTTCAAAAATTACATTAAAACTGTAACTTTTGCAAAAAGAAAACTTAGAAGGAAAACAATGGAGAAAAAATATATAACGCTAATTAATATTAATAATAAAAAATTAAAAAATGCTAAGACCAGTGCCATACTCCTGCAAAACAAAATGTCTCTTTGTGGATTGTCTGTGTTAATCGAACACCATGAAAATACATGATGGTTCTGATTGGATTGGAAAAACACTCATACTGAACGTGGCCATGCGGGCTCACGCCAATGCTTAAAGACACTCACCCATCAAATATGAGTGAGGATAAGAAAGTGGATAAGAAAGTGGTGTGTGATTTATTCATACAGATGTGATTCCAGATATTTCTATCAAAATAATCCAAATAAAACACATCAAATTAAAACAATGGATTTGGTTATGGTACGAAAATGACAAACTACTTTGTTAATGGATAGTCCTGACTTATCATTATAAATCAAAGTAGGTTTGTTAAGAAACAACCACATTGACAATAATTTGCCAAACATAAAATGTCACGTTACAGATATTTAGCTTGTCCTGACAAAATTCCTTTACTCAATTACATTTCCAATGTAAACTACTTCGAAAAACCATGGTAAAAGCTAACATAGTACAACAAAATAAACATTCTACCTACACCATTTTGTTCCAATTTCTAGCAACATCAATTGATATCAATATTTTGATACCATATAATGAAACAGACCATGATGTGCATAAAATGCGTTTCCGTTTTTTGTTTTCTTTTCAAATTGGCCAAGATATTTTTGGGAGCTTTGCTTTTTTCATTAAAGAGTACTCTTATAACCCCACCCCACATAAAGTCTTTTCAAGATGTTTGCTGTGTAAAATATATATATTTTAGGCACTTCTACTGTTTATCAAATAAAACAGGATTATCAGTGAGAGTGTACTGCCGCCACAGTCAGCCCTCTATTCAGAATGCGTAGAGTCTAAGATCATCTACTGCAACATCTTATTTTGTGCGCCCCCTCGTCCTCTAATTATCTCAAACCACAGCTTGAGAATGACACTATGAACAGGCCCGAGACGGAAGTCCATTCTCCATCAAATTTCGGACTCACCCAAATGAGGCTAGTCCGTGCATGTGTATGAGTGTGTATGAGTTTGTTTACAGCAGCTCTCCAGTTTATTTTAAGCCCTTGGCATGGAACAGAAGCCACAGTCGACTTCCTGATAGACGCATCAAAATCATCTAATGGAATTAGTAAAACAAAGTCCTTCACAGACAGGTGGCACGTGGTTTGCCAAATTCACACTCCTGACAATGTTTTTTTTTTAGATTGTTTGGCGTTTTGGCTTCGTCTTTGTTATAAATCTTTCTTTGGCCATTGGGACTGAAGACTCACAATTAATTTCTTTTCGAATCATTGTTGTTTTCACTCAGTGAGCCATTCCAAACACAAAAAGTCCAGGAAGCAGAATCCGTGATGCATTCGAGGTCCGAGGGAGCGCATTTGGACCAGTAGACAATCAATAAATCAATCAATCAACTTGCAGACATTATTTTGTCTGCCCCATGACATTCGTTTTTTGTTTTGTTTTCAAATGAAAGCGATCCCTCTTTCCCGCGTCTTGCGTGGGTGGGGATATTTAAGACATACATTGCAGGAGAATTCCTCCAATTTCAAGACAATCAAGCACTTATAATCAAGCTCTATTTCCAATAGTGCAAACAAAATGTGTTTTCTTATTTTGTCTTTTTCCCCACTGAGGGTATACATTGTGCATTTGTCAAATATGGGAGAAATATACACATTATCTTACGTGTGACTGATCATTCGATAAATTCTCAGATATACCTCTATGAAACGTGCTGTACATTAATATATATACAGTATATGTATTTTTTTTCATCTCGTAATTTTAGATCTTTTGTTTGTAATCTATTCAGAAAGCAGTTGTGTCATTTACAAGTCACTTTTCTGGGCATAACAGGTATATTGTGTGTTTGTGACAGTGTATGTAGTAGCACACCAGCACTCCATGTGTACTGTAGTTGATTGGTAATTGTATACTCATTAGCATGCAGGTTGGTGTAGTTCTATAGGGGAGGGCAGGTTGTATTTACACTGGGATCTTTTTGGGTTTCTCAAAGCAGCTTCCTGGCACCCCATTCCTCTTCTGTGGTTTACTTCAAGATGATCTGTGGAAAAAAATAAAACAGACAGAACGAAATATGGCAATTAGTAATGACCCATATAGAGGTCATGTTTGCTTCTTAAGTACTGATTTTTATAAGCTAAGTGATGTTTAAATGGTGTAACACTGTGTCTTTGTTAAGATATGGATTCAAGTGATGCCAGTACAACATGAGAGAGAAATCTGCATGCTAATTACTGAAATATGAATGTTAATGCAGTGATTATTTATGAAGCTCAAACTCAGTAACTGGTAGCAAAGCAACTCTTATGCAGTGTAGTAGTTCCAGAGAAAAAGTTTTGCAGCAATCATGAAAGGAGGTGCAATGATGGATTGAAAGTAGATGTCTTGTTTGCATGTTTCAGTAAATAAATAAATATTCATGTTTTACGAGGTCACTGGTTCATATATTCATATAATGGAGTGGCTTAAGCACAAGACTGCACTTGATCTGATTAAAGCAATAATTATAAAGACAATATTCAAAATAATAATTGTATTATAAGTTTTACGAACTATAAATGTGGTGAAGCAAGATATGTACATATCTTTAGAATATGTTAGGCATGCCTAGATGAACAAGCTTCTCTCGAAGTGAAGTTTGAAACTTCATGAAATAATCAAATAATTTGTGTAAATTAGGGCTACTGATTTAACTGTTAATTTAGTGTGAATATTTATATAAAAAATAATGCACTATGCCATTTAACACAATTAATAACGCCTCCTTACCAGTATGTAAATTACATAATAAAATATGTCTAAACTATGTCACACGTGATGCATTCATGGAGTTCTGAAAGAAGCACAACAAAATGCAGGGATCTCGAGATACGACTTTTAAACTTTCAACTACTTAGCGTCCTAAAACTGCAGTTTATGCTAAAAACCAGCTAGACACTCAAAAAGTATTTCCATAGAAAAATAGAGCAGATGGAACATATCTTGAAAACAGGAAAGATTGACAAACTGAATTGAAAAATGGCTTACTGACCATTGTAGGCTTAAGTTCAAGTGTATATATATACTCTATACAAAATATAAAACATTTTATATGATCTAATCAATGCCTTACTTGTCTGCCACATTAATGCAATATATTCAATCTAAAATCTGAATTATATATACTGTATATATTCTTTCTCAGCAAATATTGAATTTGATGTTGATATTAATTACTTGTCATGTCATGCAATTTATTTGATTACACATTTTCTATTGACAGCTATATAACAGCAATATAAATCAAACTTAATAATAATTTATGAATGGAATTCTAGCGTACTGTTTGCTGCATACTTTGTAAATCATACTGCACAGTACCTTCTTTTTTGTTGTTGTTGAACAGTACTCAGTATACAACAATATACATATTAAAAATTGTCTTTTGAAATCCATAACTCACAGCTAATGTTACTTCTGGTTCATTCATTACACTGGAAAAGGAAGGTCAAGGTTTTGTATGTTTACATTTGGTAAATGCAATAGGTCTTGATAATTTATTATTTTTGCTCAGTTATGTTACAGTACTTATCATGGGTGGCAATTGGCAAGGCCTTGGGTCACAAAACAATATTTCGATTCCTTGTAGAGATACATTCTCTGCAGATCTGTGCAACCTCACAATGTTGACATTCACGATACAGAACCATTTCATTATTCTGCACTTCTTTGAAAATACTAGAAAACATAAAGCCCACTGAAATACATAGAATAACGATTGAAATATCAGAGTATGATATCATGAAGAATTTTCTTATGTTACAATGGTAGCTAGCCTTGTTTTCCATTTCACACTAAACAACAGAACATTTAACAAAACTTTAAGATTTACATGGACTCAAAACATATATGTATTATTTAAGTAGCCCAAGCCAAAAAAAAAATTTAAAATCTTAGTGTAAGGGTCTTCAACACAGGGTCCGTGACCCCCAGGGAGTCCACGATGGTATTTGCAAGGGGTCCGCAAATTATTGTTTGATCCACCATTTGCATTTGTAATAGTCACGCACTCACACTCGAGTGACAGTGAGAGAGGAGTATGAATTTTAGTCTATCGACATGTTGAAGTCTTTGCAGCTGCATGCCAAATCTTAAAGTGTGACTAAACAGCACGCAGCCCAGAGAAAACCTTCACGTGCCCATGCTCATCACAAGCTGCTCGATGCATGATATACATCAGGTTTAGCAGCGCTGCTGTTGAGGGTCGCGTGAGTCTACTTTGCGTTGGTCACACTGTGCGGTTGAGCAGATGACAGATTACAATTTATTTTAATATTAGTTGCATTTTGCTTTCAGAACAATGGTTTACTTGCCTGGTGTCAATTAATAGTTCTCACTGCGAGGACATGACCATGGCTACGCTGCGGTCGTGGCTCGCCCTCATAAGAGCGCAAGCCACCCCAGCGGCTCCCTATCGCATGGAGCATGGGTCCGTGGCTCGCGCTCCCAAACCCGTCGCGTTGGTTGATCAGGACCGTCCAACTCGGCTACGCGATTCAGTTCGCCAGGCGCCCGCCCAGGTTCAACGGCGTCCGCTCCACCACGATGAGAGGCGAGAACTTAGGTGCGGAGATCGCCTCCCTTCTAGGAAAGGGCGTGATAGAGCCTGTCCTTCCAGCCGAGGTGAAGAAGGTGTTTTACAGCCCCTACTTCATCGTACCCAAAAAAGGCGGTGGGTTGCGGCCAATCCTCGACCTGCGAGCTCTGAACCGGGCTCTGCACAGACTCCCGTTCAAGATGCTCACACAGAAAAGCATTATAGTGAGCGTCCAGAATCTGGATTGGTTTGCGGCGGTAGAACTGAAGGGCGCGTACTTCCATGTCTCGATCCTTCCTCGACACAGACCCTTTCTCTAGTTTGCCTTCGAGGGTCAGGCATATTAGTACAAGGTCCACAGCTTCTCTTGGTGCTAGCTTAGCAGCATCAGCAGGGCAGTGGGCACACAAATATACAGATAGATTTGTGCTTTACCGGCACAACTCTCGGGCAAAGTTTGAAAATAGCCTGTTTGATATCAACAGGCTCGCCTTTTGCGTCTGGTTAACCCTTTGGCCTGTCCTTGTCCCCTCGTGCCTTCACGAAGGTCGCAGAGAAAGCCCTTGCCCCACTAAGGGAAGTGGGCATCCGTATTCTCAACTATCTCGACGACTGGCTAATCTTAGCTCATTCGCGGGACATGTTGTGTGCTCACTGGGACCTGTTGCACAGGCACCACAGCCACTTGGGGCTTCAGGTCAACTCGGAAAAGAGCATCTCTTTTCTCTGTATGGAGTTGTACTCGGTTGCAATGACGGCATGCCTCACCAACAAGCGCGCGTAGTCAGTGCTGTGCTGTCTGCGTGCTTTCAGACAGAACACATTGTTCCCACTGAAATCCTTTCAGAGGCTCCTGGGGCATATGTCATCCTCAGCGACGGTCACACCAATTGGGTTGATGCATATGAGACTACTTCAGCACTGGTTACAGACCCGAGTTGAGAGACAAGCATGGCACCATGGCAAAAACCGTGTCCTTGCCACGCAGGCTTGTTGCCACTTTTTCAGCCCCTGGTCAGACCTAGCTTTCCTACGGGCAGGAGTTCCCCTAGGCCAGGTCCCCAGGTATGTGTTTCCCCCAGTGAGCCTACTTACACAGACATTGTGCAAAGTCAGGGAGGACGTGGAACAGGTCCTCTTTGTGGCCCCTTACTGGCCCTCCTGGATTTGGTTCTCGGACCTCATGCTCCTCGCGACAGCCCCCCCTCCCTTTCTCAGGGACAGAGCGCCATCTGGCACCCGAGACCAGACCTCTGAAATCTCCATGTCTGGCCCTTGGACGGGACGCGGAAGACATAAGACTTAACCCCGTGTGATGTATATTCCGCAAGATGGTTTCCCTGCCGGTAAACTGCGTCTTCCTTGGGCAGAGGGCCCTCTGTCCTTGGTCGCCGTGTTTGTAGTAACTCTACAAAGGATCTACCACGACGCTGCTCCACATGATGTGCTTCCGCTCCTAACCGGTAAGACCGTGTGTTGTATTCCACCTAACCCCCCCCCCCCCCCCCCCCCACCCCACGGGGCCGGGCGTGGTCTCTGTGGTGTCCTCCTCTTTGGAGGGACACCCCCCAGCTTGGACCATATATTTGGCCCCCAGCCGAACAGTTTTGTTCCTTTCTTGGGGAGAACAATAGAGAGAAGGCCACGGCTGGGCCAGCCAGTCCTTATACTTCCGAGCAGTTAGCCGTTCCCCTAGGTGCGGGGGGCCGCTTCATGTCTTCCAGTGTGTTGGGGGTAGTTATGCAACGGTTTGCTGCACTGGCTACAAGGCACACAGTGGTCTGCCCGTCTTGCAACGCCAGTCTGCGTAACTAGGTTCAGCTCTTGTGGCGTTTTTCCAGTGGGACCCCTAGTGTCAACTCATCGACACAACGTCGAGTGAGTGACAGATGGGGAACATCTCGTTTACTGATGTATCCTCCGTTCCCCTGCCACAACACTGAACCACTGAAATGGCCGGGTCTTTGGCTCGGCTCTGCGATATCTGATGTGTGTTTGCAGCGTCACTCCTTTAATACCCAAAATGCAAAAATCAAGGTGGCATAAAAGCACTTACATTAGTTCTTCTGATAAAACCTGTGTATTATTTGAGCTGTGAAGTTGTTTAATCATTGTTTTTGTGGTCATTTTATGGTTTGACTGCGTATGGCGTTACATCTTCATGGCAACTATATTGTAAAACTATATTGTAAAAACAAACTAAAAAGGTAGTTGGTGATTTTATCACACTAAAATCATGTTAACATGCAGTTTTCTTGTGACTATACCTTTGCAAAAATTAGTTCTTTAACATTAAAAAATTAGCCCCATTCACTTCCATTGTTTTTTTAAAGAAATGGAGGGGCTGGGGCCTGGGTAACTCAGCGAATATTGACGATGAATACTACCACTGAAGTCACTAGGTTGAATCCATGGTGTGCTGAGTATAGCCAGGTCTCCTAAGCAACCAAATTGGCCCGGTTGCTAGCGAGGATATAGTCACATGGGGTAACCTCCTCGTGGTCACATTAGTGGTTCTCACTCTCAATGGGGCACATGGAAAGTTGTGCGTGGAGAGTAGGATGAGCCTCCACATGCTGGGAGAGTCAGCGGTGTCATGCACAATGCGCCACATGATAAGATGCGCAGATTGACGATCTCAGAAGCGGAGGCAACTGAGACTTGTCCTCCGCCACCTGGATTGAGGTGAGTAACCGCGCCACCACGAGGGCCTACTAAGTAGTGGGAATTGGGCATTCCAAATTGGGCAGAAAAAAAAAAAAAAAGCAATGGAGGGGCAATTCAAAATACATTTTGTGGTAATCAATATTATGCCACAAATGCTGTCGATTGAGCTTTACTTGTAATGAACACAGAATATTCCTTTTATTCTTAGATGCATTATATTGGATGAATGGTACATGTATGCCAGTGAGCACAAGATGAGAAATGAAAGTTTTAAGATTAATTTCCATGGAGAAGAGAGACTATACATTTATATATTTCAAAGCTAACAGACAATGACCTGAAAGCTACAAACCTGTGATTTCATTGTGGATTTTTTTTTTAAGAGTTATTGAAAAAAGCTATTTGAAATAAAAAGTAATTGTGCAAATAAACATTATAAATGCACATAAGTAAAAAGAGGCCTAAAATATTTTCCTACTCTTTCTAAATTGTTTGCTGCAGCCACACCGTTTCTGTCCAGAAGAGGGTGCTCCTGCCCTACATTTAGGCAGATACAAACATCCTGTAACCATGATAAGCTTATCTCAACATATGAACTCTTCACCCTCTGCCTTCTCAGACCCAACAGGTAAGAGAGCACAGGTTAGGGACTAAGAGCACTGAGTCCTGTCATAAACACTGTAATAGTTGCAGTTCAGTTGATATTACTGTGAGCTGCGTGAATATGCTTATGGCAAGAGTCGCCACCTCAAAGCTGCATTTATTGTGCCAGTCAAGGGTTTGTTTATGCCTCCTGCGGCCTGAATTTCACTCTCTCTCGCTGCATAATTAAACCATTGTGTGTGAGATTACCACAAGCAGTGATGACTCAGTGGCCAGTGGTGGCTCTGTCTGTCTGGCTCTGAGAATGACGAAAGCACACACGCCAACAGATCTGAAAACATGTATATTACAGTGTGTCGAAGGCAGAACAAACATAATGAGACTACAGAGTGCAAGTTGATTTGGAGAGAGCTGCTCAATCAATGTAAATGTAAATATTGATAATTAAAATAGATGATTTACATCAGTATTTGTGGTAGAGCTCATTTCATGACAACCGTTGGGAAAATAAATGGTAAATAAATTTGAGGTGAATACAGTATTTTTAAGGTTATAAAATAGCCAAGGTTGAGTTAATGTTGTAAATGTTACATATGATGATTTAAAATTGAGCAAGATAATATAAAAATGCATTTCAAATAATTTGTAGATATTTTCTATTGAATCGTTTTTTCCTCTGTCCCACTTTACCAACACTGCCTGAAAAAAAAGGGATTTTGTCAAAAGAGGATCTCCAAAGGTTCTTACCATAATTCTTTATTTTTGCTTTTGACTAAGGTCAAAAACATCCTAAACTTTCTATAAAGGTATAATGTCAGGTTATGTGGCAAATCATTTTCAAAAGTGTCCAACTTTGCCCATATTCACCCTACAGTGTATAAAAAAACTAAAATTAATTTAAGATTATTTTTCTTTCTTAATTTGTTTTGTAGTTATGAAAACGTATTTTAGTTTAGTTTCAGTTTTTTCCAATTGTTTCAGAAAACAAAAATGTTTTCGTTTAGTTAGGGCCCAAGCACTGAAAGTACAGAGACCCTTTTGTTCTTCTAAGGATTGTTATTATTATTAGAGCCCAAGCACTGAAAGTGCAGAGACCCTATTGTTCTTCTAAGGATTATTTTCAGGGCCCAAGCACTGAAAGTGCGGTGGCACTTTTGATCATTTAAGGATTATTATTATTATTATTATTATTACTGCCCAAGCACTGAAAGTGCAGAGGCACTTTTGTTCTTCTAAGGATTATTATTAGGGCCCAAGCACTGAAAGTACTGAGGCCCTATTGTTTTTTTTAGGATTATTAGGGACCAAGCACTGAAAGTGCAGAGACCCTATTGTTCTTCTAAGGATTATTATTTTTATTATTATTATTATTATTATTAGGGCCCAAGCACTGAAAGTGAGGAGGCCCAATTGTTCTTCTAAGGATTATTAGGGTCCAAGCACTGAAAGTGCGGAGACACTATTGTTCTTCTAAAGATGATTATTAGGGTCCAAGCACTGGACCCTTCACATGCGTGAAAACTAGAGCTGCCCCCTAACATTCAACCAAATGTAATTCGATGAGTAGAGTCTTGGTTGACCAAGTTTTGATTGGTCAGTTGGTCACATTCAAACCGACTTGTATTACACATATATAATACCCCTTTTCCACCAAGGCAGAGCTGGTGCTGGTTCGGAGCCAGAGCCTAGTTTCAAATCGGTTCTTTGTTTTTCGACCACCAAAGCACCAGCTCCGAACCAGTAAAAGTGGTTCTTAAGTAGCACCAAATCATTGCTGGTCTAGAAGTAAGAACCGCTTACGTCAGCGGCTGGGGGCGGGGTTACCGTGACCAACAAGACGAACAGAAACTTGTGAGCGCCATTTTTGAATTAGCAGATAAACACGATGGATGCTATTAAACAAAAACAGTTGTGGTCAGAGGAGGAAACAAGCTGCTTTATTGCACTCTGGTCCTCTGCAGAAGTCCAGAGTAAGTTAGACGGGGCTTCGCGGACCGTTACTCTCGCTTGTAATCTCCGTCTGTACAAATGGTGAGCCGCGCGAACACGTTGGATCCGCCGTGTTTGGATGCCGATGTAGGTCCGCAAAGCCATGAACATTAATAGCAAAGCAATGTCCGCCATTGTTGATGGTGTGTTTGTGTTTGGCAGCACCGCGCTAACGTTGCTGGGAAAGATGAGACGTAGTAAGACCTGGCTCTTTAGCCTGTGGAAAAGCAAACCGGTTCTTTGGAGGCTCATCAGTCGAACCAACTCCGAACTGACACTAGCTCTAGCTCTGAACCAGCACCTGGTTCTTGTTGGTGGAAAAGGGGTATAAGACACGTATTACCGCTGATTGGACGCTAAGTAGTACCATGGGGTAATTTTCTTTGAGCAGGGTTAGGGTTAAGCCTACAAAAAAAAGCAAGACACCTTAATTTCAAAATTAAGTGCAATTAAAATGCGTGTTGTTCAAATTTTTGAAAGATGGCTTTACAACAGCTGTGAAGGGCAATATCTCTCTGGCAAAGAACCTACTTAATCTGTGCATTCTCTACTGGTCGGGTATTTCATTGTCTGGGTAAATACATCATGTGTGTGAACAAATTTGTTTTGTTTCCACCTTCACGATATATATATAAAAAGTAAGTCAAAAGTTTTGAAACACTTACTCATTCTTTATTATAATTTTTTTTTCTTTACATTTTAGAATAATAGTTAAGTCATCAAAACTATGGAATAACATAAATGGAACTATGGGAATTATGTTGTGACTAATCAAAATACTAAATAAATCATAGCATCTTCAAAGTAGTCACCCTTTGCCTTGAATTTGCTGACATGTACTCTTGACATTTTCTCAATCAACTTCTGAGAGATCACCCTTGTATGCGTTTTAAACTGTATTGAAGTTGTTCCCATTTATGATGGGCTTTTCTTTATTATTTGGTCCAAGTCATCAATTTCAAAAACTTTTATTTAATAAAATTTTAGTTTTATAATGAAATAAATGATTATGGTGGCACAAATATATTTTTTGTCTACAAAACTAATTTCAAACATTTAAGCTTACGTCTTCAGATCAAAAGGTTTTTAATATCACGTGAAGCATTTCACTCGTGTTTCAAAAGCTTTGACCGGTAGTATATATATATATATATATATATATATATTTAATCGCAATATCCCATTACATCAGCAATATCCATGCTGAGGTTTTGGTGAATATTCTTGCTTTAGTGATTTAGTAACCACCCTTCCATTTACCATCAGGCAAGTATCCATCTAAACATACAGGTGGAAAATTACTTACACAAGTAAAGACATAAAAACATTATAAATGTAAAAATAATAATTATAATGATGATAATAATCACTGATATAAAAATCATGGTTGGAGGTGAACGTGTTTTTTTTATTATTTTATGTTTTAATCACAGATGTATAGGCTGCAGAGTTGTGGTCACAATGAACTGCTCTGTGGAAATAAAGTGAACTGAACTCAAAGCACCTCCTGAGCTGAGATGTCTGAGGTCATTTGCAGCACTCATACATGATACTGTATTGCAAAAAAAAAAGAAGACAAAAACAAAGACTGAGAACCTTTCACATGTGCGTGTTACACGAGACTGTACGCCAACATTGGCACAAATATAGTTCTCATAAAGCCGAACAACTTTCATACTCACAGTCATTAGCAGGAAGTCGGCCATTTTTGATTTTCTGAAAATCGCAGGCTCTTAACTTTTAAATAATCCTTCTAAGAGATTCATGTCATTGGCACCACATTTGTGCAACATCATGCCAAGACATTGAAGATGCTAAATTGCGAGGGGATTCTGTATGCATTGTGTGATTTTGATGAAAATTCAGCTGTATGTTTGGCAATGAGTGCTGATCACATTATTGGTCACGGTCATAGAACCACCAACTGGCAGCAGGAATTATGGAACTTTTAACAGATTTTGAAATAGCCCTATTGTGTTAACCTGAATTACTTTTTTGTAACACTGTATATTTGTAAAGGGACATTTGATCTCTTAAATACTGTTGCCATGGCAACACATTAATTGTTATTTATTCCTTTCTTCCTATATTTGGGTGTTTTTGAGGCACTTGGCATGCTTAAAATTTCATGAAATTTTGCACACACATCAAGAGTTGTTGGCTATTAGTTCTGGACAAAAGTTTCCACATGGGGGGCTCTGTAGTGCCCCCTTAAAAATGAATGTGTAAGACGGCCTCTATAACACTCCCATTTTCACCAACAGTCACCAAAATTGGTACGTTCTCATCAAGCCGGACAACTTTCATAATTATAGTCATTAGGTCTGCCCAACAGGAAGTCGACCATTTTTGATTTTTGAATGTTGCAGTCTCTGAACTTTTAAATACTCCTCCTAGGTGATTTATGATACTGTCATTGATATTTTGATCTATCAGTGTTGCCATGGTGAGGCATTAAAAGGCAAAAAATGGTTAACAGGAACTATTATCTTCTGTGTTAAATGTGTGATTTAGAACAATATTGAGACGTATGTTTAGTCTTGGGGGCCAATCACATGGATTTTACAATTTTGGGTCACGGTCATAGCACCACCTGGCAGCAGAAAGTAAGGATCTTACAGCAGACTTTAAAATAGTCCTTTTATATTTACCCAAATTGCTTCAAAATTGCTTAGAATAATGCCAAATGCATGTGTCTACCTTGCATTGTTCTCTGAAAGCCAACAGATGGAAATGGACCAGTTGTGCTTTGGCTCGTCATCGCTACTTGCAGCTATGTTTATTATTATAATTTTTTCAAGGTTTTCTGTACTTTTGGGGTACTTAACATGCGTGAAAACTCTTGAAATTATGCACACACATCAAGAGTCGTCGGCCATTACGGTTGGGCAAATGTTCACATATGGGCATGTGGGGGAGCTCAGTAGCACCCCCTTTAAAATGGGCATGTAAGACGACATCTGTAGCTCCCCCATGTTTACCTACAGTCACCAAAATGGGTAAATATATAGTTCTCATCAAGCCAGACAACTTTCAAAATTATAGTTAGTAGCTCCACCCAACAGGAAGTGGCCATTTTTGATTTTTTAAATATTGCAGTCTCTGAACTTTTAAATACTGCTCCTAAGTGATTCATGAGACTGTCACCACATTTAGATAACATAATGCCAAGACACTGAAGATTCTAAAAAAAAATTAGATTTTTTATATATTGAACTTTGTTGCCATGGCGTGGCAATAAATTAATGGCAAAAAATGGGAAACAGGTAGTGTCTCATATCTTCTGTTTTTATTGTGTGATTTAGATCAAAACTGAGCTGTATGCTTGGTAATGGGAGCTGATCACATGCATATGGCTACTGTGAGTCAGGGTAATAGCACCACCAACTGGAAACAGGAAGTGTGGCACTTACAGTAGACTCTGAATAGTCTTCTTATATCTACCCAAATCCCTTAAAAATGGTTAGCAATAATGTCAAGACCTGCTGATGTAAAATTGTGTGATGTTGCAGTGTATTTGGGTGTATTTAACAAACCCAATAATATGGTAATATGCGAATTACAAAAATGTGGCTATGGTGTGTCATGGTCATAGAGCCTCAAGCTGGCAAGATGTTCAAGTGTATTCCAAAACTTGCCATAATTACACATTTATTTCATTTGCCACACATCAAACTGAGCAGAAGGTAAGACATGTGGTGATGCATGTCAATCATGCATTGTTTTCCGAAAGACATGAACAAAATGGGCCTGGGCCCGTCAACGCTCCTTGCAGCTATATTTTTCATCTTAGTTTTAACGATAATAACTCTGCTGCATACTTTACAAAATTAATTATTGAGTGATTACATCTTTTTTTCAAAACCCTGTCCTTGTCTAAGCACAATTCACCACTGTAACCCTACAATAATAATTTTATTTAGAGCTGTTGGGTCAGATTTGGTGTGAAATCACATGCTTGTGTCATTCGTCTTCACGTGTTTACGTCATGTCCATAAACTCAGAATAAAAGGTCCAAATGGGTTGCGTGAGGGTCGCCTGTGGGAAATCTATGGCAGTAGCTGCGGCAGGACATCATTTTCCTAATGCATGTTTGGCCTTTTTTACTTGCTTTTATGCTTGGATATGTTTTCTTGTAGGGATGTTGTAGCTTATATTGGTTGTCATGCTATAATGAATCGGACAACACTAATGTTAATCAATCATGATGTGTTTTGACTTCTTCAATTCCATGACTTCTGAGTATTTTATATCAACGAGGTTCCCTAAGTGTGTATCTCTAAGTGTGCACAAACTGTTGTCACTTTTCATTGCCAATTATCAAAATTGCAAATTGCATCTAAAAGCCACTATGAATGTATGAACATCTCAAGTACTAATTTCATAGCAGTTATGAACATTCATTTGTTTAGCATATAACCATCTCTCTATTATAACTTTACTTTCAAAGAATCGATTAAAGAAACCGTTTATAGTTGTAATTTTTATATTGTATGATATAATTACGTTTATTTCAAATCCCCAATATTATTGAATCCTCATTTTGTGATTTTATATTACAGTCTTATTGTGTGCAGTGCATAGCCCTACTGTTGTAGTATTATGGTTCAATAGCACTGTCCAGAGAGGCTGAAGATTGTAATATAAAATTAAAGCTGCAAGCATCGATGAATGGGCCCTCGCAACCTGGTGCACGTTGGGGCTACTGTGCCAGGGGAACATCATTACATTTTTGTAGCATTTTTTAGCACTTTTTATGTTATAATGTATTTTATTCTTCAGGTCATGTATTTGTATGTAATTTTGAGAGGACAGGAGAGTTAAGGAGGAAAAGGATTTTATTTCACAACAAATTTTTATCAAAGATACGGAAATAACATCAGAATAATGATACTGACATATAGCCTGACAGAATCTTATATCACAGCAGATATTTAAAAAAAACAATGCATTTTTCTCAGGCAGTTTATTAGGCCTACTTCAGCTGTGTTAATTTTTTCTGAGGTAAGACACTTATTACTTCACAACAAATACGACTTTTATAACTATACATCAAAACATGACATTTCCTGTTGCCAGCAGGTGGCGTTATGACTATAACTTAATATTGGCATGTTATCAGACATGTAAAGTTTGGGGCAGGTTGCCAAGGCCTTTAGATTAGACTGACCAAATATGATGTCGATCTGATAAAATCTCTAGGAAGAGTTTGTTAAAGTACGAGGCCTGGAAAAGGCAAAAACTGAGCAAAAATTTGAGAAAAATAAAAATGGCTGACTTCTTGTTGAGTTTAGGGCATGGGACCAAGACACTTATTTGTATAAGTCATGTTACACATGTGCACCGAGTTTCGTACATGTAGATGAAACGTAGCGTGAGGCGCACAATGTTTAAATTTTGTAGGTGGCGCTATTGAGCAATTTTGCTACATCTCATTATGAAACCCATATCAGATGTAAATTTTCGCCACTTATGCCATGTGTCCAAAGTTTTGTGAGTTTTTGAGTATGTTTAAAGTATGTTTTCGAGTTATGTTTAAAAATGCGGTTAACTTTGGAAAAAATTATACGGAATAATAATAAACGGAGCAGATGCAATAGGGTCCTTGCACCTCGGTGCTCTAAATAAGTGTTTTTAATTGAACCCATATCAGCCATATCACAAGTTTTACATATGAAATGTATATGTGTTGTACAATACAACCATTAATGTGTAGTGGCTAAAACACTTGAATAATCATCTTAAAATATGTATTAAAGAGATTTGTTTATCTTCCTCAAAGCATGTAATATCTCAGTTATAAATGTTTAAACAAATAACATAATATCAAGATGAAAATAACACATCATGACTCCAGCTCTGCAGGTGAAAATCTCAGAGGGATCAAAGGCTAAGGAGGTAACCTCAAACCATAAGATTAATTTGCCCGAAGAGCAGTGCTGAATCACAACTCACATAACATGTTCCTACACAAATTGCTTGCAGTATTAGGTTTCAACCACAGATGCTGCTAGAGAGCCCAAAGATCCATAGTGCAGCTTTGAACCTCTCATTCACTCTAGAACAGTGTTTTGTTTTCCTCCACCACGGAGTGTTTCTAATAAGCTCTCCATTACCATTCTTTAAAAAACGATTACATTAAGAAACTGAAAACAGATTAGTGTGGATGTGGATACATTTAAGCATCTTTTTCACACTAGAATGCCATTTTCCTCACCTTCATGTTCTTTTCCTGTTTTTGGATATCATGGATATCTCCCCCTACTGGGCAGGGAGGAGAATATTTGATAAAAAAAAATAACTTAAATATTTATCTGTTTCTCACCCACACCTATCATATCATGTCTGAGCACATGAATTTGACCACTGGAGTATTATGGGTTATTTTTATGCTCCCTTTATATGGATTTTGGTGCTTCAAACTTTTGCCACCTACAGAGCTGAAATATTCTTCTAAAAATCTTAATTTGTGTTCCGCAGAAGAAAGAAACTCATATACATCTTGGTTGCCAGGAGGGTGAGTAAATCATGAGAGAATATTGGGTGAACTATCCCTTTAACGTCATTGTTTTTCGAACTTGGCGGTAATGCCAAAGGACTTAAATAGTATAACATATTGCTTCAGAAGATATGGATTTAACCACCAGAGTCAACTGGAGTACTTTTATTTTGCCCTTATGTGGATTTTGTAGCTTTCTTGTGTGTTCTTACGTTCTTGTGGACTCGTTCTATATCATCACCACTGCGGAAGTTTGATTCCAATCCTCAAGAACGCAAGTACCAAGGATGCAGGTAATTACCAGGATGTGTCCTTAATTTCGAAGATGCATCGGATGGTGACTTGTGGGAAAGAACTAAGTACTACGGTAGAAGACGAAGGACATTTATCGTTTTGTCTGACGGCTTGTGAGAGTTGTTATACTCCGTCAACATTTGTTGTTTTTTTTGGGCATCATTTTAATGTAGTAATAAATACTTGAAGAAAACAAGTGTATACACTTTATTCTTTTAACATGTCACTAGTCCTGCAAAACTTCACTGGTGTGATGATATTAATGGTGTCACTGGTACAATAATGCAAGTAGTTATCCCACTGGATTCAAATGTGCCGTGACGGTTAATTGCGCAACAGGAAGATCGCAGCACATCTCAAAGCTCACAAAAGAAGTGTTCTGCGTCCTCCTGTCCTTCCGAGTTCATTCTTCCAAGGTAGTTTGGCAAGACTTGTCTTCATAAGAATGCAAGTACATTTTCTGCATTCTTAGAATTGTGAAACACCCATAGTCAGACCTTTGCTGTTTCTATTTATCTGATGTAAGTGAATAAAATGATAGTATACAGTACAAGTCGTCTACTGAAGAACAGATCTGTGATTGGTTAACTGTTCTGTCATTATAAGCAGTCAGCACAGTGATTGGTTAGATGTTCTGTATCACGGTTCTAATAACATTTACCTGAGAAGTTCGCTTTGCTTCGAGGGGTGTATTACAGAAAAATTGCCATCTTAAGTCTTAACTTAAGATCTGATCATTTAAGTTAGGATTTCTCCAAAATTCATAATACAGAAGCAAATCCTAACTGTAGTTAAGATTAGATAATGCACTTAGAAAATGTTGTTCTGCTATAGATTTTTCCTAAATGAGATCCTAACTGAAATTGACATGGTAACAAAGCAAATAAGATAGGATTCTATAGTTAGAATGTTTCTATAATATGCCCCCTGAAGAATAAGTTTTGCTTGGGAAGTCAAAACTTTCCCCTTCTTTTATTGTTTATAACCCCAGAATGTGGCGACACATACCTGGTGTTATGCCTCCAAAGCGCAAACATGATGCACAAGCATCACAAAATCACGACGGTTCTTGCTGTTTTTACGAGAGGTGGCATTTCACTGACAATGGATCACAGAGAGACTGGCTTTTATTTAATACTGCGACTGACACAATGAGCAAAGGAGAAATCTAAAAATGTTTTATGTTTTAGGGACAAATAAATTAAACTCACAAGCATTAAAGAACACCTCATTTGGGGCCTCATTTATAAAACGTACACTAGCGGCCACCTGTTTGGATAATAACAAGGAAATTGGTACTTTAATTCAACAAAGTGGCATTCAACTGATCACAAAATATAGTCAGCACCATCACTATTTGAAAAAAGTAATTTTTGATCAAATCTAGACAGGCCCCATTTCCAGCAGCCATCACTCCAACACCTTTTCCTTGAGTAATCATGTTAAATTGCTAATTTGCTATGTTATATTTGAAATTTGGGATGGTAAACAAAATTGCCGATCTTTCACTTTTTAACCTTTAGTTTTAATTTCCATATATACTTATTTTTTCTGAACAATTATTGGCAGACCCCATGAAGTACTGCTGTGGACCGCCTGTTGAACATGATATAGAATGTTCAATAAATCTGCTTTTGTTTTCTATTTGGAGGCTGCTTTCCTTCAGGATGTTCTGTACTTCATACTCCTGATGGGGCTGCTAAAGAGTCTTCAGCTGTATAGCCAGAAACCCTTAAGAAACAGGTTAAAATTCACGTGATTAGACTGCAAATAACCCTAAATGTCCCAGTTCCTTCATCCAGAGTGTATTTAGGCCCTCTAAACAACAGGAAAAGGCAGATCAGTGACAGGAAGGCTGCATTTAAGAACGACGGAAGCAGGAGAGCCCTTGAAGTTGCCTTATTTGACCCCGACTGAACAATACTAAAGACAGGGAGTGGCCCGAATGAGCATGATAGGAAGTGATAAGATTTGGGGATTTTGTTTTGTGTATCAAAACATGATTGTTAAACTAGCTTTTGATCATGATCTTGAAGCAGTAATAATAAAAACAAATGTGGTTTCAAGATAAAAATGTAATGTTTTTACTTGTGGATTAATATTGAGGTCTTAAAGTAATAGTTAACTGAAAACCGAAAATTATCAAAGTTATTTATTCACCATCATTTTGTTCCCAACCTGCGTGACTTTGATGATGAAATCTGCGTCGCACACTACACGTGAAACTGTTGTTAATCACGTCAACTAAATTACGGACAAAATGTTAGCTGATGAAGAGTTTTTCGAGGAGGAAGAAACCAATCATTAAGATAATCATTACGAAAAAATAATACTGCATTAATCAGAATGCGTAACTTGCTGTTTGTTAAAAAAGTGCTAAATTTAACGCAATTTCCTGAACTGTCTAAATGTGAGGAATTTACAACAGAGTAACTTTAATTGATACATGTTTAAATAATTCTAAGTATTTTAAATATTCGGTCTGTTACAGTTTGATACATGTTTTTGTCATTTTGCACATTATAGTCAACTAAAATATGTTATTTTCATAAATTAAAATGACTTTTTCAGTCAAAAATGCACGTGGAAAATTTACATTTGTGTTTTGGCCATTACACTATAGCAAATGAGTCATACAAACTACTTTAAATCATTTTAGAGCTTGATATTCTCAATTCAATTAACTTTTATCATATGGAAAAGAGCAGCCAGGATATTCTTCATAATTGTACTTTTAGCATAACACTAAAGAAAGTAATACAGGTTAGGAACAACATTTTTGCATCAACAATTCTTTTAATTTGCCCCAAAAATTTAAATCAGAATGATGGTGTTGAAATATGAACTGAATCTCCACAACAGGAGTTAATCAGTATGTCTGTGACTGGCACATTGGTCCGCTATTGTGAATCAGATGTATAAATTGTGGGCTCTCAGAGGGTCGCGTACATCACACAGATTCCAGCTGCAGCCTTCTGCCACAGAATGAACTGTACTGAGGCACAGGGTGATGTTTTTAGACACTTTCTAGAAAGGCCACAATACAATGTCCTTCTTGGTTCTGCCCTGCGCTAACTGCCACGCTGACGTATTGACAGTTTCCTTGATCGGGAATCACCTTCGTCCTGCTTTCCTAAGCCAACCCAAAGATGGAAAAAAAGGAAATTTTATTATATATGCAAGGTCTAAAATGAGTGTGTGAACGGTTTGTCTATTTTTAGCTGACACCGGGTGTGTTTTTTATAAAAATATGTAGATGAGGAAGGATATCTTGACATCAAAATAAAGCAATGACATGCAGAACAAAACAAGAAAATAATGCAACACAACACAACTACTATTTGCCAATGTGCAAGCTCTGAATAAGCACCAGTCGCTCCGATAAATGCTGGAAATTGCTTTGATCTGATACATAAGTGGCAAAGAACAATTTACACCACTGCTTACACCACCACGTGAAATGAGGGATCACCATGAAGACTGTTGATTAATTTGCAGAAAAGTACTTGTTCAGAGCTTAGGGATTCATGAAAGAAAGCTTTTAAAAGGAGCAAACCTGATTTGCTGGTGCTGTTGTTGCGTAGGGGACACTTGTGGCAGGAGTTGTTGCTGCAGAGACAGTAGCAGGCGTAGCACTGTACATCATGGGTACTATTTCAGGAAGGGAACCATGGAAGCAATGAACAGGTAGGTGGAGCATTATGGCAACAGGTGTTTGGTTGGTTGGTAGGGTTTTTGTTGTTGTTTGTTTGATTTTCGGTTTGTTTTTGCATGGTGTATATAACGGAGCAGCGAGCCATCGTTAGACCAGCAGATGGCATGCAATCACGATGCAAAGCAAGAGAAGCATGGGGGGGGGGGGGACAGAGGAAAAAAGCTCATTACAGACACCTTAAGAAAATATATCACCATAATCAATTGTACCCAGAGAAGTCTGGCACGAGTGGTTAGAGGCAAACGCGTGATTGATTACAAGGTGCGTTAGTCAATCTCGCCCAGATTGTGCAAGACTTGAAATATTGATCCTACGATCTACATCAAACTACAAACAATGAAAGCAGGACATAGGGCCTTTTGTGTGGTCAAGACACCGATAATTTTTAATAAAGAACGGTATTTCTCAAGGAAACTGAGCAAATGTCCCAATCAACATTACAAAACACAAGACAATTCCAATACTTAAAATCTTGTATGCTTGGATCTGGAAATGACTTTAAAAAACAACAACAATAAGATAATAATTCATGCTATTGTAAATAACTGATAATGAATAATATATATGAATAAAAGTACACTTTAAAAACACTGAATGGAATAATAATAATAATAAGGCACACTGCTATAAATAACATCTTATTTAATAAAATAAGACATATGTATTTATATGCTATTGTAAATAGTTTTTAATTAATATAATATATATTGAATTTTATTAACGTCAATAAAATACTACTACTAATAATAATGTATCTTGAAGTAAAAAATATAACATTGAATATACTTTAAATAATCTATAAAATTATTATTCTTATTTTAAAAAAATATGTACGTAAATAATGTATAAAACTGAAAATCAAATAATTATATATATATGCAGCCAAAAGTTTGGAATAATGTACAGATTTTGCTGTTTCAGAAGGAAATTGGTACTTTAATTCCCTGAAGTGGCATTCGGCGGATCACAAACTGTATTCAGGACATTACTGATGTAAAAAAACAGCACCATCACTATTTGAAAAAAGTAATTTCTGAACACCTCATCCTTGAGTAATCATGCTAAATTGCTAAATTGGTACTAGAAAATCACTTTTCAATATATTAAACACAGCTGAAAGCTATTTGGTTCATTAAATGAAGCTTAGCATTGTCTTTGTGTTTGTTTTTGAGTTGCCACAGTATGCCATAGACTGGCATGTCTTAAGGTCAATATTAGGTAAAAAAAAAACAAAAAACTGCATTATCTAGAATCTCGTCAGTCAATCATTGTTTTGAGGAATGAAGGCTATACAATGCTTGAAATTGACAAAAACTGAAAATTTCATACAAAGTCTTCAAAGACAAAGAACAACTGCCTCTAACAAGGACAGAAAGAGATGTGGAAGGCCAAATGTACAACTAAACAAGAGGATAAGTACATCAGAGTCTCTAATTTGAGAAATAGATACCTCACATGACATCAGCTGACAGCTTCATTGAATTCTACTCGCTCAACACCAGTTTCATGTACAACAGTAAAGAGAAGACTCAGGGGTGCAGGCCTTATAGGAAGAATTGCAAAGAAAAAGCCACTTTTGAAACAGAAATCAAATAGAGTGGGCAAAGAAACAGACATTAGACAACAGATAATTGGAAAAGCGTGTTATGGATCTTAACCCCATTGAGTATTTGTAGGAACAGCTAGACTGTAAGGTGCGTGAGAAGTGCCTGACAAGACAGCCACATCTATGGCAAGTGCTACAGGAAACGTCGAATAAGTGTCCAGGAGTATCTGGACAAACTGACAGCTTGAATGCCAAGGATCTGCAAAGTTGGCAATGCTGCACGTGGAGGATTTTTTTATGAGAAATCTTTGAAGTAGTTCTCTATTTTTCAAATAGTAATTTTTCACATTATTAATGCCCTGACTATACATTGTGATCAGCTGAATGCCACTTTAGTGAATAAAACTACCAATTTCTTTCCATAAGAGCAAAATCTGTTTTTTGGCCGCCAGTGTATATATATATATATTTCAATTTTATACATTATTTATATAAATTATTTTGTAATTAATATTATTTATTGTTTATTATAAGTGTAATAATAATAATAATAATGTACAGTTAGGGGTATAACAGTTCAAATTTCAAATTGTATCATGGTTTTAGGGTCACGGTTTCGGTATTTGTTATGTTCAGGGGAAAAAATATTACTGCCAAATCCAAAGTAAAAATATTCTGTTTGTAATAGACACTTCAAGAGATTTACCATCACTACAAATCACCATGGTTTTACTACAGTAACCATAGTTTAAACATTATATTTGTAGTAAAATCATAGTAACCAAGTAACCTTTTCTGTAGAAAGTTGACCCATGTGAAACAGGCAGAGTGAGTCCATCTACAGAGCCATACAGGTGCATTAGAGGAGGTTACAACTGCGCATGTCTATTAGGCGCTGTTTCTTTGTCAAACTGTATGATCCAGATGCGTTATAAAACAAATGCTTACCGAACCAGTATCTCACAAGAGTGAGTACACCCCTCACATTTTTGTAAACATTTGATTATATCTTTTCATGTGACAACACTTAAGAAATGACACTTTGCTATAATGTAAAGTAGTGAGTGTACAGCTTGAATAACAGTGTAAATTTGCTCAACTCAACACACAGCCATTAATGTCCAAACCTCTAGCAACAAAAGTGAGTACACCCCTAAGTGAAAATGTCCAAATTGGGCCCAAAGTGTCAATATCTTGTGTGGCCACCATTATTTTCCAGCACTGCTTTAACCCTCTTGGGCATGGAATTCACTAGAGATTCACTGGTTGCCACTGGAGTCCTCTTCCACTGGATGATAGAGACCTTGTGCTCCTCCACGTTCCGTTTGAGGATGCCCCACAGATGCTCAATAGGGTTTAGGTCTGGAGACGTGCTTGGCCAGTCCATCACCTTCACCCTCAGCTGCTTTAGCAAGGCAGTGGTCATCTTGGAGGTGTGTTTGGGGTCGTTATCATGATGGAATACTGCCCTGCAGCCCAGTCTCCGAAGGGAGGGGATCATGCTCTGCTTCTTTATGTCACAGTACATGTTGGCATTAATGGTTCCCTCAATGAACTGTAGCTCCCCAGTGCCGGCAGCACTCATGTAGCCCCAGACCATGACACTTCCACCACCATGCATGACTGTAAGCAAGACACACTTGTCTTTGTACGCCTCACCTGGTTTCCGCCACACACGCTTGACACCATCTGAACCAAATAAGTTTATCTTGGTCTCATCAGACCACAGGACATGGTTCCAGTAATCCAAGTCCTTAGTTCTCTTGTCTTCAGCAAACTGTTTGCGGGCTTTCTTGTGCATCATCTTTAGAAGAGGCTTCCTTCTAGGACGACAGCCATGCAGACCAATTTGATGCAGTGTGTGGCATATGGTCTGAGCACTGACAGGCTGACCCCCCAGCCCTTCAATCTCTGCAGCAATGCTGGCAGCACTCATATGTCTATTTCCCAAAGACAACCTCTGGATATGACGCTGAGCACGTGCACTCAACTTCTTTGGTCGACCATGGCGAGGCCTGTTCTGTGTGGAACCTGCCCTGTTAAACCGCTGTATGGTCTTGGCCACCGTACTGCAATCTTCTTATAGCCTAGGCCATCTTTATGTAGAGCAACAATTCTTTTTTTCAGATCCTCAGAGAGTTCTTTGCCATGAGGTGCCATGTTGAACTTCCAGTGACCAGTTTGAGGGAGTGTGAGAGCGATGACACCAAATTTAATACACCTGCTCCCCATTCACACCTGAGACCTTGTAACACTAATGAGTCACATGACACCGGGGAGGGAGAATGGATAATTGTGCCCAATTTGTACATTTTCATTTCGAGGTGTACTCACTTTTGTGAGTTATTTTGAGGGGACAGCAAATTTACACTGTTATACAAGCTGTACACTTACTACTTTACATTGTAGCAAAGTGTCATTTCTTCAGTGTTGTCACATGAAAAGATATAATCAAATATTTACAAAAATGTGAGGGGTGTACTCACTTTTGTGACATACTGTATATAAATATATATACACACATTGTGTATGTATATATATATATATATATATATATATATATATATATATATATATATATACATACACTGGCGGTCAAAAGTTTGGAATAATGTACAGATTTTGCTCTTATGGAAAGAAATTAGCACTTTTATTCTCCAAAGTGGTATTCAACTGATCACAATGTATAGTCAGGACATTAATAACATTAAAAAGTACAATTACAATTATATATATATTTTTTTCAGAACTTCTTAAACTAGAGATCTCATAAAAAAATCCTCCACGTGAAGCAAAGACAGCTTTGCAGATCCTTGGCATTCTAGCTGTTAGTTTGTCCAGATGCTCAGGTGACATTTCACCCCACACTTCCTGTAGCACTTGCTATAGATGTGGCTGTCTTGTCGGGACTCAATGGGGTTAAGATACATAAGACTTTTTCAATTATCTGTTGTCCAATGTTTGTGTTTCTTTGCCCTCAAAAGAGTCTTCTCTTTACTGTTGTACGTGAAACTGGTGTTGAGCAGGTAGAATTCAATGAAGCTGTCAGCTGAGGACATGTGAGGCATCTATTTCTCAAACTAGAGACTCAGATGTACTTATCCTTTTGTTTAGTTGTACATCTGGCCTTCCACATCTCTTTCCGTCCTTGTTAGAGCCAGTTGTTCTTTGTCTTTGAAGACTGTAGTGTGCACTTTTGTATAAAATCTTCAGTTTTATGGCAATTTCTAGAATTATATAACCTTCATTCATCAAAACAATGATTGACTAACAAGTTTCTAGAGAAAGCTGTTTCTTTTTTTGTTATTTTATAATATTAATATTGACCTTAAGCCAGCCTACTGCATACTGTGGTAACTCAAAAACAAACACAAAGACAATGTTAAGCTTCATATAAAGAACCAAATAGCTTTCAGCAGTGTTTGATATAATGGCAAGTGATTTTCTATTACCAAATTCGCAATTTAGCATGATTACTCAAGGATAAGGTGTTGGAGTGATGGCTGCTGGAAATGGGGGCTGTCTAGATTTGATCGAAAATTACTTTTTTCAAATAGTGATGCTGCTGTTTTTTACATCAGTAATGTCCTGACTATACTTTGTGATCAGTTGAATGCCACTTTGATAGATTTAAGTACCAACTTTCTTCAGAAACAGCTAAATCTGTATATTTTCCAAAATTTTGGCTGCCTGTGTGTGTGTGTGTGTGTGTGTGTGTGTGTGTGTGTGTGTGTATACATATACACACTCACACAAATAAATAAAATTACACTTTAAAACACTGGTGAAATAATAATAATAAGAATAATGTGTCACTGTAAAATTCATAAGTAATACATTTATTGTAAATGGCAAAATCCCAAAGAAATAATTTAATACATTTTTAATATTCAAAACAAACAGAACACTCTTGCAGGTGAACAGAAGTAGAATAAAGGTTTGGGTCAGGTGCATGATGACTAAAGGATTCCAGGTGTGATTGAGTAATTTATGTGAGATGAAACTCAAAACTCAGCAAAGCTCAGCTTCAAATCACCTGTAAGAGTGGCTAGATCTCTATGTGATGAGGACAAAACACACAGAGAGATGTAGAGACAGACTGATAGACAGACAATAAGACACACAGAATAAGGAGGAACCTACCAATGCTGCTAGCAGGTGCCATGCAAAAAACTGACCCTGTGAGCATGCAGTGAAGAGTGGAGACAGGTTAATCGGGAGAAAAACATATTAGATATAGAGGCAGAAATACAGTATTAAACATGCCATAAAATATCAATTAGGCTTGTCATTATAGATCGCTCACACCAGCATGTCGTCATCTCTATAAAAAACTTGTGTATTCCAGGAAGTTAAACTGGATCAATATTCGCAAGGGCCGCCCGCAATAAAGGGCAGGAGCTTAGAGTTGTGATATTAGAGCACAGCGGAAAGAGAGTAGGAGAAGAGGAAGAGAGCAACAGAGGCAGAGGAAGACAGATCAGCCACACAGATATAATCATGCGGTGAGAGAACCAACACTCCTACAGTTAAAATAGACCAAGCGCTGTTATAAACAATTGAAAACCGTGTAAGAGGACGAAACGGGGGCATAAGAGGACAGCTAAAATGAAATACAACCGTGTGGGTGTGTGATGACAGAATACACCTACGAAATGTTTTTTTAATTATTATCATTGTTATAAAAATAATGCAGCGTGTGCACCTGCAGGCAAAGAATAATTTAGTGGAATATTATTATTATATTATTATGCTTTTGTCCAACTGTATTGGACAGTGTTTAAAGTAAATGTTGCAAATAGTGGTAGACTGTTATATCAGCCAACCCAATTGAACACCTGATTTAGCAATTTTAAGATTATCGGTATTGGCAAAATCAGCCTTTTTAATGGATTATAAATATTTATTTGTTTTAAAATAATGAATTTCGAGTAAATATTGCATGAACTTTTCCTGTAGTTTCTGCAAATTTTGTAATGCTAGACCGATATGTCGATCCGATAAGACTTGGGATAATTGACCAACAACTGGCCATTTAAAAATTCTATATGAAAAATAGAGTAACTTTAAACTTTCTGTTTTCAATCATTTCAAAGTTAAATTTAAGCAGATTAATCTGCCCATAGATAGGAGGCCCCGCCCACTCGTGGGGGAAAGCAAAATGCTGTTTCCATAGTTACTCATACAATATGAGGAAAACTGGGAGAAAAATCTGATAGATTTGGATATTGTAACAAAAAAACATGACGAAAAGCTGTTGTGTACTTAAAACAATGAAAATAATTTTTTATTGCTCGCCAACTGACAGAACTATAAGCCTAAAGAAGAGCACTGCGGCTGCTGTTGTGCCATAAAGTAGATTCTTAGCAGCACCAGGTCACCCCAAGACAGAAGTTTACGTTTATGACTGTCACGTTAATATTTTGTCATTCGATTGGCATCTTAAAACATTTTTTTTTTACATTGTAATATAATTGACGATTAATGAAATGACTGCACACATAAAATAGCTCATATTTCAGATTTCACAGCAACTTATATACTAAACCCCATGTACTAAACACTTAGCCAAACCAAATTTATTGAAAAATCCATCTCCTTAGAAATGTTTGATTAAAGCATGAAAAACAATAAGTAGCGCTATATTCCGATCATGTCCAGTTTTCTCATGTATCTTGTCTTGTTTTCTGGTGTTAACTCATCATTATGTCTCTGCAGGAACTGCTGTTGTGATGATCTGATAATCGATTTAGTCTTGAATCTGCTCGGATGTTTCCCAAATACATTAAACTGCAAATCCAGCAAATCTATGGTTGACTGAAGCCACAGTGCTCTTCTTAAGGATTATATTTCTGTTAGTTGATGGGAAATAAGTTTTTTGGCAAATGTTGTTTAAAGTGCAAAAAACTACACAACAGCTATTCTTCATACTTTTCATAGTTAAAATAGCCAAATATGGATAATAAAGATTCTCTGTTTTCAAAGATTTAAAAGTAAATTATGAGTAAATGCTTTTTGTGGTTGATCAATCGAACAGCCAAGACAATAATGAATCGACCAACAAGCCATTTAGAAGCCTTTTTCAGCCCAAGATTATATATGAATGATAGACATTTACAGTTCTCAAACATTTTAGAGGTAAATTTGAGCCAATTATCTGCCATTTTAAGACTATGGGCATCAGCAAATTAAAAATCTTCAAAAGATAAAACATCCTTTATGTTTTCAAATATTGTAAATTACATTTTAAATAAAAAACGCATAAATTAAGTGTTCCAGTAACTTCAGTAATTTTCCGCATGTATCATTTGCTGTAATGAAATAGTATTAAACTGTAAATATCAGCCAAATTAGGAGTCAAATCCGAATAAAACATTAATAGGGCCCTTTCATCTGATGTATCATTTTGCGGAGTGGTCAGAAAAAACAATATCAAGATTCACTGTAGCAAAAATCACTTATAACGCAAAAATTATGCGTTCATGTTTTTCAAACAAAAAAACTCTCAAAGCAATGCATTAGTATTCAGTGCAAACTCGTTACATGCAAGAGGAACAAATGGCTTTTTAGAAGCCTTGGTTATGGCGTTACACTGGGTTTACAGGAGGGAAACAGGGTGTGACGTTTAGAGGGGGACCCAGGGATTAATATAAAGCTGTGTTGGCACTGTGTGTTTTTAAGTGTGTTTTTACCTGTGGGAAAGAATGCGGCGGTGGGCTGCTGTAGTTGTGCATTGGCCAGAGCCTGCTGGTAATGCAAGACACTGGGATTGAAGAACGTACTGGCCCCGTTACTCTTCTCTAGTGCTGGTCTCTTTGGTAGAGGCTGCAGGACTCCATGTGGAAACGCCTGAGTGTGACAATATATGACAAGATAGATTTGCAAGTTAAGCTATACTCAAGGATTTTAGCACACGTATTCATTCAAATAACAATACACTTACACTAAACAAATATCAATGCACACACTGCAAAAATATATATATATATTTAATCAGTATCTTTGTCTTGTTTTACAGTAAAAATATCTTAGCATCCTTAAAACAATATCAATTTACGTGACAAGCAAAATTGTGTTAGATAAAAAGACCTGTTTTCAGAGAAAATATCTTGAATTAAGCTTATTTCTCTCACCCCTTTGGCAAAATTATTTCCCAAAAAAACGTAATTCAAGTTATATTCTCATGTCTTGCATCCTGTTGTATGGATATTTTGACTGGAAAACAATATACAAATCTTGATTAAGAAAATACATTTAAGCAGTGCATCACAGTGACTCAAGAGTGATGAAAAGCTACATCGCTCAGATTTAACACAAGAACGATGACATCAATAAAATAGTTAGCAAGACGCTTACATCACAGTTCAAAATGCAACTTTATAGTTTAAGCCACACTCGGCTTCAATAAAGCTACCTTACTTGGAATGACAACACAGAAATTGCTCATTATTGACTGATGGTAATTTACATACATGTACTTGTGACTTCAACTGTATTACTACAACACAAAGAAGCCAAATTAAATTGAGAGTTAAGAGTCGCTACAGTACACTAAAAAGCTACATGCAAAGCAAAAAGGTGAAAGGTTATAGTACCAGATCTACAGTTGCCTCGAGGGGTCGCTTCATTGCTTTGGCAGTCGACTGATTCTTTTAATAGCAGGCAGCGAGCACATGATGGCAGTGGGCCAATGGGATTCAAGCGTATTAACATACAGGTAACAGCAAGCAGAGGTGCATCATGGGGACAGCATTGCATTGTGGATAGGTGAGAAGGAAAAAAAAACAAAAACAAAAATAATCTGAATGCAGTATACCACATACAAAACAATAGACATGCACATACACAAAAAAATTTGTTTCAAGGAAACATATCGCTACTTTCTGAATTAGTACGAAAGCAAAAAGCAACTACAATATCTTTTTTTTTTTTTTTTTAAAGGTTCAGAAGTAAAGATTTCCACCATTTATGAATAAAAATACTACTAATAAGTTATGAAAGCTCTTTGTATGGTCTTTTGCATTAAATCAGTTGTGAACAAACACTGCATAGAGTATTAGATAAAACACACTGACCACCAAAATATCCACACTCTTGAAATTCGTCAGCGTGCGAAAGATTTGTGTGTGTGTGTGCGGCAACTTAAAATTTAACGATGGCGTGGCCAATGCTTTTTCCAGAGCAAAATGTAAAGTAGGCATTATTTTTCAGAGACGTTTGCCTGACAGACATCAAATGTCTTTGATGTACTCGTTTAACAGTTCTGCTGTCAACATCGTTTGTCGTCCAGGCCGCAGGAAACAGAAAAAAAGCTTTAATAGCTTAGTTCAGTCAGACTCCTCATTAATGATGCAACATTAGCTTCAATGTCTGAGTGGGGCTGACATCACACTGTCAATCCAGTGGTGGCTTGATTACTAATTAAGACATGGGGGGATGCTGACTTTGGATAGGGTGCCAAACACAGAAGTCACAATGTTCAACACACATTGGGTAATTTTAACATGCACAGCCAAAATGCTATGACATTAACCACCACTTACCAAAAAGAAAATAGGCGAAAGAAGCTAAACGAGGTGAGTTTGTCTATGAGAAATGCCTTCTGTAAAATTTCTTTCTGTCACAATGTGTTGCAATTATTTTACTTGCTCAAAGCAGAACTGACTTGCTAGATATAAATGGTAAAGGTCATTAAATAAAAAGAAAATAATTGAATTGATTTATCACAGATTGTGGAGCTCTGTTTATTTTTGGGAACCTTCCATATATGCTTCATGAGGTTTAAGTTTTTGTCTCCATGACTTATAGTTATACTTTGGTATCGATTGTTGCCCAAAAGAAAACTACATGCTAATTAATGTAATATCTAAGAGATTTTTTTGGGGTATCATTATGTAAAATAATATATAAAAAAATAATAATAATTATTATTATATTCAATGTTAGTTTACGGGCATATCAGAATGTTAATACATTTCAATATGTTTTTTTACATATAAATATATGTAAAATGCCATGCAAATGTACTGGTTATAAGATATGGATTTGATGAAATGTCACCTGATGGGCAGCAAAATTTTATTTAGTAAACATGATGCTTGAAATGACAAAGACACAGAGGGCCATGCAGAAATGCTTTAAATCAGAATATTTATACAAAAAGGGAAATGTTGCATAAAAAGGTAAAAATTAAAAAAAAAAAATATATATATTTTCAAATGGGGTTGTAATGGGAAAGATAATGCAAAGCATCGAGAAAAATCATAAACATTTTTGACTAATCATCTATGCCTAGACTATAACTCTAAGACTATATATATATATATATATTTATTGTTGGTAAGCCAATACTGTCCTAGAGTCAGCTCTCACCCAGATGCCACAGTGGAAAAAACAGCAAAATAAAGGCCAAGCAGGTGACCATGACAGCAAATGTAGCAAACTTAAATTCACACCTGGGCCGTTCAAAAGCACAAGAGTTACAAGAAGTGGTAAATTGGGGTAAAGCTTGCTGCAAATATCATGTTTACAATGCGAGTGAGTGCTGTGACAACACCAGAACGCTTCCGCTAACTTGCACGACAAAACTGTCATCACAGCAAGCGAGAAACGCAATTGAACTAGATTAAATTAATGAAGACACTGCAAGCTTGTGATTACAACAGGAGCAAACTAGTTTAATTTTGTCACGTAACTCGCAGTACACACAAAATTAAATTGCTCTCACAACAATAAACAAAGCTTTGTACACTGTGTGTACAGGTGTGCAATGTCAAGTTTTGTTGCATTGCTCATTTGCTGTGTAGACGACTTTGCTGATTATTACAGGAGCGATCTAGTTAACTTGTGTTGCAGAACTTGCAGTGTACACAAAATTAGATGGCCACAACTTTAATAAACACAGCTACACTATATGTCTGAAATATTGAGTTTTGACGCATCACTTGCATCGTCAGATTTGTTGATTATAAAAGAAGTGTTCTATTTTTATTGCATTACATCACTCTTAGTGTTTGTTTGCATTGTGTTGCATTCCTTACAGTTTAGACAGTTTTGTTAATTGAAATGCAAGAAATCTAGTTTTCTTATGTCACCTCACTCCCAGTGTAATTTTATTTGTGAAGTGTCACATTGCTTGCTTGCAGTGTACACAATTTTATTGATTGCACTGGAATCAACCTAGTTCCCTATCTGTCACTCACTCGCCTTTGTGTAGATGTAGTGACACTAGGGGTCATTCTTGGGAGCTCAAGACCCCTCTGATCTTTATAAAAGGCCAATGGGAATTGTTGAGTGATATTTGCATGCCACTCCCCCGAACATATAAAAGAGCTGGCGTGCGAACCGCTCAATCAGATTTTATCTTCAGAGCCGAGTGGTAGACGTTCACTGAGCTGAATTCCCACGGCTTTCCATTCACCTCTGCTAGATCTGACGATGCAGTTCAGCGGCTTCTCCCCCCTCTGCACTGGTGCACTGTAGAGATCATCCCTGGGCGCTTCGGCAGAACTCTAAAAGTGTATATTCTAAAAGAGTATAATCCTAAAAGAGTAAATTCTAAAAGAGCAGCACACAAGGAAATGTCTTTTTAAAGACGAGTCTTTTTAAAGATGCCTTTCTGTTTGTGTGTTATTCCTGGTTGCGCTCATTATCTCTGGACTTCTGGCAGCCACGATCACTGTCTTTAGTGTCTGGGCGCTGCCCACGTGGAGACATCGTTCATGACCCTGGCAACTTTGCAGTCGCGGCTTGCCTTCGTAAGAAAGCAAGCCACCCCAGCAGCTCCCCGCCTGCACGGCTAGCACTGGGGGCGATTTGGGGACCTCAATGGGACCACCTCAGCCGGGCATTCCCCGATAGAACTCCCCTTTTCCCTCAGGTGGTCCAGCTGATCTTGAGTCGATTCAGGCAGGCATAGGTAGACCTGTTCGTCTCTCTAGAATCCTCCCACTGCCTGCTTTGGTACGCCCTGACCAAGGCACCCCTTGGTATAGACGCGCTGGCACACAGCTGTTTCCCCCAGTGAGCCAACTTGCACAGACCCTGTGCAAGGTCAGGGAGGATGAGGAGCAGGCCGTCTTAGTAGCACCCAACTGGCCCACCCAGACTTGGTTCTCGGACCTCACCCTCCTTGCGTCAGCCCCTCCCTGGCAAATTCCCCAGAGGAAGGACCTTCTTTCTCAGGGATGGGAACCTCTGGAACCTCTACGTTTGGCCCCTGGATGGAACGCGGAAGACCTAAGTGGCCTAATACCCGCCATGGTAGATACGATCACTCAGGCTAGGGCCCCCTCTATGAGATGCTTGTATGCCTTGAAGTGGTTGGGTCGGTGCATTCCTTCCTGCAGGAGAGGGTGTAGGGATGGCTGTCCCCCTCCACCTTGAAGGTGTATGTAGCCACTATAGCTACACACCACGACACAGTGGGCAGTAAGTCCTTAGGAAAGCACAACCTGATCATAAGGTTCCTGAGAGGCACCAGGAGGTTGAATCCCTCCAAACCATGCCTCGTTCCCTCAGGGTCCTCTCTGTAGTCCTGCAAGGCCTACAAGGGCCCCCTTTGAGCCCTTGGATTCAACTGAGCTTAATCCTGACTGCGCTCACTTCCATCAAGATGGTAGGTGACCTGCAAGCATTCTCTGTCAGCAAAACGTGCCCTGAGTTCAGCCTGGGCTACTCTCACGTGATCCCGAGACCCCGACCGGGCTATGTGCCCAGCCCTTACGTTGCTGTGTCCGGTGCGCGCTTTACACATCTATTTGGACTGCATGCAGAGCTTCAGAGCCTCTGAGCAGCTCTTTGTCTGCTTTGGCAGACAACGGAAAGGAAGCGTTGTTTCCAAGCAGAGGATCGCCCTCTGAATCCTTGATGCCATAGCTATGGCATACCACATTCAGCACGTGCCGACTCCTGCAGAGCTACGAGCTCATTCTACCAGGCGTGTGGCGGCCACCTGGGCCCCTGACCAGTGGCGCCTCTCTAACAGACATTTGCTGAGCAGTGGGCTGGGCAACACCCGACACCTTTGCAAGGTTCTACAATCTCCGGGATGAGCCAGTTTCGTCCCGTGAATTTGCAGGATCGAACAGGTAAGTCCGGGAAAGTCTGCCGGGTGTATCACTTGCGTATAGCACCTTTCACCTCCACTGAGCTGAAGACGTGCACTCTTGACTTCCAGTAGTGTTCACAAAATGTGTTCCCTGGACAACTTCCTCCTAGCCCTGTGAAACTCGCTGCTGGCTCAGTACATGTGCAATCTAAGCCCTGTACTGGGGTAGGTGCTCCACATGTGCTGGTTCCTTGTGATGCATATCTTCCACTGAAATGTTTCCCTGTTGGTAAACTGCGTCTTCCTTGGGCAGAGGCCCCTCTGCCGCGGTCACCATGTTTGTAGAGTCTCCTCCCCATTGGGTAGGACCTACCATGAGACTTCTCCACATGACATACTTCAAGCTATGATCGGCAAGACCATGTGATGTATCTCCACTCTCTTTGGGTGGGCTGTGGTCTCCGCAGTGCCTTCCCCTTGGGAGTGACACCTCCCCAACATGGTTACTGGTGGTCCCAGTCGGTTGAAAATGTTTTACTCTTTTTGGGGAGAAAAATGAAAAAAAGAGGAAAAAGGCCCAACTGGGCTAGCCTGCCCCTATTCCTTCTTTGGGCAGTCGACTTGTCCCCGAAAGACCACTCAACACTCATAACATAGCAGTTCATGAAACACAGTCAAGCTAGTTGTGGCGTTTTTGTAGGTGACACCTAGTGTCACTTCATCGACACATCGTCAAGTGAGTGACAGATAGGGAATGTCCTGGTTACTTCTGTAACCTCCGTTCCCTGGAGGGAACGAGACGTTGTTTCCTTCATGCCACAACACTGGATAACCAGCTGAAATGGCCGGGACCTTCTCTCACGGCTCCTCAGCACAAAACCTGAATGAGCAGTCCGCACGCCAGCTCCTTTATACCCGTATGTGCAGGGCAGTGGCATGCAAATACCATTCGACAATTCCCATTGGCCTTTTATCAAAGATCAGAAGGTGTCTCAGGCTCCCAAGAGTGACCTCTAGTGTCACTTCATCGACACAACGTCTCGTTCCCTGGAGGTTACTGAGGTAACCAGGACGTTTCCCTGCGTCGCATCACTCTTAGTGTAGTTTTGTTTGCATAGTGTTGCTCACTTGCAGTTTGGACAGCACCATTGATTATTACACAAGCAATCAAGTTTTCTCGCGTTGCACCACTCTCTTTTTTCATTTGTTTTTTTGCAATTAATTTCATTGCTCACTTGCAGTAGACTGCTTAGTTGATTATAATGGAAACTATCTAGTTTTCTTTTTGCTTGCTTGCAGTGTACAGTAGATTTTTTTGATATTAACAGAAGTGATTTAGTTTTCTAGCTTCGTGTCACTTATTGTTTAGACAGCTTTATTTGTTATAAATAAGGAGATCTTATTATCTTGCATAGTGTCACTCTTAGTGTAGTTTCTTTATGTTGCGTTAGATTGCTCACTTACAGTGTAGAAACGGTGTTAGAACTGATAAACAACAGCAGCTTGGCATGCCGCCAAAAATACTGTCGCACGTAATAGCTGAACCTGTGCATTCACGTGAGTTTGGTATGAAAATGTGATCCATCTCCTTAATTTAATCTCGAATGATTTGAGGAGAGTAGGCCTCCCATTGGGCAGGGTAATAAGCCACCCTGTGACCTTGTGCATTCAAGAGTGTGAGCAAAAAAGCTTTTAAGCCATTGTGCTTATTATATTAATATCCTTTTCTAATAATGATAGCATCAATATAACACTGCATGGATGAAAAAGGGGAAAATGTTTATCACATTGCTGTCTTCTCAAACAGCTCATCTCTTTGTCTCCCTTCTCACCCTGTTTAATAGGACTAAAATCCTCTGGGGACGAGATAAGGGAGCTGACACAGATTTGGCATGCAGCTCTGCCCAGATTCGTGAGATGGGTCATGGCTATATAATAATAAAGCAGTGCTCCACATTTAATGTGCTATCATCAACAGATATCTCAAATCAAAATGTGTTGTCAATTGATTTTATAGTGTAGAAAGCTGGAAAAGGTTTCACAATTCTAAGCACTGCCTCTGTACACTGTAACACACTGTTACGATAAAATATGATGTGTAGGGCTGGGATAAACGCTTATTTTTTAAACGATTAATCTAGCGATTATTTTTTCGATGCATCAATTAATCTAACGATTCATTTTTTCAGTCCGATTCGATTTCGATTCAATTATAAAATGTAAAAAAAAAACAACAAAAAAAAAAACGCGGGAGTTTGATTGACAGGCGATCTGATCAATCAATCCTAATACGCCATTTTTGTCCAACAAAGTATTCAGGAGAGAGAAGATTAACGTCGATGGATTTGAATTTGAATAATGGATTGTAGGCTACTGTACTGACGTCTTTCCACAGTTAAAACATCAGTCCTTCTGATGTAGGCTACATTCATGTTTAGCCTATTTGATGCTATAAATTAACCAAGGAAAAGATGATCGGTTCACGAGCAGCTTTAACTGAGGTAATCTGTCATGACACATTAAAGAGCCACAAAATAGTAGGCCTATTTATGGTTTAATTTTCTTTGACTGACCAAATTTGAAAGTTGAGACTTTATTAAATGTTACCTGCTTGGTCCTGTCTGTCAGCACGTTGTCAGTGTCCTCTATGTATTTTTCACGACATTCATAGCTATAAGTGCATTATTAATAGCTATAAACGAAAACTTTAGGTGTCGACAACGTATTATACCCTACTCCAACATCGAGTGCAAAGTGGGGAGTTGAAAAAAAACTTACGGTGCTCTGTCATCTGCAGCTGCTCCCGGGTGGCGCCTCTTCAGGTGCTGGTGCATTGCCATGGTGCTAGAATGGAAGGCCATCTCCATTTTGCAAAGACGACATATCACGGAATTGTTTCCTTTTAAATTAAAGAATTCCTATACTTTAGAGGAACGAGTGCGTGCCGCCTTGCACTTCTGATAGTCTGAAAAGCCACTCGAGTTGCTAATACTCTCCGGTGCCGCCATCTTTGTTTTGGGTCTGACGAATCGACGCGCATGTTTTGCATATATTACTTCGACGCGTTGTCCCAGCCCTAATGTCGTGACAATGGTAAATTCAATTTTGTGGTCAATGGAATACTGCCAGTAAGGCAAAGTGTTGTAGTTTAGAATAGACCTTAATGTTTTGTGCAACATACGTTTATTTTCTGCTTTGTAGAGTCATCCCCTACATTCCATCTTACGTTCCATTTTATGTACATAACACTTAAACATAAGTCAACATGAAACGACATTCGCAAGCCACTTTATTTTGCATAATGTGACACTTTCCAAATGAAACTAATATTGAATGAGATGAGCACCAGGATGTGGAGGATGACCCTCCAAAGCCTTTCCACATAACCCAATAATAACGCTTTTTTTTTTTTTTTTTTTTTTTTTTTTACAAATTTATCTTTATTATCAATGCTATTAAAGCAATGCCTAAGTAACTTATGTGACTATTGTTAGACAAACAGACAAAATTATTTATTTGGAATAACGTTTGCCGATTAATCGTTCACAATCAGAGCTCAATTTCATGTTGACTTTAATGATGGTTTTCTGAATCAACTACATGTCTATACAGATAATATATGCAGTTTGAAAGTGCCTTATTTGTTATTGTACGTACATGTCGTGATTGACTCACCATGGCTGCAGCTGCCGCATGCGTTGCGACGGCCGTCTGATTGGCCTGATGCTGCGCCACTTTAATCTTTGCCTGCAGGTGCGAGGGAGGGTGGAAGTACTTGCACTTCTCGCGTGAGCAGCGGCTCTTGATGTAGTCCATGCACACGGTGACTGTATTGTCGCTTGTGTCGATCATGGGGCTGTCGCTAGGGTGGGCGAAGCGACAGTCAGTCTCGCCGCGTGCGCAGTTACCCCGCTGAAACTCGCGACACACCTGGTCATAGATGTGTGCACGTGTGTGGATTCAAACAAACACAGAGAAAACAGAACAGAAATATGCAAACAGAGATGTGAGTAATTGAGTTTCAAAGCTTTCCAAAACATACACGCACACATTTGGTAAATAAACACATACAGAGCAGAATATTAACAATGGCAGCAACAGAGATTACAGTCTCTCTCGGTGTAGGAGGGCCTCTGAGGAATTGAACCTCTCATTATCACAGAGATCACTCAGTTGCTAAGTGATAGCACATTTAGTGATACACACACTCATACAACCTACAAGCTGTTATTGTTTCAACTGCACTGATCAGTTGAAACATTTTCTTGCAAGACAGCATAGACATCCATCATGATTCTTGTTCTCACACTTAAGCTCCACCTACTGTAAAATAACAGTTTAAACCAGCCTAAGGTGGTTAGCTGGTCTCCCAGCCTGACCCTTGCTGGTTTTATAATAGTTTTGGCTGGTTTAGCTGGCAGAGCAGACTGGGCAACCAGCTAAACCAGCACACCACCTTTTAAAGATTTAAAATATTTTTGGAGCACAGACTCCCTTAAATCTTTGTTTAGTTCATATTGTGCTAATTTTGGCTTTTGTGCATTTTTGAAGAAAGTGAACGTTAAAATTAAAAAAAAATTGACGTTGACATCATTATAACTTTTGGCATTCAAAATGTAAACCATTTATCAGGGTCTGAAATTAATGGGGGCTCAGGGCAGAAATGCCACCGAAATTGACAAACATATCCCAGAAATTCAAAATGTGCAGGCAGACAATGCCCCCCTGACAAATAATATTTGTTTTATTTGTATAATATGATATAGTTCTTATTGTTCCAATCTAGGTATAGCTATCAGATAAATATAAATTACTGGTAACATTGTTTAATTTTATTGGTAAAATATACTTATTGGCTGTCGATTTAAAGTGTTAATTAAATGCAATTAATTATATAAAAAATAACTAGTTAAAAAAACGAACACAAATAATCATGCCCACTGACATGTTTGTAAATTCTGTAATAAAAGTATGGATTTTCCTACCATAAAATCAATTAAAGCTTGAAGTACATCTGTTATTTTAATTGATCGACAAGCCTAAATGTAATATTCACATGAAAGCGCTTGGCCAATGTGCAGTCTGGTTAAACATGCTTAATGTGCATTCTTGCTACTGTGATGGTAGTTAACCTCAAGGGGGTGATAGGATTACCTTCAAAAGTTTGTGCCAATAAACTGGATGTGTTGCAATAAATATATTGACTTTAATTTACTTGCTCAGCAATATTCTCTTCAAACTCTTGCTCCGCCATTACTGTGGTTGACTTGAAAGAAAAAACTCACCGCAGAAACAAGACAGTTCACACTAATGTCTGCTATAGCACCACTGGTGGCAACGCTGAGAATGGAAATCGTACTTGCGTTGTGTTATGAACTGCGGTCTGAAACATGCTGGAATTTGTGCCTGTGTCACTAGAAGCGTCATTGTTCACATTCTTGCATAGAGTCTCTTTTGGCCTTAAAGCTGCATGATATTTTTTCAGACACAAACGTTAATTTGTAGCGGCGTATCACATTACCTCAAGCTTGTCTGTGCGCAGTAGTTTCTGCGTTGAGGAGGAGCTCTGAATGCTGACTGGTGGGCTGCTGGGCATGATGACGGGGGTGCTGGGGAGCATCTCTGTTGGGACCAGGCCCATGCTGTGACTCATGGGAGTCAGATACGGCGCGTAACTCATACCAGGGTTCGAGCACAGACCTTGACTGATGGAAAATGTAGGCTGTGAAAGATAATAAGGAATAATTAATATAGTTTTATTTAATCAGTATAATTTCTTATACAAACACAAATAGATACACACACACACACACACACACACACACACACACACACACACACACTCTCTATAGACATAATGGTTTTTATACTGTACAAACTTTATATTCTATCCCCTAACCATAACCAAAATATTTCAGCATTTTTACATTTTCAAAAAACATAATTTAGTATGATTTATAAGCTGTTTTCCTCATGGGGACTGACAAATTGTCCCCACAATGTCAAACATTTTGGGTTTTACTATCCTTATGGGGACATTTGGTCCCCACAAAGTGATAAATACACTTTTGAGCACTTTTGTGTATGAGCATGATAAATACATGCTCAAACACACATACACACATACACTCACACACATATAGGTCTTTCTTCAACTTATGGCACATTTAGAATGCTGGGCTTCTGGAAAGTAAACAGTTTTCATTGTCTCACTAGTTTTTTAAATGTATCTACTGACAATGTCCAACAGTGTGTGTACATGAAAAATGACACAGTGTCATTTCCAGCATATCTCAAAAAACAGAATTCTATGGTGGAAATGACGGACAGAAATAAAAATTTTCTCCCCAATTTGGCATGTCCAACTCCCAATGCGCTCCAAGTTCTTGTGTTAACGTAGTGACACGCCTCAATCTGGGTGGCAGAGGACGAATCTCATTTGCCTCCTCGTCTGACACGTCAATCTGCGCATCTTATCACGTGGCTTTTTGATCGTGTTACCGCGAAGACATAGCATGTGTGGAGGCCCACACTATTCTCTGCTGTATCCATGTGACTCTACCCTCCCTAGCAATCAGGCCAATTTGGTTGCTTAGGAAACCTGGCTGGAGTCACTCAGCATGCCCTGGATTCAAACTCGTGACTGGTTGTCAGCATCTTTACTCGTTGAGCTACCCAGGCTCACAGAAATTACATATTATCTATAATATAATATCTATCCTAAATACACAATTATATATTTTCACACTTTTTGAATAATTTGGTAAAATTACAGACTGATCGGAAATGACACCCAATAAAACTATTCTGCTCACAAGTGATAATTACCTTGATTTTTCTTTGTTTTCTTTAAACATCATCATATTTCATCTCAAGCTTGCTCTTTACTGAACACATTTAAATGCACCTAAGAAAACTGTTTATTCCAGGGTGTTTGTTGAAAGCAGCATTCTGAAACATCATGTAAACAAGAACACGGATTTCCTTACGCCGTTTAAGGGATTAAGAGAAAGCCGTTTAACACACCTAGGTTTCTCACAAAGAACGCAGCTTATTGTGGCCGTGTAAACATAAGCAGTGTTCTAAATGTTTTTAAAATAAGCACATGTTTGTAAACATCATAGGATGGAGCCCAACAATATGTCAAAACAGTGGAAAGAATAAAACATTTCTGAAAGCACATTGGGAAAATCACATAAACTATAAACTACACCAATTTATACACACAAATGTAAAATATTGACTGCCCCTCACGTTCGTGTATATGCCCTCGTACATTGGAGGAATCCCGGAGTTTTACATAAGAGGGAAACTTCACTATTGCACTATTACAACTACACAAACTTTTGAAAACAAATTTTTTTTTTTAATTATTAAGGGCAACATTTTTTGATATAGCAGAAATGACACAATGCTGAAATTATTTACAAATATATCGAAATCATTTTCACAGTAAATTGTTTGTTTATTTCTCTTTTAGTATAGATTTTTAAAATTTCAAACATGTAATAATTTGCATAGTTTAATATTGAAAATCTGAGAAAAGGCTAAAACAGTAAAATCTGCTATATTTAAAAAAGGCATTTGAAAAGTAGTAAAAATAAATAATGAAGGCCTGTTACAAGGTCAGTTTTAATGAGACCATCATATAACAAAAAAAGGGGGGAAAAAGTTTAAATCTATTCATAAGTTATGAATTAAAAGTTAAATAAATACCTATTCACATGAAGGGTTTGATTTTAGATCCCCACACCGTTCTAAAAATTAGGGAGTGAAGGGGTTAATATTTGAATATCCTTTTACTCTTACAAGTTATATATCATCTATTATCATCCTCATTTATTTTTATTATATTTTTTTATTTTATTTATTTATTATGCATTTTATCTTTTCTCCCAATTTGGAATGCCCAATTCCCACTACTTGTAGTGACTCACCTCAATCCAGGTGGTAGAGGACAAGTCTCAGTTGCCTCAGCTTCTGAAACAGTCAATCCATGCATCTTATCACGTGGCTTGCTGTGCATGACACTGCGGAGACTCACAGCATGGGAGGCTAATGCTACTCTCCGCGATCCACGGACAACTTACCATGCACCCCATTGAGAGCGAGAACCCCTAATCAGGACCACGAGGAGGTTACCCCATGGAACTCTACCCTCCCTAGCAACCAGGCCAATTTTGTTGCTTAGGAGACCTGGCTGGAGTCACTCAGCACACCCTGGATTTGAACTCGTGACTTCAGGGATGGTAGTCAGTGTCAATACTCGCTTGAGCTACCCAGGACCCCTATTTTTATTATATTATTTGATTTTCTATTTTCCTTTTACAATAGGGTGCAAGTAACATCTATGTCATCTGAGAGGGTGACTGAGGGTCTGGCCCCAAGCCAGAAATACAATAACAGTGATTATTTATTTAGTCAGGCTCCTAGAGGATATGCATTTATATTTTACTGCATTTATTCACATAAATACGTATCCATTATAATTATTACATAATTAATCAACTATTCTATAACCATATGATTCTACGTTAATCCAATCATTATTAATTGAATGGGAACGAGAGAGATTTTAGTTCTGATTTTATAATTATCATCCATGTTTTTATACAGTTTGTAAAAGTAACCATTGTATACAACATATCGATCTCATATAATCATCGAGCTGTAACTTTTAGTTTATTTATTTATTTTATTGTCACATTATGTTACTATGTGCTGCATCTGGCCTTGTATGCTTTGTGTTTCTTTCTTCTTATTTTGTCTTGCTTTTTACAGATATTAACGAGATTAACAAGAAGGCCTTCCATACAAAGTACCCAGACCTATAGACAGGAAGAGACCATCTGAACAATAAATATAATGCACCAAAATTTCCATAAATAAAGTCGCACCTGAATATAAGTTGCACTGGGTCAAAATCACATTGTTGAGAGAAAAAAAAATAAATCAGATAAGTCGCACTGACAGAAGGTGCGATTGGCAGGCACTAAGACCGGGGAGAAGCCGCCGACTTCCCTTCACCAGTTCAGATGTCAAATGCGCTCCGTGAAGATTCCAGTACCTCAGAATTTATACATCGCATCATAGTGTATTTGGGCTTTCAAACAGGAGAATTTGCTAAGAAATTGCATGTGCCTGTTTCTCATATTCTTTTTATGTTTCATGAAATAAACGTGACAAGTAAGCCACATCTGTTTATAACATCTGTAACTTTATGTTGTGCACAAATAAACAGCTATCAGTCTGTGAGTAAAACAATATGCCTTTTTTTTTTTATCCATTCATTAATGTCAATGACTGTGGATATTTATGATATTTACAACCCTATTTGCTATGTATTAAGTAACCAATTCACTGCTTGAATGTTTATACTACAAGTGTGTTGAAACATTATTTTATAGGCATGTGAGCAGTTGCGTTGACAGCGGTCTAGAGTTTGTTAGAGCAATAATGTTATAAATAACCATATTTAAACTGGTTGCATAAAGAAGGCAAAATATTCTGAATTGGCAACTTTAAAATACTTCTGCCATCATTATGACTGATGTTTTCATCTGTTTTGGTGTGCTTGTGTCTGACCAGCCGACATTAGTTATGTATAAATTATGTATATAAATTGCTTCGGAATATAAGTCACAGGGCCTTTCAGATGATGAAAAAAAACTTGAAAATGCAGCAAACGTGTAAACATGACTTTTTTTCAGATGAAAACCACTGCACTACAGTTTACGGTAACTATCACTGTTTAATCACAAATAAAACATAGGACTATATTTCTTACATGTATAAAAACATGTTACTAATAATAAAACTACATGCCCGACAGACCCAGCAGAAATAAAACAACAATTTATTTTTGCATTTAGATTTATTTTAACTTGCAATATGAACAAACTACAACAACAACAAAAAGTGAGTACGACTGTTCTACAAAGCAAACTTGATTTGCTGAAAAACAATCAGCGAGCAATTGTTAATTGCAGGGGTCGACAACCTTTTTGACATGGAGTGACATTTTTTATTTTCCTGGTCAATGGCTGTGCTGACGGAGAGGGGTAATCACTAGGACGCAAGCAAAAGCGAGAGAGGAGCAGGCTATTTTATATTTTTCACACCTGCATTCCAATCTACATCTTCATGTAATACTTCTGTATGATCACATTCCATCAGCTGAAACACTATTAAAGTATAACAAGACTCACGCTGCACTTCCAAGCTATTCGCGCATCACAAGCCGATCCACTATTCAGCCCTTTTCGGTGAATCGCATCTGCAAAATCCTAAAACTTTTTTCCCAGGTTTAATTTCTATTTTGAATAATTAATAGTGTGCTTTTTTTTAATCTCACAATGTGGGTTTATGTTTCCTCTTTTAATCGTTTAATGTAATTTTGAGTGTGAATATTGTTTAAGGAGGGTGTACCTGTATGCTTGGTTGGAAATCTCAAGGGATAATGGTGTTTTCCTTATTACATGACGTGTAGTTCTGAAAGCAAAAAGAAACAAATGAAACATGGAATGTAGGCTGTCATCCACGCAGACTGACCGGAGCAAAGTGGGCGGGTTTACTCACGCGATTAACCGAACATGAAGCGCTGCCGGCTTGTGATGCGCTAATGGCTTGCACACGCAGCATGAGTCTCATCATATTTTAACTTTTTGTTTAGCCTCCCATTCAGCTCATGAAAACACAGTGTGATCACGAAGAGGATTACATCAAGACGTAGACTGGAATGCAGGTGCGGAATTTACATAAAATAAAATAGTCTACTTCTCTCTCACCATTGCTGGCATGACAGTGATTACCCCTCTACGTGCCAATGCTGGCACGCGTGCCATAGATTGCCAACCCCAGGTTTATTGCATTTGGTTGTTAACTGCAAGGATAGTGGACCAAGCCACATTTAATACTAAACACAACAAAAAAGATCAGACCAAGACTCTCACCACTGGTTGCATGGTGGTGCCGGGGATCATGAACTGCATCTGTTGCGCCAGCATCGCCGCTGCGGTTTTCTGCTGGATCAGGTTGTTGCGTCCATTGATTTCCAGCTGTGTCTTCAGATGTGCTGGTGGATGAAGATACTTACAGTTTTCTCTTGTACACCGACCCTACAGCAAGAAAACAAATAAACAAGATCTCATTAATATCTCAATCGTTTCTCCAAGACCGCTCCTAAGATCAATAATCAATATTCAAAAAGATCTCAATATTATGAACTCACACAATTCTTCAAAGAGAAAATCCACAATTATTTTATTTGACAGATGACAATCCATATATCATGTCATTGAAGAGAACTACTTCTTCTGATACTGCAATATTAATTAAGCAGGACAGAGTTAGAAGTTGCCCATATTCTGCTCAAGGTCAAGTGTGTGTTTGCATTGAAGCTTCACTGCAGGATATCAGTAACACATGGAGTCCAAAGTGATACTGAGATGTGAGAATTAATGGAGGAGGGTTTAAAAATGCAGTGGTTGCACATACTGCAGACATGTAGAGACACAGAGAGAGAATCACTGCCTTTTCAGATGCTGCGGCACTCAACATGTGCTCTACGGCATCAGCTGCTAACTGGAGGTGTGAGATCGTCACGGTAACCTTGTCCAGAACTATCACACTTAATGGAATAACGTGGCTAATAGCAGGAAAATGTATTCTAAATGGCACAAATGTCCTCAATGTCTACTCAAAAAGTTCACATTAAAATGGTAAAATAAATAAACCTTCTGGTACATTACATTAGATGTTTGGGACAACAGCTGTTACTTTAAAGGTCAGCAGCCATTGACTTTTAGTGCATATTTTTACATTTAATAAGAGTGAAAGGTCACTGAAACTAACTTTCTGACTAAATTTTTCTCATTCATACAGGTCTCGAATGCAGAATTGTCATTTTTGGGTGAACTATCCCATCAACAGATCCTTTGTTTAAAATAAAAATTATATTCAAAATATTATAAAATAATATTAAAATATTAAAATAAATGTGTGTAATAATTTAATATGTTTTTATTATATATTTTTTTTATATATAAACTTAAACAAATAACATTTTTTTTTTTTTTTACAAATAATAATACAAAATAATATACTGTAGGGCTGCATGTTAATAAAGTAGTTGTTTCTGTAAAGTAGTAGTTTTTTCTTGTGTTTGTTTATTTATTTTAAGCTTATGCATTTCACAAATAGCACAATTTTTGTGGATTTAACCCATATTTGTGTCCTTGTTGGACCCAAATTTGTGTCCCATTCAGTGGATCAAACAGCAGAGATGTAACCTATATAAGCTTCAGTGTACTATCTGCATTGTTTCAAGAAAGTCACAGTTCCCTTGAAAATATCTTTGGAGACATTAAATGGAATTTGCGTGGTTAGCTTGTTTGTTTGCAGTGGTTTATGAATACAGGGATAAGAGTGCATGGTGTCTAGGTAGCGGGAGCAGGTCCCACAGAGAACAATCTTATGATGCACTATAAATAATGTGAAACTAAGCCTAGTGTCGCAATCACCTCAAAGCAGTAGAACGTTTAAGACTGCTGAATCAGCTCACTGCACTCTATGCTCTCCACATGAGCATTGCATCACCAAACAAATGCATAAGACAGAATATCTGACTTTTGGCTTTTTTTGCGTTCATTAATGTGGTCGACTATGGTTTTTTGATCAAACGACAATACAGATACAAAATATTTTTTTTTCGAATCGTTTAATAGCTTTGTGTTTTTGACCGAGAGAAGGACGGTATGGCAAAATTGACTGTGACAGTAAAAATGCATCAGCCAGGAGAGATTCTGTTATAACGTTTATATTGTGTTTCTTTGCCGTTATACATCGATCAGCCACAACATTAAAACCACCAACCTATTATCGTGTAGGTCCCCCTTTTGCTGCAAAAACAGTGCCAACCAGCATCTCAGAATAGCATTCTGAGATGCTATTCTTCTCACCACAAATGTACAGAGCAGCTGTCTGAGTTACCACAGACTTAATAACAATAATAAGTTTATTTTATATAGCACCTTTCTTAAACCCAAGGTCGCTTTACATGACAGCAAATACATGAAATACAACAAATGGGCAGATAACATATACATTCCAAAAAAAATAAAGAAGACAAAAATTCCTAACAAGCAGCTGAGAGATAACACTGAGAGAAGAGATGAGTTTTTAGATGTACTTTAAAGAAGGAGAAGGTGATGAGTTCCAGAAGGGGATGTGGGAGAGCATTCCAAAGCCGAGGAGCAATAGTCATAAATGAACTGCCTCCCATTGAAGTCAACCTGAACTGTGGGACAAACAGGAAATGCCATACCACATTAGCCATCCAACCAATGTCTTAAATCATGGAGGCATGAAGATAATGAGGGTGGTGGGAATGGTGCTGATGAGCTATAACTACCATAAATCTGAATGTCATCCACATAACAGTGGAATCTAAGGCCCTGTTTCCTTATAATTGCAACAAGTGGAAATATACATTAAAAAAAGAAGGGGGCCCAGCACTGACCATTGTGGGACTCCTCTTAAAACAGAAGCAATTGATGATTTGTAATTCTGTATTGAGACAAACTGCTGCCTACCTTGTAAATAGGATACTGACCAACGATAACTAGTGCCGGGAATGCCTTTTGCAAAAAAACAAGTAAGAAGGATTTTATGGGAGACGGTGTCAAAAGCTGAGCTAAGATCAAGTAGAAGAAGAATGTTGAGTGAACCTGTGTCTGCAGTAATGAAAAGGTAATTTACTACCCTTCATAGAGCAGTTTCCGTGCTGTGTAGTGTGTGAAAACCTGACTGAAAGGGCTAGAATTTTTTTTTTTTTTTTTTAAACAATTGATGTTTGCCAAGTTTCAGTTAAGAAGAGTATGTCCAAGATATTGTCAATAAAACATCTCTGAGCATATTGCCTTTACCAGTCAATAAGCAAACATTTAAAAGAGCACCAGTATTACATGGGGACACATTGTTCATCGCAGGCCTACTGACTAATTCAAGTCTGACTGGGGTTAGTAGTGAGCAAACATTAGACAGTCTGAGGTTAGAGCAGGATGACCAGATAGACGGAATCTAAGTAGGAGATGAGTAGTGTAAATTCCAATGGCATTTCACAGAATGGTGAAAATAGCGTGGACGTCTACTAATCCCAAGCTTTTTACAATAATCATAAACAACACAGTGTATTTGGGAATAGCAGTTAAACCTCTGGGGTCGATGGACGCGCAGGAGCGTCCTGCTGGATTGTTTCATCATTAAAGCGGACACAACATAAAATAATCTGTCATTTTGTGGCATACAGATAAGTGTAAGACATCATTAGAGACTATAAAGGGCATTCTTTTATTTGTGTACACTCACAATAACAAAAAACCTTGTGCTTTTATAAAATAAAGAAAATAAAAAGGGTGTGCTTACAATGTAATCTGTAAGAAACAAAGTGATGTGTTTCTCCTGGTTCAGCAAATTAACCCTAATGTGATTACACCCACAGGCAGAGGGCACTATTCATATGGTAATGTGCTGAGACGATCAATGCAAATGGTAAACGCCACTGATTGTGCCTTAAAAAACATCAAGCTCATTCACTTTTCTGCACGTTTGGAAGATGCCACAATACACAAGTGAGGAAACTCCTGGACAGTGAAAAGAGTTAACATTTTTCTCAGAAGAAGAGTGGGACTCTGATGAACTTGTGCATTTTGTAGAGTGACTTGATCTAGCCGAGGATACAATTTGACTTGACTTGCTGTATGACTTGAGTTGAATTTCAGATGAGTAAGTCATTTAGTTTTACTTACATTTGTTGACATGCTATTTTATATAAACGTGTACATATTTTACTAGTGGGACTGTTTCCAGACTTGCCAGCCAGGATTCAGAGTTTTGAAATTTGAAATATGTCCTAATAAGCAAGTTTTAGATCATTAAGTCTCCTCACATTCATTCTCTTTCTGTCACATTCTTCATTGATAGGCCAAGGGGTGGGGTCTTTGTCTCCTCAGATGTGAAATAAATCAATATTCATGATATTTCACGCCTCCTCTCATATGACCTTTCTAACACTAAAAGTGTCTTACAAAAGTTAAATGACTAAAATGTTTTGTATGAATGAGTGATCAGGATGGTTTTCACATCATTGTGTAGCAAAAACTGTAGGCTACAGGATCCGGTTCTCAAATGTTTTGTGGACAAATGTTGAATATGTGTTATATGGCCTTATTTCAATGACTTCAAATTTTTGTTTTTCAAAAACCACGCATAAACGTTATTTTCTCAAAAATGTACATACGTGCTGCTCACATATTATTGTAGCCCAGTTTGTGCTGAGTTTTTGTGCTACAGTGTTATCAGACTTTAGCCATTAATATGTTTTTAAGCAACTGAAAAAAGCACAAATGTCAAGGCATGTCAAAACTTCTCCATGGCCCAAAACAGAGAAAACACTCAAACACAACCATGGAGAAAATGCAGACTCTCATTAGCTAAACTCAGGCTGAACCGCCAAGTAAATAACATCCAGATTCAATGAGAGTGTGGAGACTAATTCAGCGGCTAAACCAGAAGGGATAAACAGTGGTCAGCGGGTTTGCCAATGGTGTGTGAGGCAGTGCATGTGGTAGAGATATATTCCAGAGTGATCCATTGCAGTGCAAATATGGTCAACTGCGCACAAATACTTAAATAAAGTTCAGAAAGCAAGTCAGCAACAGTGAAGACTCCAAGAGAGCAAAGTTCCAAATACAGTCAGCAGTGATCAAAATTTCAGTGTAGTCTAGGAAATAAATCCACGACACCGTAGAATCCAAAAGAGAGCAGAGAAGTTGATCAATTGTAGAAGGCAGAGATACAGTAACAGTATGATAATCAAAACGCCAAACAAAATCAAAACAACAAACAAAACACAATAACAACACTGGAACACCAGTAAGAAGCAGCATCCAAACACGCACAGTGTACTCTGATGTGACATACACATGCCTAAGACTTTGTCAGTTAAAACCAGTCTGGCCATTCTCTGTTGACCTCTCTCATCAACAAGGCATTTCCAAGGGAGCCTGGGTAGCTTAGAGAATAAAGACGCTGACTACCACCCCTTGAGTTCGTGAGTTTGAATACCAGGACATGCTGAGTGACTCCATGCTGAGCCAGGTCTTCTAAGCAGCCAAATTGGCCCGGTTGCTAGGGAGGGTAGAGTAACATGGGGTAACCTCTTTGTCGTTGCTATAATATGATTCACTCTCGGTGGGGCGTGTGTTGAGTTGTGCATGAATCCTCCACACGTGCTAGGTGGGCTGGTTTGAGACTGGCTCCTGGGATTTTCACACACAACAGTCACTAGAATTAACTCCGAATGGTGCCAAAAAAAAAAAAAAAAACATCCAGTGAGTGGCAGTTCTGCAGACGGAAATGGCTTGCTGATGAGAGAGGTCAACAGAGAATGTTTAGACTGGTTCAAACTGACGAAGTCTACGGTAACTCAGATAACTGCTATGTATAACTGTGGTGAGCAGCTGGTGCTGTTTTGGCAGCACGAGGGGGACCTACACAATATTAGGCAGGTGGTTTTAATGTTGTGGCTGATTGGTGAATAAAAATCTAGCAATTAAAACAAACCATATTCAACTCTGCAAACTGCTGGCACTTTCACTGTACACAGCTTCACTACTAGTGATTTATTTTTGATGCACTGTGAAGTTGTCACAGTGTAACAGTAGGTTGTCTATTGTTCACGTCCATCAAGTTCAAATAAAAAGACAATATAGGCTTTTTTAATAAGCATTACCCGAAGGTTATTTAATATTAGTGCCTGACCAATTTATCACAGATATATCTGTGAATATGTTTTCCAATATGTGCAGATGTGAAAACTTTTTTTTTTTTCAGAACATATAATGCAGAAAACAATGCTTGGGGTGACTTAGAATTGGTCTCATAATATAGTTTGCCCAGCAAAGAGCACTCTGACTGCATTCAGAGCTAAGCTGATGGTAGTTCTGCGGACAGTGCAGAGTTAAGCGGTGTCTTCACGCTAACTAGTTTGTCAAATACATACCTTTTAAATATAACTTTAACCCTGTCCATGACAACCATGTCACTCATGTTTATCTCATCTGTTTGCTATGTTAGCCAGCTATAGTTTGTCAGTGCAATCAGTTACGTAGGGGATTGAAAGGTAAGCATCAGAGCATCTTTTTGCAGCTCAGCAGATAATGGTTGAGTGTTGATTTCATGCTACATTGTTAACAGTTGGTGAGACGTAATGCTGGAAAATAAACAACGTCCATCTTTTACTCTCAATGACAACAAGCTTATAGCTAAATAGCTAACCACGTAGCTACTTTAATACCTTGTCAGCTGAGTGGAAACTGTGTAAACATGTATTCGCCCTACTATTTTGTACAGGATTCGCAGTTTGGTTAAAATTACAGTCATTTCATTTACAAAATGTAATATTTAAAAGTCTGGTTTTCCACCCTTGAAACACCACTGCCGCTGTTAATCTCTTGACTCGGCAGGTGTAAATGCTTCTTGTTTTATAACCTGCCCCTAATTGACTGGCAGTATAAAAAACAGTACTTAACAGTACCCCTGATATTTGTTTAGCTATTTATTTTACATTTATTTATTCTTTATTTAAATTGTCAGCAATTGACTGATACTAAACAGTACTTATGTTTATTTAGCTATTTATTTTATTTGAATTTCTCTTTATTTAAATGGTCAGCCAAGACAGCCTTTAGCAGATGTTGGAATTCACGATTTTGCAAAAGGTATACATTAAAGGGCCAACTATATGATTTCTTTTTCTCCATATGTGGCAACACCTCTAAACTGACCAGGGATAATCCGAGATGTTTCCAATTGAGCAATCAACAACAGATAAAATGAGGGACTGCAAAGCTTGAATCACACCATCAAGTTCGCCGATGACACGACCGTGGTGGGTCTCATCAGCAAGAACGACGAGTCAGCATACAGAGAGGAGGTGCAGCGGCTAACAGACTGGTGTAGTCAACAATCTGTCCCTGAATGTTGACAAAACAAAAGAGATGTTAGTTGACTTTAGGAGAGCACAAGGTGAACGCTCTCCGCTGAACATCAACGGCTCCTCTGTGGAGATCATCAAGAGCACCAAATTCCTTGGTGTATACCTGACGGAGAACCTCACCTGGTCCCTCAACACAAGCTCTATTACCAAGAAAGCCCAGCAGTGGCTCTACTTTCTTCGAAGGCTGAGAAAAGCACATCTCCCACCCCCCATCCTCACTACATAGAGGGACTATTGAGAGCATCCTGAGCAGCTGCATCACTGCCTGGTTTGGGACTTGCACCGTTTCGGTCCGCAAAGCCCTGCAGAGGATAGTGAGGGCAGCTGAGAAGATCATCGGGGTCTCTCTTCCCTCCATCAAAGACATTTACAAAAAACACTGCATCCGCAAAGCCACCAGCATTGTGGACGACCCCACACACCCCTCACACCAACTCTTCACCCTCCTGCTGTCTGGCAAGAGGTACCGAAGCATTCAGGCCCTCACGGCCAGACTGTGCAAAAGCTTCTTCACCCAAGCCATCAGACTCCTCAATACTCAAGAGACTGGTTTGAAACGCACACACATGTCCTGAGTTGCACTTGAATTACTGTCACTTTATAACTGTCTGCTACCTCAATAACTGCTATGTGCATAGAACACTATCTCATCGTATTTTATGTTTACATTTGGCATTTTTAGAAACTGTCATCTTTTTGCACTACTGTGTACTGGTCCTACTGTCCTGTTGTCCTGTTCATTGTTAGTAATTTATTGTACTATCCCATAATTTTTGCACATGTTTGCATGTGCACTTTATATAGGTATTTTATTTAGTTTGTGTAGTCTCAAGTGGTTCTGTTTTTGTCCTGTGTTGTTTTATGTAGCACCATGGTCCTGGAGGAACGTTGTCTCATTTCGCTGTGTACTGTACTAAATGTATATGGTTGAAACGACAATAAAAACCACTTTTGCTTCACTATGATCAAGGACTGAGTCCATCAAAAGATTTAAGTCTCCTCAAAATATTATATCATGAGGTGTGCCAGCGGCTTGCAACATCCTTTCAAGATCTATAAAAAAGCACTGATCATCAACGTTAGATGCGTAAATATTAGCCAAAATCAACCCTTGCCCCTGAAAAAACCTCCTATTATGAATTGATGGATGGCAAGGATTTTCAGGGCTATTCAGACAGTTCTATTGGTATATGTACGAGACGTTCTGATTCAATAATGAGGGCGGGACAGTTTATTTTTACAGCCGCATGCCACAGGAAGCTCTGCCTATAGGCTGTATCAAATGACCAATGCTTGTCATGCTACACAATACTGCTTCACTGCAATTACAGATGGTTTATGGCAGGCTTCCACATTGTCTGCTTGTTGAGTGCTGCTCACGAGAAGCAGTTCAAAGCATGCCGATATACACCAGACTATTGTTTCAGTCTTGGTTGACGAGTCAGTCAAGTATAATTTTCTGCATTTGCACATCTTAAAAGAAAAGATTGGTTTACAAACACCTCATCTTAAATTAATCTGAATTTGTACTGAATCAATTTCTGGCTCTAGCCTGTGGGGTGACTCTCACTGTTTGACAATTGCCAGTGTTGTCTCAAATTGCCAGATCTCTTTAGAAATTTATTTGTACATTTACATTTATGCATTTGGCAGACACTTTTATCCAAAGCAACTTACAGTGCACTTATTACAGGTACAATCCCCTGGAGCAACCTGGAGTTAAGTGCCTTACTCAAGGACACAATGGTGGTGGCTGTGGGAATCGAACCAATAACCTTCTGCTTAACAGTTTAGAGTTGTAGCCCACTACACCACCACCACTTAATAACTTATGGCCACTTCAACTTTGCATTCACAATGGTCATTATAACCAATGAGGGATGGGGCGATATATCGAAGTTCAATATATCGCAAAACAAAAAAATCACAAACCATAGAGATAATATTGAGATATTTTGAAATTTGCAATACGCATCATAAATGAAGCGACCCGTCAAACATCATAATCTCTCTATCATTTGATTTGACCCCTGCTGCAGTTTTTTCCTACACTGTTTACAGGGTTCACAAAAGGTCCATGAAGTGAATTTACCTCTTAGAAATTTAAGTACTGGAATACCTGGAAAATCAACTTGTTTTGTTGAGAAGTGCTTGAGATTAAAACGGACCATTTTTTTCCGTATTATATTTGTCCAAAGATGAAATCCCGAACTCCACTTTCATTGAAAAATGCGTTTTCTAATATCCTCTATATTAAAAAAGTAAATGCGCTAAAAAACTGAGACTTCTCTGTTCTCTGTTAATAAATAAACCACAACAGCTGTTCAAGTCTTTTAGATGCACGTTAAACTTTTAAAGTGACAGTAAATTGTACATAATATTTCTAACATTTACATCTCATATCAATATACAATAATATTAATTGATAGAAAGTAGTGCCCCCAAACCCCCCCCCCCCCCCCCCAAATATACACTTTCATATACTTTACACACAAAGTTCTGTTCAGTTCTATTGCTTGTTCTGCACCTGATCAGCCTCAATGTAGCCCACTATTTTTGAAGGCTCATTTGGTTGTGATCTTTACTTTTAGTAAAAACGTATATGAGAAACTCTTATTATTTAAACTTTGAGCATTTATATTGTGTATTAAATAACTTTATTTATTTAAAGAATTTATAATGTGCATTTTGTGGCCACTCAAAAGCACTTCTCAAGCACTATCTGCACGTATGAGTTACACGACCATTAGTACAATGCACTAAGAAAAGAGCGCTAGACATGGCCACATGGTTTGTTTTCAAAAACTGTCAAAATCCATTGAGTTCAAGGGACTACTATGCAAGACCACAAAAAAATTGTTGGCACATGATAACGTGATACTATCTCTCTGAACTGAAAAACAAGCAAATCTTTAAATTAAAGCTAGTGTACCCTTCTCTATGACATTGTTGTATGCTCAAGCGACTCATGGATGTGAGTGATCTAGCCAAAGAGTGGGCATTTCCAGCATTGAGTGAAAGTACAGTGATTAATGTCGTCTTTCAGCACTACCACATGGCACTTAAATAAATAGACCTGATTACAAGGGTATGACACAGAGAGAGAGCAACATCAAAGAGGCTTAAAAGGATGAGCTCTTGGGAATGCTGATGAACACAGTCTTATGACTTGAGTGTCCTTGTCATCATGTTGGGACTTTCGTTGGTCTGATCCATACCTGTATGCCTATACAGGCATTCCAGCCAAATTCAAACCACCAACGCAACATTTACACATTCTGTGCAAGCAGAAGTGACACAAAAGTCAACATGAAATCAAACTGAACCCTAATACAGTAAGTTCCTGTTACTTATTGCAGTGAACAATTCATAGGTGCACATCATTCCAAAGAAAAGTCAAACTTAATGGCTTGCTCCACCTCTGAAACAGCTTTCCTTTTTGGCTGATTTCATCAAGCCACTTTCCTTCAACCACCTGTCATATTGAGAGTACTTTTTATGATCCAATCAATTCCCACTGGACAAAATTAAGTCCCACCCTATTTTATTTTTTTTTTCTGATTGAATATCCTGTTTCACTCTGAAATGTCACATTACGAAAGTAAATTATCTGTGAATGCCCTTTCATGTTGATTTTTAAGTAATTTTTGAAGTCACCCAAACAAGCACCACAGCTCCAACTTGTGAAGAGCTACCATCACACTCATAACTATAATGACACTGCACTAGTTTTAGTGCATTTTGTGAAGTCTTTCACTCAAAAAATCTATTATGAGAACCACTATGGTATCAGGTAACTAAAGATCTTTTAGACAAATTAACTCTTACTTTAACACTTACTGTGAACGACCTCTTTGAACCCATAAAAGCACTCACCCTTTTAAAACTGCAGCTACAACTCCTGATTTGAAACTAAGAATGACTTCCTACAATTGACAGTAAATGTTCCATATAGTCTCCTCTAATGAATCCCAATGGGAATTGGAAACAATGTTACTAACTTCATGGCAAGATTAGGATTAAATCCACTTAACCCAATTATTTTTTCAACTCAAGCCAAGTAATTCCCAATACCATGTAAACATAACTTATTTTCAATAAAATGAGCATTTCGTTGAACATGATAATTAGGGGAAAAACTAAGGCCAAGCAAAAGCTAGCTCCATTATGGAGGCAGAATTAATTTAGTTCAAGATCTAATAACAGATTTACACAGATTTTCCCTACAGAATAAAAATCCAGAACATCATTCAAACAGAATAAATTCTAAGGAACATCTTTTCTGTAATTTTTTCAAACTTTCAAATGTTTACAGTTTAAGTCAGAAGTTCACATACACCTTAGTCAAATACATTTAAACTCAGTTTTTCACAAATCCTGACATTTAATCACATAAAACATTCCCTGTCTTAGATCAGTTAGGGTCACTACATTTAGGGCTGGGCGATATGGCCAAAATTATTATCACGATAATCTTTTTCATATTGTTCGATATCGATATTTATCACGATATACATTTACACATTGCACTTTCTTTTTTTAATTTCAAAGTTGATGGAAGAAAAGACGAAAAAATTTATTCTAAACAGTCAAAATAGTCTCTACAAGTCCAGAGACAGCCAAAGTGGTGGGGTCTGCAGGATCTTTTACCAATTTTACCGTCTTTTAGTTTATCAATTGAAAATTAATGTTAAAAGATCATCTGTTTGTTCTGAAGCACAGTGACAGCAGTCCAGTATTTGTTGGAATATTTTTACATTAAAATGAAATATTTTTTAGATTTCTTTAGATTCAGATACCCAAGTATGGGGCATAGAAGCCCTTGTGACTGTGGAATGATGCTGAATGTGGGTTCAGGGGTGTCCTGAGAGAAAATTTAGAAAACGTTTTTTTATTTTTTTTTATTTAAAAAACATTTGTATATTTTCATTAAAGTGAGAGACTAGTCAACCAACTAGTAATTTTAGTCTTTCCTTATCCATTCCTGACATCTAATTAATTTTCACAAAATTAGAACAGAAATCGATTTGTTTATTTGATTTGTTTATTATTAAAGGCTTGTAACATGCTGATTAATAGAGATACATTTCAGAGGGAAAAACGTTATGGTCTAAAAGGTGCTTTGAAACCACGTTAACTCATGCGGCACTTCATGTCTACACACATGCAGGTAAAAGAGGCAATGCGTGCAGAGGACAGGGTAGAAATTATGCATGTTTGTTGCTAGAGAACAATATTCAAGATTACTGTGCAGAAAGATCAGAGATGTTGTCCACATCACTGTTGTTCTGTCGCGCTCTTCACTAGAGACGATGAAAGGGCGCAACCGTTGTCATGAAGTCTTGCGGTGCAGATGGGATCAATCTGGTGTCCAACGTACCCAAATTGTTAGCAAGGCAGCTAGCATTAGCAAGTTCATCCAGTCTGACCCTACGTTACCACTGGCGCGTTGTGAGCAAAGCTGGGAGCGTTTTCAATTCATTCCTATAAAAGCCGAGCGTCATGCTCGCAAGGTGGATCGTAGGATTAGTAGTGGTGTGGAGCAAGCTCTCTCCTTGTGCTATGAGTGCTTTTGAGCAGATTTCATCCGCCCCAGTGGAAAAGCCTGAGAAAGCCGAACTGCTTGTGTTTTAGCGACATGCAGTAAATAGGGGTGTCCATGGTTAACCGATTAACCGTTAAAAATTGCGTAACCGAGTGAAACATTTTGCTCGGTTAAGTGGCGTCAATGGCGTGCATTGAATTTAGTTGTAATACATTTTTGCACCACCAGAGACTGCCAGAGCGCTCCCAGACATTTGTAATGTCCACAAGAAGTAGTCTTGACCAGTTTTCTAATATGAAGCGGGCAAAGAAAAGCACAGCGTGGGAGCACTTTAAAATCGAGAATGACGGGGCAAAATGCAAGTATTGCAATGCAGTGCTTAGATATACTTCAAGTACAACCTCGTTGTTGTACCATCTCAACAGCCAACACCCGGGCACACCAGGGATGGAAATTAGCACCCGCCACCAGCCAAATGCGGGTCATTTTGTGTTGTGGCGGGTAAACTCGCTTCACCTACCGGCCACCGTGGCGGGTAAATAAAAATAGCATCATGCGACGTTCGTCTGTTAAAGGACAAATTAGTTTGAATAAACGAGGAGACACTGATTAGCAAGACAACTCAGTGAATGTGCTTTCCATTAAATGAATCACACACACAGTAAACAAATCCTTAACAAAAAAACAGGGCTATTCTGGTGGGTGCGGTGACGCGCTCATGTAAGGGTGGCGGCGTGGCGCTGCCAATAAAGCTCCTAAAATCTGTCACAAAGAACCGGCAAAAGTAATGATTATGAATATGTAAAATATAGCAAGGAGATATTTTAATTATTTTTTAATAAACAAGTCTTTTCTTTGTCCGTGTCATTTGCAAAGATGAAGTTGACGATGCTGACTCGCGGTCTTCGCAGTAACGCACCAGAGAGAAATGCACATTTCTTACGGATTACATAAGCAGAGAGCTGTCTGTGTCTGTTTTCTTTAGTTTTGAATTATTTGTGAGGCAAGGCTACTTTATACACTGAGTTTCGGTTCATTTATGAGACGAGCTCCAGTTCACGCGCCGGCGCCTCCGCTTTGTGATTATATCTTCTGCTATATTTAATTCTTATTTATTAAATCCAGGCAATTGGTTGATGAAACATTGATTAAAATTAAGACACAATTAATACAAAACGAAATTCACTTTAAAGAAAGGTTTTGTGCTTTCTGTTTGATGTCTCTGTGGAAGTTTTAAAGCATCTTTCAGTGCCGCTTTCAGAGCGCTCACGTCCGTAACATTGTGTTTTCCTCGTATGCGAACTGAAATGAATATCAGTTCATGGATTGTGTGTGTAGGCTATAAGAGAGAAAGAGAAAATGCCAGTATTTCATTGAGACTTGAGATTAAATAAACGGCTTAAGTATTGTAGATCTTGTAGTATTAATTTTCACATGCAGTTACACATTGTCGGTTAAAAACAAGAAAGTGGCTGGTAAAAACATTGAGTGGCCGGTAGAGTTTGAAATCCACAGTGGCCGGTGGACAAAAAAGTTCATTTCCATCCCTGGCGCACACTATGGTTAACCGAGTATTAACCGTTAAGGGCCTCGGTTAACGGTTAATAAAAAACTTGAAAACGTGCAGCCCTAGCAGTAAATATCGAAAATTCCTCAAAAGCTTATTGTGGATTTTTTTTATCGTGATATATATCGATATTGTTTTATCGCCTGGCCCTAACTACATTATTTTAAGAATGTGAAATGTCAGAATAATAGTAGAGAGAATTATTTATTTCAGCTTTTATTTATTTCATCACATTCCCAGTGGGTCAGAAGTTTACATACACTTTGTTAGTATTTGGTAGCATTAGAGCTGTTGGAAAAAACTTTCAGCAATGCATTGCGATTCATACACAAACGATTCTGAATCGATTCTCAAAAGAATCAGAATCGATTCTGAGTTCAGTTTAAATCACAGCAGAGCAGTGGTGCGCGCCAAAGACAGATGTGCAAACAAAGACGCGAGTTAAGTGTATACTCTAAAGTCAAGTGTACAAACAAGACGAAAAAATAGAGAGTAAACAAGTTAATTTTGAAGAAACAAGAAACAAGACAAGATGCATTGTGAATCGTTACCCTTTGAATCGTAATTGAATCGAATCGTGAAGCCAGTGAAGACTCACACCTCTAGGTAGCATTACCTTTAAATTGTTTAACTTGTGTCAAACATTCCACAAGCTTCTCACAACAAGTTGCTGGAATTTGGGCCCTCCAGATAGAACTGTTTTAACTGAGTCAGGTTTGTAGGCTTCCTTGATCACACACGCTTTTTCTGTTCTGTCCACAAAGTTTATTTCGGACTGAGGTCAGGGCTTTGTGATGGCTACTCCTATACCTTGCCATTTTGCCACAACTTTGGAGGTATGCTTGTGGTCATTGTCCATTTGGAAGACCGAGCTTTAACTTCCTGGCTGATGTCTTGAGATGTTGCTTCAATATATCCACACTCCTGCAGCAAAGCACCCTCACAACATGATGCTGCCACCCCCATGCTTCACAGTTGGGATAGTATTCTTCAGCTTGCAAGCCTCACCCTTTTTCCTTCAAACACAACGATGGTCATTATGGCCGAACAGTTAAATTTTTGTTTCATCAGACCAGAGGACATTTCTCCAAATAGTATGATATTTGTTCTTGCAAACTGTAGTGTGACATTAGTCTGCAGTTTTTCTTTTTCTGAGGTCTCAGCTGCTTTCTTTTGATTTCCCATTGATGTCAAGCAAAAAGGCACAGAGTTTGAAGGTAGGCCTTAAAATATATCCACATGTATACCTTCAATTGACCCCAATTGACAGAAGCAAATTAGCTGATTGCCTGAAGGAATTTTCCAAGCAGCATAAAGACACAGTTAGCTTAGTGTATGTTAACTCTAGTTTGCTAATATGAAATCTGTGGAGTGGTTTAAGTGTTTGTAAACCTCTGACTTCTGACAACTGTATGAGGAACCTGAATTTGCCATAATTTTTTATTACTTGACCAATCAAACACATTAGAGCCCAACAGTCAGCTTGTAGTAGAAATCCCATGTAATTTCTCCATGGGGATAGATTTTTAATGATAATTTATATGATCCTGAAGAGAAAGATTCACCAGAGAATCGTGGAAAACAAACCACAGCAAAAGAGCTCCGCACCGACCGCCAACTCCCATGACGCATATTGACTGAAGCAACCAAGTGGCTACACTCTTTTAATACATGTATATTTGTATATATGTTAATATTTTTGCAATATAACTAATTTCATTTGTTTCACTACTTAGAATCAACAACTTCAAAGGAATATTTGTATATTTTTGGGATTGCCTTGTAACATGTTTAGCTTCCAATCAAAGTCAAAGCTGTTTGATTTTGTTCACAGCTTAGATCTCTTTTTGAAAGATTTTATGAAATCCCTATGGAAAAAAAAAAATCTGGAACCAACATGGTTAAAAAGAGGATGGGCTCTGTTGTTGAATTAGTGCAAAATAACTGGTTTGTAATCAGCCTCACTCCTCTACTTTGATTTGGTTTCCTTGATGTTCAAGGCTTACAGTCTAAAGTAATCCAACAGTGCATGTGGGTGGGAAAGAAACACAGGGGCCACTTTCAGAGAAGATGGATAACTGAGCCTCAGTTGTGGCACACACCACCCAAACACCCATTTGCATTTCTGTCTCAATGGGCCTCTATTCCAGTGCCGGGCACAGTCAGCGAGCTGCATTACTGCTCATGAGGGTGGCACTCGAAACAACATTGAAGTGCTGATGGCTTAGCAAAGTCTTTAAAGCTAATTAATATATCAACATTAAGTTTGTTAAATTACATTTTGCACAAACAAACGCTTAAAATGTCTTTACGATTTGAATGATCTGAAATACCTTTTGTGGTCATGAACAAGTCATCAGTGGCTGACTAAATGCACGTAAATTGATTACTACAGGTTAAGCTCAATTGATAGCACTTGTGGCATAATGTCGATTAACACAAACTAAAAAAATTTAATTGCCCCTCCTTAAAAAAGAAGCAAAAATTTATGTTACAGTGAGGCACTCACAATCGAAGTGAATAGGACCAATTTTGGAGGCTTTAAAGGCAGAAATGTGAAGCTCATAATTTATAATAAGCACTTACATTAATTCTTCTGTTAAAAAATGTGTATTGTTTTTACAGTCATTTTAGGGTTTTATGATTTACCACATTATACTGTCATGGCAAATAATTTTCAAAACAGGATATAAATTTACACAGAAAAGGTTACTAACTGATTTTATCATACAACATGTTAACATACAAATTGTTTATGTCTTGTGGCTTTACTTTTGAAACGGTGAGTATTTTAATGTTTACAGATTGGCCCCATTCACTTCCATTGTAAGTGCCTCACTGTAATCCAAATATTTGCATTTTTAAAGAAAAAGAGGGATGAATCTGTGACAACAGGCAACGAGAGAGGATCTAAGTGCAGCTTTTATTTAGCACAAAACCAGGGAAAACAAGGAACAAGAAAAACCACAGAGAACATAGCGCAAACCATAAGAAATAACTAACACAGTAAACAGGGAAACCAAGGACTTAAATACATAAAGGGACTAACAAGGGAATGAGGAACACCTGGTTAAACAATCAGGGAAAGAGAACTAATCAGGGGAAAACCAATCATAAAATAAAACTACAAGGGACTACAAAAACCAAAAGGGAAACAGGAACAAAACAGGAACTTCAAAATAAGAGCACAAACACAAAAGACAACGGTGAACATGACAGAATCAAAGTACATTTTTGTGGTAATTAACTTTATGCCGCAAATGCTGTCAATTGAGCTTAACTTGTATGGAACCCAAAATATTCCTTTAATGTTTTAAGTAGGGCTGCACGTTTTCAAGTTTTTCATTAACCGTTAACCGAGGCCCTTAACGGTTAATACTCGGTTAACCATAGTGTGCGCCAGGGATGGAAATGAACTTTTTTGTCCACCGGCCACTGTGGATTTCAAACTCTACCAGCCACTCAATGTTTTTACCAGCCACTTTCTTGTTTTTAACCGACAATGTGTAACTGCATGTGAAAATTAATACTACAAGATCTACAATACTTAAGCCGTTTATTTAATCTCAAGTCTCAATGAAATACTGGCATTTTCTCTTTCTCTCTTATAGCCTACACACACAATCCATGAACTGATATTCATTTCAGTTCGCATATGAGGAAAACACAATGTTACGGACGTGAGCGCTCTGAAAGCGGCACTGAAAGATGCTTTAAAACTTCCACAGAGACATCAAACAGAAAGCACAAAACCTTTCTTTAAAGTGAATTTCGTTTTGTATTAATTGTGTCTTAATTTTAATCAATGTTTCATCAACCAATTGCCTGGATTTAATAAATAAGAATTAAATATAGCAGAAGATATAATCACAAAGCGGAGGCGCCGGCGCGTGAACTGGAGCTCGTCTCATAAATGAACCGAAACTCAGTGTATAAGGTAGCCTTGCCTCACAAATAATTCAAAACTAAAGAAAACAGACACAGACAGCTCTCTGCTTATGTAATCCATAAGAAATGTGCATTTCTCTCTGGTGCGTTACTGCGAAGACCGCGAGTCAGCATCGTCAACTTCATCTTTGCAAATGACACGGACAAAGAAAAGACTTGTTTATTAATAAATAATTCAAATATCTCCTTGCTATATTTTACATATTCATAATCATTACTTTTGCCGGTTCTTTGTGACAGATTTTAGGAGCTTTATTGGCAGCGCCACGCCGCCACCCTTAGGCTACATGAGAGCGTCACCGCACCCACCAGAATAGCCCTGTTTTTTTGTTAAGGATTTGATTTCATATTAGAAAACTGGTCAAGACTACTTCTTGTGGACATTACAAATGTCTGGGAGCGCTCTGGCAGTCTCTGGTGGTGCAAAAATGTATTACAACTAAATTCAATGCACGCCATTGACGCCACTTAACCGAGCAAAATGTTTCACTCGGTTACGCAATTTTTAACGGTTAATCGGTTAACCATGGACACCCCTAGTTTTAAGATATCCTAACCACAAAAAAAAGGGTAGTGTCATTGTCAATTTAACCATACTGAGTGTATAAACAAGTGGTCATGCCCTAGTTGTCTGACTATCAGCCTGAAGCATACATCTGTTAGTTTACATTTATGAAGAGCAGCAGGGGTTAAATAACACCTTTAGCAGCACTTCATTGAGTCAAGCTTATCTCACATACAATCATTCTCAGACAGCTAAAACTGAAAATGACAGTATTTTCAAGTCCCTCCGTATCCCACAAGCCCAACTCAGAAATGGGCATATGATGAAGTCCTGACACCAAGAGGGAGTTTTGTGTCCATGGGCAGTTCTGGGTGGCTGGCCTTCCACAGGCATTAATGAATTCCAGTTTGTTTGCTCGAGCAGTCAAAGAAAGACAGATTAATTGATCTAACCTGAAACCAGAACCAAGAAGGTTGACGGTCCAAAAGTAGAAGAGAAGTGCAAAAATACTTCTGACATCCTTTATGGCTGAGCGATTCTCACTGGTTTCCTCTTCCGGATTTCTGAACCATGTGACCCAGCTCCATTTCCCACTGAACACGAGACTGCACTCATCATATGGAATATGACCTTCACAACCTTAAGTGCTGCTCACTGACATTACTTCCTGCTGTACAATGAGGTGCTCTATGAGTAATATATAGTGCAGAATTTGAGCTAAAGCAGGAATTGAAATACTAAACTAATTCTTTAGTCTTAGCCAGCTAACTGGCCCATAAGTTAAGCCAATCAAGCTGTCTTGATTTATATCATATCATATCAACATAATTTACTGTATGTCCATTTTTATATAGAACTATTTATCGGCTGGAAATTTTCTTAGTTTTAAAGACCCATTGGCAGCTTACAGGTCTATTTGAGATTCAAAACAGATACTTTCAGTTTTGGGTCATACATGTTTGGAGTTAGTTTTGCTACAGTTATTTGCAGGCGTGAGAAGTGAGAGTTTATTAGGCTCAATGAAGGATCTGCCTGATGCGGTTGATTCCAGATCACTGCTCTCACAAAGTGGGTTTCAATGTTGTGGAAAAAGCAATTCTGAATAATGAGCCAAGACACACTTGCAGAATTGCCTGATGCTGGTTCCGTTAATATTACTAATGCACAGATAAGTAAATCTTACATCCATCCAATATGCTTGCGTAATTGTCTGCAGCAATGTTATAAAGTCCTACAGTCTTCTTTTAAACCAATAATAATTTAAATAAACTTTAAAAAAAACTAATGCCGTTGTAGATTTATTTATTAGTTTAAGTAAAAAATATAACAATAATAAAAGAAAGCTGAGACTGTGCATGATCATCAGTGTTCACAAACCTGCTTTTGTTTGAACCACTTTTTAAGATTTTTTTGAAAAATGTTCAGCCCTTTTTGCATTTTCAGTTCTGCTGGTAGGCTATTCGAAAGCAGTGTACCTTGAACTGAAAATAAGAATTGAGCAACTTTTGTTTTTCTCCTCGGTACTGTGCAATTTCGATAAGTTGTACCTCTTGTAGTGATCCCCTTACTACTCTGTTTTGATATCAATTGGCATATGATATCTGGAGCAAGATTATTTACACATTTAAAAAACATTTTAATGAGAGACAAATTTATAAAATGTAAGCAAACTATATTTTCAACAAGCGTTATCTCAACATGCTATGAAATTCTTCATTAAATGGACCTGTGGCTTTAAAAAAAAATTATTTTTTTTTTATATTTACTGTAGGTTTTTTAGAATTTGTTGGCAAAATCAAGCAATATTTTGCTGCATTTTTTTATGTAGTCATTAAGTTTCCTAAAGAACAAGAATATGAAAGTGGTAAAGCAGATTTATATTAAAGGTTTATATTATTTAGGATTCCCGCACACCTGAGGGGGGAAACAGGTGCTACATGACTAGCATGGGAGCAAGCCCAGCAGCCACGGCGGTAGGTCCAGCCTAATGAGGGGGGACTCTACAGCGGGCTGCCGGAGGGAAATGCAGGTCCGCCGACAGGGGGACTGTACCGCGGAAAATACATCACAGGGAGTTAGCCTGAAGAGGGAACTATGCCCGTGGAGCCCGACCCCAGTACAGAGCACCTGTGACTCGTAGTGGGTCTGGCCGCAAATTGTTCTACTAAATTCGCAGGCCGAGGGCTAGGGAGGAAAAAACATCCAGGCAGCGATGCTCAGTGGCTAACCTGGGACAGAAGGCACACTGGATCAACTTGGTGAAGGGCACAAGGTGCAAGCGGAAAACCCGGTTGGTTGTGCCACGTACCGAGTTCTACCGGCTCGGACCTGACAAAGCACAGGACGAGACCAACTCAACCCTTAGATTGTAAAATCTGGCAAAGGTATTGGGTGTTGCCCAGCCCGCTGCTCTACAGATGTCAGCTAGTGAGGTGCCATGGTCCAGTGCCCACGAGGATGCCAAACTTCTCGTGGAGTGTGCTCGAACCCGCAAGGGGGCAGGCACGGCCTGGGTGTGATAGGCTAAGGAAATAGCATCAACTACCCAGAGATCTAACCTCTGTTTTAAGACGGTGTTCCCTTTCCCGCCGTCTGCCAAAACAGACAAAGAGCTGCTCAGAACATCTAAAGCTCTGCGTGTGGTTCAAAAAGGTACGCAAAGCACACACCGGAAACAGCAACGAAAGAGCTGGGTTTGCATACTCCCGCGCAGCGCTTGCAGGTTCACAACCAAGTCCCTGAAAGGGGTCGTAGGAACCTTGGGCACGTAGCCCAGTCGGAGTCTCAGGATAACGTGAGAATGTGCAGGACCGAACTCCAGGCAGGTGTCGCTGACAGAGAACGCTTGCAGGTCCCCAACCCTATTGATGGAGGCCAATGTGATCAGGAGGGCCATCTTCAGGAAGAGGGCTTTCAGCTCAACTGAATCAAGCGGCTCGAAGAGGCCCGAGAGGACCACTGAGTGATTTCAGGAGGGGAACAGGCTAGGCCAGAGAGGATTCAGTCTCCGGGCGCCCTTCAGGAACCTGGTAATCAAGTCATGCTTACCTAGGGACTTGCCATCTGCCATCTTGTGGTGGGCTGCGATAGCAGCTACATACACCTTCAAAGTGGAGGGGGACAGCCTCCCCTCCAGACTTTCCTGCAGGAATAGAAGCACTGACCGAACTGCGCACCTCTGCGTGTCTTCAGCTCGGGAAGAACACCAATTCGCTAACAGGCCCCATTTTAGGGCGTAAAGTTGCCTGGTGGAGGGAGCTCTGGCTTGGTTGATCGTAACTACGACAGCAGGTGATAGATCCACTAGATCTTCCGCATCCCATCCAGGGGCCAGACGTGGAGGTTCCAGAGGTCTGGGCGTGGATGCCAGAGGTGCCCCTTCCCTGAGAAAGAAGGTCCTTCCTCAGGGGAATTTTCCAGGGAGGGACTGTCACGAGGAGCGTGAGATCCGAGAACCAGGTCCGGCTGGGCAAATAGTGGGCCTCCTGATCTTGCACAGCACTGATGCAAGAATGTTCACTGGGGGAAATGTGTACTTGCGCAGCCCCCGGGGCCAGCTGTGTGCCAGCGCGTCTGTCCCGAGAGGAGCTCCTGTCAGGGAGTACCAGAGCAGGCAGTTGGCGTTGTCTTGGGAGGAAAACAGATCTATCTGTGCCTTGCCGAATTGGTCCCATATGATCTGGACCACCTGGGGGTGGAGCCTCCACTCTCCGCTGAGCAAAACCTGTCGCGACAGCGTGTCCGCCGTTGCGGTGTGGTTGCCAGGGATATGAGTGGCGCGCAGCGACCTGAGTCATGGCTGACTACAAAAGAGGAGATGGCGGGCAACATATGACGATTTATGTACGCTACCGTCGCGGTATTGTCTGAATGGATCAAGACGTGCTTGCCTCGGATTAGTGGGAGAAACCTCCGTAGGGCAAGGGTGACAGCCATCAACTCCAGGCAATTGATGTGCCAATGCTGCCGGGGTCCTTTCCAGAGGCCAGCGGCAGAGCGCCCGTTGCACACGGTGCCCCAACCCTGTCGAGAGGCATCTGTGGTTACCACGACACGCCTGGACACCTGCTGCAGGGGGACTACGGTCCGCTGAAAGCAGAGATCTGTCCAAGGGTTGAGAGTCTGACGGCAGGAAGGGGTGATTGTCACACGGTATGTGCTGTGGCGCCATGCCCATCTCGGGACTCGAGTCTGTAGCCAGTGCTGAAGCAGTCTCATATGCATCTGCCCGAGCGGCGTGACCACGGCTGAGGATGCCATATGCCCCAGGAGCCTCTGGAATTGTTTTAGAGGAACCGCTGTGCCGGGCTCGAAGACAGCGAGGAACCTGAGCACAGACTGCACGCGCTCGTTGGTGAGCCGTGCTGACATTGAGACTGAGTCTAACTCCATGCCGAGAAAAGAGATGCTCTGAACCGGCTATTTTCCCAGTTGACCTGAAGCCCTAGATGGCAGAGGTGCCTGAGCACCTGGTCCCTGTGAGAGCACAGTAACACTCGAGAGTGGGCCAGGATGAGCCAATCATCAAAGTAGTTGAGTATACTGATGCCCGCTTCCCTTAGGTGCCTCTGCGACCTTTGTGAAGACGCAAGGGGACAGGGACAGGCCGAAATGTAGGACTTTGTACTGATACGCCTGGCCGTCGAACGTGAACCGTAAGAATGGTCGGTATCGAGGCAGAATGGAGACGTGGAAGTACGCGTCCTTCAGGTCTACCACCGCGAACCAATCTAGCTGTCGAACGCAGGAGAGAATCTGTTTCTGTGTGAGCATTTTGACTGGGAGTTTGTGCAAGTCCCGATTGAGAACTTGCAGGTCCAAGATTGGTCGCAACCCGCCGCTTTTCTTGGGTACGATGAAGTAAGGGCTGTAGAAACCCTTCTCCATCTCGGCTGGAGGGATGGGCTCTATCACGTCCTTGAGGAGCAGGGTCGTAATCTCGCCGCGCATGGAAGTGGAGCGAATACTGCTGATACGAGGCGGGACCAGGCGAACTGAATCACGTAGCCGAGTTGGGTGGTCCTGGCCAGCCAGCGCGACGGATTGGGAAGTGAGAGCCATCTTCGGAACTCATCAGCACTGGCCTGCAGGGGCTGAGCAGTCGCGGGGCCGGAGGCGAGAGAGCTGTATCCGGGGAGCCGAGACTATAGAGTTTTAGGGCTGGGGTGCCGTGAGAACAGCGCGCACCGGCTGGATAACCCAGGGATTGAGTAAATCGCTCTTTTATTGAACATGTGGGTACACAAGGATTCTCCTCCTGGCCCTCCACCGGGGGACGGAGTGATCTTGGTACCAGCTCCAGAGCGAACATCCGACTTCCTGGGTCGCCCGTCTCAGGAGTGCTTTGGAGCTTTTCTGGTCTGGGAAGGTGTTCTGGAGATGGGCGGCGTACGCCACCTGCGAGGTGCTCGACACTGGGGCAGAGAGCTGGGCCCAGGTTGCAGAGCTGCCTGTCATTTGGTCGCAGGGGGACGCCCTCGGCGAGCAGGCAGGGTGGTTAGGTGGCACCGCGGCATGATATGAGATAACGCCTCCGTCTGCTTCTTCACCACCGAGAACTGCTGGGCGAAGTCGTCGACGGTGTCGCCGAAGAGGCTGAGCTGGGAGACGAGGGCATTGAGAAACCTTGCCTTGTCAACGTCGCGCATCTCGACCATGTTCAGCCAGAGGTGGCGCTCCTGGACCACGAGGGTGGCCAACGCCCGCCGAGTACCTGCACTGTGACCTTTGTGGCTCTGAGAGCGAGGTCGGTGGCAGAGCGCAGTTCCTGCAGCATGTCGGTGTCGGCACAACACAGGCACAGATCTTTAAATGCCTTGGCTTGATGGACCTGCAGGAGACGGAGGCGGCCTGCCCGGTGGCGCTGTAGGCTTTGGAGGTCAGTGATGATGTTGTCCAACAGGCCTTGGAGGGGAGTACCGGGCGGTCCCGCCAGGTGGCGGCGTTCTCGGGGCACAGATGAATCGCAACCGCCCTATCCACCTGGGGGACTTCCGTGTACCCGTGGGCCACCCCGCCATCCAGGGTGTTGAGAGCGGACGAGCGGAGGGGTCGGTTACGGGCATGAAAAGGTGCCCTCTAGGACCGGATCAGCTCATCATGCACTTCCGGGAAGAATTGTAACGGGGGGAAGGGGGTGGGGGGTTGGTGTGGCTGTGAGCTGCGCCCGACACCGAGGTACCAGTCATCAAGCCGCAAAGGCTGTGGGGAGGACGGAGGGTTCCAGTCCAAGCCCACGTTCACTGCAGCCCAGGCAAGCATGTCGGCCTTCTGCGCGTCCGCTTCAGTCTGGGCGGGCTGGCCCAAAGGGGCAGCCCAGTCGAGTCTTCCGCGTCAGATGCCTGGACGCTCTCAGATGCAGCGGTGATGTCATCATCCAAGCCCAGGGGCTCAAGGGAGAATGCCGGCTGGCCGCGAGGTGAGTTGCACTCATCCCGAGCTTGGACGGAAGCGAGTGAGCGTGTCGGGGGGTAGGGTGGATCATGGGGATTTACTCGGCGAAACCGAGCCCATCATCATCCCCATATTGCCTTCATCGTCAGCCAGGTCATCATCAATCCTGTGGGAAGAAGGAGAGACGTGGGGAAGGAGAGCCGCAACCGCAACACTGCCATGGTCATGTTCTCGCAGTGAGTACATGAACCATCCACGAACCATCCAGTGTGATCACTGCCCAGGCACACGAGAGAATGAGAGAGAGTCATTCTTGGAGAGAAATCGACTGCATCCAGCAACAACACAGGGGCAAAAAGGCATCTTGAAAAAGACGCGTCCTGAAAAGGACGTTCAATGGCGCTGTGTATTGCTCTTTTTGTGAGTGGAAAATCAGACTCTTTTAGAGAATATAGACTATTTTAGGAGGAGAACACTCTTTTAACTGTAAGAAAGTGCTGTCGAAGCGCCCAGGGGTGTAAACTGCACAGCGTGCAGAGAGAGAGAGACGCCAGCTGGAAATGCGCCGTGCGGATCCAACAGCAATGCTTCTCGCTGACAGAGGTGAGTGGAACAGTAGTGAAGCTCTGCTTGCTTGTTGCACAACCATTCAGCTCCGAAGAAAAATTCTGACTGGCATTCGCTACCCCACTTCCCTTTATACCCGTATGTCCGGGGCTGGTCACGCAAATTCTATCTGCCAACATGACATTGGCCTTTTCTCAGGTTCAGAGGTACGTTTGGCGTCCCAGGAAGATTCCTTGTGTCACTTAATTCGACACAACGTCGAGTGAGTGACAGAAGGGGAACTTAAACATCTGTAACAGCATACACACACCAATTAGTATCCACCACCTGTCGTGCAGTTCAGTGGTGCATCCGTCTGCTATGTGTGAAATAGACCACAGCGAGTCTCGCCTTTATATGTGAACCCTGCCAAACCCCAGCTGTGTCCGGCCATGACCTCCAGTGCCATGCCAGACAGAGGAAGGGAGGGGCACCCTGCGATCCCTGCATATCCACACCTACTCTCAGTGGACACAGTAACATCCTGTTTCTAAAGTTTATGGGGGGAGGTTACATGACATGTTGTTTGTGAACTGCTACTGGAATGTGTCCAATCAGAAAACTAAGATAACTCTTTTTTTTCTTTCTTTTTTTTTTAGATGTCTTCCTCTTCAACAATAAATGGCGGTGTTCCGCAAGAATCCCTGTTAGGGCCAATATTGTTTTCACTATATATGTTACCACTTGGTAAAATACAACATTAATTTTCATTGCTATGCAGATGACCTACAGTTGTATTTGTAGTTGAATCCCAATACTCTGAATAACTTAAGTGTTCTTCAAGCTTGTATAGCAGATATAAAAAATTGACCCCATCTGATACTTGTATTTGCACAACAGCAACAGCTGCAGACTGTTTGTTTGTTTACAAAAATAACTAAGTAAACAATATAACTAAAAGATTTATTCAGCTTAATGCATTGAACTTAGTGCAGCTAGCATTTCTAAGGAATTCTACTTAGAATGGTGTAATAGCTTATTTTAACTTTAATATTCAAGTACAAAAATAAATCTTGTAAGGATGAATAGAAATCTTACATACACTTACAAATTGTGTCAGCAGCTTGACTTGAATAGTCACAACAAAAAAATTATTCTATAAAAACTAATTCAAAATTTCTCAATTAAACTTAAAAGTGGCCTAAACAGATACACTTGAACAGACCCAAATTCAACAATAATTAAACAGTTATTAATAGTTTTGTTGTCAATATCAAAATGCCATTGTGACATACTGACAATCAGTAAAAACATGAAAGCATCACACACCGCAGAGATACATTCAAAAATAAGAAAATATATTCATAACAAGCTCTAAAACTGCACATGAATTCCCCCACAAAGTCAAATTTACCAGTGGAAAACTCTTCAAAACTTCCAAGTTGGGGGCATGTCTATAAAAACAACATTAAAGAATTTAATTGATATTGGTAATAATTAAGTTTTACTAGTGCATTTTGACATTACAGTTTAGTTTATTTGCATATTTTGCACTGTGAATGAAAAATCTAGATAAAATATAGATGCAAGCAGCGATGAAGGGCCCAAGCACCATGTGTCCATTTCCACACTGTGGCTTTCGGAATACAATGCAATAGAGGTATGAATCTTCACTGGCCTCACAATCAAGATGCATCTTGTCCTCCAATTTCTTTTCTATTTTCAGTTTCTTCAAAATAAATTTTTTACCCTCAATTTTTTTCCCTTTGAGCTTTTTATTTAACAGCTGTTTTAAAAAATCACTGGCAAGAGTCACTGGCTTTTTACATTCAGTATGAGCTGTGAACAAAACATGGAATATTCAAAAGATTAAATAAACGGTTCTATAGTTTAGTAGAGTATCACTATTGTTCCATTTTTTTCTTCAGAACCTTACAAAAAAATCTCTTAAAAGCACATGAAAATAAAATATTGTCTCTCTATCAAAACACACTGAATACTATAAATAAGAGCTGCAACTAACGATTATTTTGATAATTGATTAATCTAATGATTATTAGAACAATTATTTGAATATTCCCTGCTTAAAAGGTTGTATTAAACATGATTACTTACAATAGAGGAACAAATTATCTTTTAAAAATACCTCTAAATGACATTCACTTAAAATTTAAATTAAGTTTAATTCAGTAAAGAAATTCACTTTAAAAAAACTATTGTTATCAAGTGTTTTTGTCTTGTTTTCTATTTAAAATTGCCTAAAAATCCGAGATAAATTTATTTGAGAAGCAGCATATAAGATATTTAGACTTGCTTTAAGAGGATATATCTTAAATATAAGTGTATTTTGTATATACGTGCATTTTTCTTCACTTGGTTATACTTCTGCGAGTGCAGTAAAGACAACATATACGTATATTCAACATCTATTCTAAAAACAAATATAAATATCTTAAATGATGCTTCTCAGGTGCATGCATCTTTTTTAAAGGATTTTTAGATATTTTAAAATATTTGTATTTTTAATATTATATTCAACATTCTCAAATAACAAGTAAATGTACATTGTTTTAAATGAGTTTTAGATATTTTTATTGGAAAACAAGCACAAACAAATCAAAAACATACTTTGTTGCAGTGTTTAATGGGGCGAAGGCTACTCTCACCTTTCTGTTCACTTCAATCCATCCTTATCACACAAAAAACAATCTTATTAATAAAGCTGTGTATTGCCAATTTTCTTCACGATAAGAAATGCACTGTGACATTTTTTATTGTTTAAAAAATGTATTTATTGTCGACGTTGTCGATAACGTCATAATCATTTCAGCCCTACTATAAATCAACTGATTATATAATCTTTTTTTTTGAAGCATTAGGCCAATTAATTTAATAGCATTTAAATATTATTTAAAATTAAACTATGCCATAGTTGATATTGAAACTGTTTAAATAGTGTGGTTGTTGCTTCAGAAATGCATCAAGCATCTCATATACCAACCCATATGCACTTTTCCTGTTTTCTCTGTGAGTAGATCACAAGACACCGTTGCAAATGCTATGATGGATTTCAAACCCTAATATCAGGTCTGCGCACTGTCCTGACAAGCGAGTGACCGGCAATAAGCAAAAGCCAATGAAATGTAGAGAGCACCAGAGTAGAGAAAGCCATCGGGAAAAAGAAAAAACAAGAATTAAATTAAAATATCACCCATGTCTCCCAAACTGCTGCTTCATCATTATTATTAACATTTGTATTTATTTTTTGCTGTTTTTCCCCGTTCTGAGCAAATCAGTGCAATAATGGGGGCAAGCTCGTCTTTCATGTTGTTTGTTGGCATGTTATCCCAAATAAACTCTCCCATTGCTCTGTACGTGGGTTTGTGAAAGAATGTCTGGTTTGTAGTTTCATTCAGGCACGAATGGTCATGTGTTTAATACACCTAGTCTGCAAACAGTCGTCTTTGTGCGCTTGACTTTAGTGAATGCGCTTAATGCACGTCTTTGTTTCAATGGGCGAATTCCAAAAGGGGTATACCACACGAAGGGGTGTTCCAAACAAAAGTGAGCAATTCAAGCCATCCACAAAGGGCCCTTCCTCAAGGCCGATAGCAAAGGGTACATGCGATGGTCACTTCAAGGAAATAAATGTAACGTTTATGATCACGTTATCCTGGTTGGTGTTATTATTTTTATACATTTTAATGCAAGGTTGACGATCAGAAAATATTACGTTCAAATGCTTGGACAAGCGCTAAAGCCCTTTTATAACATATACTTCTCCTCCGCTGTTTACATTCTTCTCCGCTGTTTACATTCGTCCTCATACATAAGATGCAATGCCCAAACTATTACAAAAGTTTATTTATTTGCAACAACAAATTAACACCAATAAATAAGAAATTCTTTTTGCTAGCTGCGCTGCATCGTCATGGTAAAGTTTCAGGCAAAGATAAAGTGGAAGTGACATATGTCTTTACTCCCTTCATCAAGGGTGTTCCAAACGGCCATATATGAGACACGAGTGCCCTGTTCCCTCCAGAGTTCCACTTCAAGGACTCAGCTCTTAGGAGGTAGTAGGGCAAAGGGATGCTCACTTTCATTTGGAATTCAACCTATACTTGTATCTGGCAAATGCCACTGTGCTGCAGCTTTTTAAAATGAACTCAGAAACGATTCTGATTCCTTTGAGAATCGATTCAGAATTGTTTGAGAAAGAATCGCAATGCATCGCTGAAATAATTTTTCCCCAACCCTTACAACGCAAGGTGGACACACATTTGGCATTTGACATTATTCTAAACAATTCTGAAGTAATCTGGGTAAATATAAGAGGGCTATTTTAAAGCCTGTTGTAAGAGCCACACCTCCTGCTGCCGGGTGGTGGCGCTATGACCTTTACCCAAAATAGTCACATGTGATTAACTAAAAATACTTGAAAATGATTGTACTAAAAATACATCTCAAGTTTTATCTAAATCATACATTGCACACAGAAGAGATGAGACACTTCCTGTTTCCCATTTTTTTTGCCATTGATTTAATGCCACGCCATGGCAACACCATTCGATATATGAAAAATCTGTTCACAGCATCTTCAATGTCTTGGCATAATGTGGTGACAGTCTCATGAATCCTCAAGGAGTAAGTTAAGAGACTGCAATATCAAAAAAATACTTGCTGCTGGACAGAGCTAATGACTAAAATTATTGTCCGGCTTGATGAGAACTATATATGTACCAATTGTGGTGACTGTAGGTAAACATGTGGGTGCTACATTCCCATTTCCGCTAAATGATGTGGTGTGCAAATCACTTGGATGCACATCACACTGAATTTAGGACTTCAGATCTCATAAGCAAGAACTGCCCAGGAGGACCTGAATGCTGCATTAATCCCTATCCCAAAGAGTGTTACAGTTGCTCAGTTCCTATTCATCTTCTCCAGTCTAATTGATTTTTAACAATAAATTATAAGACCTACCGTAAGCTTTGAGTTTGTAAATCAATGGTATATGTTTCAGCTGAAGCCATCAGTCAGGGTAATTTCAGTTTAATAAAAAAAAAAAAAAAAAGGTGTCTGATAGCAGAATTTTGTGTGAAGAACTCCGCTACCCATGATCCTGTTGAGAAAGTTACACAAATCGGAGAGTTGTAGCAAACAAACCAAAGCAAACAAGCTCTGCAGTGACCACCTACTCCAACGACGCACCTCGGATGATTGATTTGGTTATAGTAATGGCTTAGGTTTTATGAATAATTTTCCGAAATCACCGTGGAAGAAATAAATGGGAAAAATACTTCCAGAACCAAGACAGCTGAAAAAATGGTCTACAGTGATGCTTTCCCTAACTAACACCACTAATTACTATTCACATGTGAACTAATATGCTGACCTCCTAGTCTAAATGTCAATGGCCACATCAATGGATCTTCCTAAGCTTCCGGATGCATCATCTCCTTGCATATAAGCAGGAATGCTGCCACTCCATTGGCTAAACGATATTCACAAAGCGGTCCTCCATTTGGGAGTCCAACATTAACTTAAAGGTTACAGTCTAATTAGACAAAGCATCTGATTTCAAAGGCACTTGGCTCATTACAGCATCTTGGCCTTCCAACACCAGCTGTGGCCTCCTGGTATATACATCCTGGTCTCTGGTGGTGGAAGCTCCATCATTGGAACATTTTGCTCCTCTAGGCCACATTATGGTTTCTAAATAAAGAAGGGGAATACAGAGGGAAATCACTGGTGATGCAAAGTGATGGCAGATCTGTTTGAAGGGAATATGTTTTGCTCAGTAGAGTGTTGGGGAAAATCCAGAACATTTTCCCCTATTTTTGACCCTATTTTGGCATACTAGGGGTACTGCTTGGAAATTTCTATACTGTTTTGAGGTCCCGTAAATAATAGACAAGCTGATGGTTTTAATATGCCATCTAATCAAAACCACACTGAGAGACTACAGGAATAATTTGCTCACAAGTTCATGGTCATCTTGAATAGAAATTTCAATGACACCGGCTGTTCAAAACGCACTTACATTTACACAGAGGATATGTTAGGGTTTTTGTTAATTCTTTGTTTGTTGGAAAAAAAAGCATATAATCACATTTTCATGGAACAATGAAGAAATTCCAGATGTTTCTCAAAAGAGAAAAAGGATAATTTTGATTGTCGCTTTTGTGGCGAACTACTAAATAACTGGGAATACATAGTTTGCAGAGTTATTTTGTCATGGCAACAAAGTTTAACATTCAGATATAACTTCACACAGATAATTGTTGTTAACATGAAAATTGATTACGTCTTGTGGCTATACTTTTGAAACAGTTGGTATTTTAATGTTAATGGATTGTCCCCATTCAAATCCATTTTACGTGCCTCACTGTAACACAATTTTTTTTTTGCTTTTTTTAAGAAAGAAGAAATAAATATTTTTATGGTAATAAACATTATGCCACAAATGCTGTCGATTGAGATTTACTTGTATTGAAACTAGATGTGGAGATGGGGGCATGACCGAGCAACGTCCAGGAGAAGAAGAGTGGTAAGGATTGACACCTGTGGGAAATTATCTCTAACAGTTGTTTTGTATTACAGTGAGAGCTGGAGAGGGATATAAGGGCAGTCCAGATAACCAAAGGAGAGAGAGAGAGCCGAGCTTGAAGCTGTGTGTGTTGTACTGAAAAGAAAAGAGTGTGTGTACGCTGAAAAGTGCTATTAATAAAGAATTACGTAGACTGTTCACCTGACTCCTGCTTCCTTCTTCCCAATTGAGCAAGAGATCCTTCACACTAGACTATTCCTTTAATATGTTATATTGTATAGCTATTGAATAGGGTAATATTCTTCTTGAATATATGTGGAATATTGAATATTTATTTGTTTCTTTATTATTTATATATTTTTATGAATTTACTTTGCTTTCTAATAGGGCTGCACGTTTTCAAGTTTTTCATTAACCGTTAACCGAGGCCCTTAACGGTTAATACTCGGTTAACCATAGTGTGCGCCAGGGATGGAAATGAACTTTTTTGTCCACCGGCCACTGTGGATTTCAAAATCTACCAGCCACTCAATGTTTTTACCAGCCACTTTCTTGTTTTTAACCGACAATGTGTAACTGCATGTGAAAATTAATACTACAAGATCTACAATACTTAAGCCGTTTATTTAATCTCAAGTCTCAATGAAATACTGGCATTTTCTCTTTCTCTCTTATAGCCTACACACACAATCCATGAACTGATATTCATTTCAGTTCGCATACGAGGAAAACACAATGTTACGGACGTGAGCGCTCTGAAAGCGGCACTGAAAGATGCTTTAAAACTTCCACAGAGACATCAAACAGAAAGCACAAAACCTTTCTTTAAAGTGAATTTCGTTTTGTATTAATTGTGTCTTAATTTTAATCAATGTTTCATCAACCAATTGCCTGGATTTAATAAATAAGAATTAAATATAGCAGACGACATAATCACAAAGCGGAGGCGCCTGCGCGTGAACTGGAGCTCGTCTCATAAATGAACCGAAACTCAGTGTATAAGGTAGCCTTGCCTCACAAATAATTCAAAACTAAAGAAAACAGACACAGACTGCTCTCTGCTTATGTAATCCGTAAGAAATGTGCATTTCTCTCTGGTGCGTTACTGCGAAGACCGCGAGTCAGCATCGTCAACTTCATCTTTGCAAATGACACAGACAAAGAAAAGACTTGTTTATTAATAAATAATTAAAATATCTCCTTGCTATATTTTACATATTCATAATCATTACTTTTGCCGGTTCTTTGTGACAGATTTTAGGAGCTTTATTGGCAGCGCCACCCTTACATGAGCGCGTCACCGCACCCACCAGAATAGCCCTGTTTTTTTGTTAAGGATTTGTTTACTGTGTGTGTGATTCATTTAATGGAAAGCACACTCACTGAGTTGTCTTGCTAATCAGTGTCTCCTCCTTTATTGAAACTAATTTGTCCTTTAACAGACGAACGTTGCATGATGCTATTTTTATTTACCCGCCACGGTGGCCGGTAGGTGAAGCGAGTTTACCCGCCACAACACAAAATGACCCGCATTTGGCTGGTGGCGGGTGCTAATTTCCATCCCTGGTGTGCCCGGGTGTTGGCTGTTGAGATGGTACAACAACGAGGTTGTACTTGAAGTATATCTAAGCACTGCATTGCAATACTTGCATTTTGCCCCGTCATTCTCGATTTTAAAGTGCTCCCACACTATGCTTTTCTTTGCCCGCTTCATATTAGAAAACTGGTCAAGACTACTTCTTGTGGACATTACAAATGTCTGGGAGCGCTCTGGCAGTCTCTGGTGGTGCAAAAATGTATTACAACTAAATTCAATGCACGCCATTGACGCCACTTAACCGAGCAAAATGTTTCACTCGGTTACGCAATTTTTAACGGTTAATCGGTTAACCATGGACACCCCTACTTTCTAATATCTCTGTTCAAGTGTGTTTGACAAATAAAAAGGTCTGTGCAATAAGCTAGCGTATTATTGTCACAGACTGTTTCCCTCGTGTTTTCTAGGACTCGTGTCCCCCAAACTACTTTTCCCATCATGCACTACCCTCATCACTTCCATCTGTTCCTCATTGTTCTCCTGTTTTCCATTCCCTCATTAGGCCTTGCATGTATAAATACCTTCTAATTTAGTTCCTTCTTTGTCAGTTCATTTTTGTTCTTGTTTTGAGTTCCCATTTGTTGTTTGACTGTCATAATTTTTTATTAAATCCTGCACATAGATCCTACATCTCCTGTCTCATCTCAGCAACCATTTGTTACCATTATTAGAAACAGTAACTGTACCCACTTGAAAGAATGCATACGCAGGAGCCAAGAGTTGTTTCAAGGTCTGTTTCTAATATCGCAATAATCCATAACAAATTCCTGGCTCCTTGTAGATAGCTATGTAAAATAAATAACATTTCAGAAAGGCAGTGAAATAATGCATGCAGGTGCACTGGAGCATTAACCAACCTTGGCTGATAGAGCAACAAGCAAAGGTAACCAGCTGCAGCTGACGCAACATCAACAAATGGCTACTGCACACTAAAGCAACTAGGACAAGGCAGTGTGACCAAAATCTTACAGCACAGTAATAGTAATTTAATATTAATAACAGTATTATCACATTATATTTTTTTTTTGCTGGAAATTCAATGAATAAATGATTACTACTTTAATAGACATGTGGAAACTTCTATTTTAAAATTCCCCTGTGAATTAAACACTTCACAAATTATCTCATTTGATAATTTTCTATCTAAATGGAAATCATAACAATTGATTGACAAGTATGTCATTAGAATTTCTAAAGATATATATATATATTTTTTTTTTCTAAATGGTTTATATAAAAACATATATTTTTTTTTAGGATAATCCAGCTCATTTGCACATTTTGTCTGTTTATTTGGAACTAGATGAATGTAAACCAAAAGATCGAAATTTTTATGTTTGAGCAATATTCAAATCTGTTGAAAAATAGACAGTATACACAGATCTACGAATGCATTTCAGTTCACTTTATTAATGCGAAAAGTTGTGCCATTGCTCAGTACATTTATAGAACATTTAAATACATTTAAATAACTTCAATTGCTACACCCTTTAATAACAAGTTCTACCTCATCCTGCTCAATATTTTCAAATAACTCCATGTTATTTCATTAGTCTCATGTGTAATAAAACCTCTACTGGTACACATTTCTCTCGCCACATGGTATACTGTCATACCAGCCAGTCCTAACTCATACTTTTTCCTGTTTGGGAATCATGAGACACACCAGATCCTGCGATCATGTTGAAGCCCCCCTCTCAGTCTGTCTAGTCATATGGACAAAATTAAGTCTGACGTGTTGCGGTGGGGGTTACGGGAGGCCCTGGTCAGGAATGAGAGGGCTGCAGAACTCATCAAAGTCCCCTCCAGCGGCTCGACATTAAGCTCAAGTCAGCAGTTCATTGTGTTGTGAATGACCTGGGGATCGTCTCCCTGCTGCCCGGCACACATTCCTCAGCTCTGCTGAGGGTGCGGCTTGTTATAGTAGATTACAATGCAAAAATGTTGAACAAGCCCATCTCAATTGAGGTGAGATAACTTAAAGAGTGTGACTTTGGAGCATCAGATACTACTTCTATGGGATGAAATATAGTGGGGTCCAAAAGTCTGAGACCATATTGAAAATAGGCCTATAGTAATTATTCATGTAAACATGAAAATGAAACATAACATTTTTGAATTTTGAAGAAACGTAAAATGGTTTTCCATTTTTATTAGCTTCAAATCAAGTTAATTTGTGTATTTGCTTCATTGTTTGTACATATGTAAGTTGTCATTTTATGTTTATGTTTGTATAGCAGCTTCCTTGCAACACATCTGTAGGATGCTTTTGATTGAACATACTAGGATTGGATTATGTGAATAAATTGCTCTTTTCTTAAAAAAAAAAATAAAAAAAACAATTTGTAAGTGCATTGTTAATTGTTTGATTTTTTCTCTTCATATTTTCATCAAAAGTATGCATTAAGTATGTATGTTACGTTCCTAAACTTTTTTGATAGCTGAAATCCTCTGAACTAAATAATTTAATCCCCTGATCTTTTAAGTAATGAAATATAATTCATTTGACATCATTGCACTTAGTTTTTTCTTATTATTGTTATATTTTAATGAATCTTTATTACATATGTTGCTCTTTTATATATATATATATATATATATATATATATATATATATATATACATAAAATGTAATTCACCACTGGCATTTCTAACCCAATAAGAGATTGCACTACAGATACACTAGTAAAATGTACCAAAAAAATGGTTGCAAATGGTCTATATTTATTTGTCATTTCTTTTTAATTTTCCTGAAATCATTTTAATTTGTTTATAAAAGTGTTATTTCATTTGTGTATGTATATTTGATATCTTGATATGATACAGCCAATATTATGTCTTTTCATTGAAATAACAAAGACAAGGCTGTAGCAACAATTATAACCTGGGGTGGGGGTCATGTCGCTCTTCATAATATATTTTTAGGAAATTAAACAAGCTTAGCCTATATTTTAAGTTTTAAGCAGAAGCCTCCATCAACTGGTCGGTTCGCCTGTGAACAAAACCACCAGCGCAGAATCAGTTCAGAGCAAGGGTATACAGCATCGCATTTGATTTTCAAGACTACATGGCAAATAATGTCAGGTTAATGAAGGTTACTTTTAAAACATGATTGTGTTGCTGATAATGAAATAAATTACAAACATAACATCATAACTTTGTATTGAGAGCGCATTTACTTTTGTATTAAAAAGTGCCATTGTTTTCACCGTCGATTGCATGAGAGCGTGTATGTGGCAGGGCAGTGGGCGGGGCCGGGTCTTGATGATACACACCCGGTCGGACCCATATCAGGCTAATCAAGCCTCCGAGAGGGATAAAGGCCGATGGCAGACGGCGGTGCGACGAGAGAGAGATCATTTACGGACATGTCCGTCATGTGTGTGTTTGTCCTTTGTTTTAAGTTTATAATTAAAATATTATTTATATTGTCAAGCTGGTTCTTGCCTCCTCCTTGCCCGTCGAAATCCCTTTACACTGGTGCCGAAACCCGGGAAGGAGGAGGGATACCCGTCGCGGAGTCCTCAACACTGCCGTCCACCCAGGGGAGCACCGCTGCCATCCACCGGGGGAGGGAGCCCGGTGACCGACTGCCCGGACACGGTGAACGGCCGTCGTCCGCGAGGTGAGTGGGGACTGGACTCTCCGACCGCCTGGAGCGATGGAGACGCTGCAAGGGGCAGAGGAGAGCCCTGCCATCCCCCAGAAATGCGGAGGGGTCGAAGGAAGACCACCTTCCGCGAGGGGAGGAGGGAAGTGTCTCCCCGACCACCTGGAGCGGTAGGGCCGCTGCCAGGGGCGGAGGAGTATCCCCACGAGTCGCAGAGAAAGCGGAGGGGCGTTCTGACCGCCAGGGGTCGTGAGTCTGACTCCAGTCTGCCCGGGGAGAAGCGGCTGTCGTCCGCCTGAGAGGGTGGAGAAGTGATCGAGGACCATGCGACAGTGTATCGGAGAACCGGCGAGTAGGTTTTTTTTGTATCTCTCTCTCCTCTCTCTCTCTCAATGCCGCTCTGCATTGGCCTTTTCCCTCTCTTTTAAATTGTAGTGTTTTTTTTTTTTTTACACTGTTACAGGAACTAACACCCCCACACACACACACATTGGAACTATTTCTGTTTCTCTCCCCTTGTCCCCTCCCTGCGTGCACTGCGTATGTTTGTGTGAGAAAAAGAGCGAGAGTGCGTGCTGGTAAAAATGGCACTTTTAAATGTAAAGCCATAGAAACAAGGTTTGTTAAAATAAAAAAATGTAAGCGCTCAATTTAAGTTGTGTTCTTTCTTGGATTTTTATTTGTCAAATGAAGGACAACATTTGGAATTATCCATCAATATTTTTAAAAATCGTTAAATAACGTAAATATTTTCATACGCAACCTCTACACTCTCTCACAAATCCCCTGGAGCTACCTCACAAACCCCCAGGAGTTTGCAAAACCTCCTTTGGGAAACCCAGTGTAAGTACAATTTTACTGGGATTACATGGATCACAGTGGTCATTTTTATACTATTTTTTAAATGTTTTGATTTGGTCATAATTCTTTTCTTTTAGCTAAAATGTATTTAAAATTTTGTCAATATTTCTTTAAGTAATTTTGATTAAATTTAGTCAATTTTAATAAAATGGCATATACTTTTAGTTGACAAAGAAGATTTTAGTTCATGAAAATGTGCAAAAATGACAGACACGTATCAAACTGTAAACAGACAAAACTTAAACCGAGTACAGTATTCAAAAAACTTTTACAAATTTACAAATATTTAATTATTAAAAAAATGTATAACATTTTTTTAAGATTTATCAATGTAAACAATAAGAAAAAAGTCCTGAAAACCTGAGCTCCTGAAATAATAGTATTTAATAAATATACTGAAGAATTAGATAATTTTTAGATGTTACATGTGAATTCATTATGCTTTATATTGCGTTACATGTAGCATGTTTTTAAAGAAACTCATATTCACAATGTAAGCTACGCATTCTGACTACAGCACAACTTAGTTCATGTTCACTTGTTCATTTACATGTGGACATGTAAGTTGTAACTTAAAGTAAATGTTGCTAGTATAGCTGATTAATCTCATATATAGGAATTTTTATCTGAACTATTTTCTCCAGTGATATTTTAATCAAAATTATGTATTAGGGCTGTCACAATTATGGAATTTGGCTGACGATTAATCGTCAAGCAAATAATTGTGATTTATGCTGATTAATTGTCTTTTTTAGGGCTTTCATGTTTATTTGTCATATACATTTTCATATTGCTTAAGATCCATGTGTGCTTGACACCTTAAGAAGTTATTTTTAGATATTTCATTTAAAATATAGAAATTAAATAATAAAAAAGTAATAAAAATTTAAAAAAAAAAAGTAATTTTAAGGCTTTAAAAACTTATCAAATAACTTTGATCAGATGGTTATTTAATAATCGCAACAGGTCTAGTATGAATGAATAAAAATCGTTTGATAATTGTTAATTCAGTATTGTTACCAATATTGAAAAACCCTTTGTCAATTAACTTTTTTTCAGTAATTTTGTTGACGAAATGAACACTGAAGGATCATTTGTCCACGCCAGCTCCAGCGCAAACAGCCATTAAAAAGCAGAACAAAATGCTAAGAAATTCATGTCAACCTTTCAGCTCAACTTTTCACTCCAACTGATGTACTGATGATACCATTTGTGATGAAAAAAATCATTCGAGAGGCAAGAGAGAGAGAGAGAGAATCAACAACAACAGGCTATTCAGTGTCAGGCACCATCACATGACTCTGGGATTTGTATATTATCCAGAAACACAGGAACGTCCCATCCCCCATACTTCTGCGCCCGCTTCCTGTCTCTCTGTCAATACTGTCACCCAACTGCAGTTCAACCAGCTTCCAACTAACCAGGTTAGAGAGAACAAATGCATCATAGATATAGTTTTGGGGAAGCTACTTTGAGCTACTTGCTAAACTACAATCTACTAAAACTTTGAGCTATGCTTCATTTTGAGTGAAAAAAATTGGTTAGCTATACTCATAGTTATCAACGAAAAGCAGCTAACTACACTAAAGCTATTTAAGTGAGCATTGTTTTTTAATTATTAAAACACAATTTATTTAGAAAATCAGAGCAGTTTTCCAACAAAAATAGCAAGGATCTGCATCAGTGAGACAACATTTAATAATAAAATACAAATTTTACATACATACAACTTTATAAATGATATATATATATATATATATATATATATATATATATATATATATATATAATTATAGTAAATTATAATATATTTTTACCAGTACATGCAGCTCCAGTTGCCAAATATCTACCATTATATGGTACAAGTGATGTCAAAAGTACTGATACTTAGGTACCAAGTCGAAACTAATACAAAAATAAATGTCATGACACCAGTGATCCTGCAGTATCGGAGTACCAACTTAATTCGGCCCCAGCATGCTATCTGACTGACACACGACTCAAATGCTCACATGCTTATTTGAGAGTGTACTCTGTTACTCCTTTTAGACTGAAATGCTAAATTAAGTTAAAATAAATGAAAAAAAATTAAATTGTTAAATGCCTAGTGTAATTATTAAAGATAATATTTATTAATATATATTAATATTTATTTATAAATATATATATATATATATATATATATATTAATTTCTATATATATTTATATTTATATAGTACTGTGCAAAAGATGTTTCATTAAACATTAAAAATGTCAAAATATAGAATATATTTTTTAAAAACTTAACAATCAGTCTTGAGAGTCTATAGGGGCCCTGATTTGGTGGCCAAAATTATTCAAATTTTAATCTTATTTTAAAACGTGTTTATTTAGAATTCAAGCTATTGTTACGTGTGAATTGTATTTTTTATGTAAGCCATTTTTTAATAATTTTATAGATCTGGACAAAAAATGAGCATCATGTCTTTGACCCATTAATTAATTAAAAATGTAAAAACTTTTTCGAATTGAATTGTGCAAATCTGTCTGAACAAAAGACAATTCATTAAAATGAATTGCTTCCTGATGCTACTTTACAAAGGACATATAGGTTTGCTATGGTTGCAAAAACTAGTTTTATGATACACTGCTATATTTGGGAAATAATTTAATGTTAATCTACTTTCAACACTACTTTGAAAATAACAGAGCTGCTGTCATGCTACTGAAAACGTAGTCATATTAGTAGAGTTCAAATTTTAGTTAGTTACTTTCCAATAGTTTTTGCGTTGGTTTGCATCAAATGTCATCGCTTTGAAAATGGCGCCTAACTGCAGTCAAACTGGAATCTTGCTTAACTACTCTCTATAAAATAGAAACTTAGTTAGTGGTCTTTACAAGTGTGCTCGTGGTCGCAGCTCTTTCTGCTCTTCTAGATAAGGTGAGCAACACAATGCAGCGCACACCTGCATTTTAAAAGGACAAATAGCAGAATCTCATGAATGCTGTGCAAATGCTGAGAGCAGCAGGACACTACCATGATGAAACAGTGAACGGTACAAATGAGGCCACTGACCATATTCATTATCTTTTAATGCAGAGCACATTATTGATTGGACAACAACTCATGCTTTTGTTCATTTCAGCAAGGTCAACGCAGTCTGTGGTGCTCAATAGTCGCCACGGCACCTCGGGCAGCCCGAGTTTTCTCACAAGGGCAAGAGAATCTGATGATCGTCAACCCCCAGGGGCCGCAGACACAAACTCAATGGACTCCTGTGTTCTAGATAGAACCCGTGTTGCAACAAACCATCCGCAAGATACATCATATAAAAGGTTAAAAATGCCTGCTACTCGACTCAAGTCCAACATGGTTAAAAAATCTGTTGAGTTTCTGGCAGGGTTTGGGTCAGTTTTTATGTATAACTTTAGGGTTTGCATGAGTGTTTGGTTTGTTAAACACCGTTTAACAATTTTTTTATATATTTTTTTTGGTTCCTAGGAAGTAAGTGTTATTTCCTAATTGCTTATGCCTCAAAAGTATAGACAGTGGATATTATTCCCCACAAACTTTGCTTTTGTGACCAGGACAGTGTACCTATTTTCCAGAACATTCCAGATAGATTCAGTGCTGAGTAAACTTTTCTAGAAATTTCCAGTAATATAAATAGTAGTATAAATACAGGGGCCTTAAGCCCACCAGTCCAGTTTAGTTCCAGCTGCCTAAGTGGATACATAGCTGCGTTTCTATGAGATGGCATCCAGGGTCTGAGAGCATCCGTCAGTCGCATTTTGCTATGTCTGCAGCCAATTTATCAAGACAAGAGTGAAAATGATATCCTTGGAAGGATCTACTAAGATACATTTTTTTGAAATACCCTTGAACATCTATTGTTGCTAGCTGGAGGTCCTTTGACTGTGACTCACCATAGCCACATTCATGTCATAAGCGTTATTAAACATCATATGGCTTTGTCAAACACACCCAAATACAATACATCATCATAGAATTTGATCCGATCCTATGACAACACTTTTCAAGATATCAAGAATCCCTTCACAATTTTACATCAGCGTTGTCTTGACATTATTGTTAACAATTTTGATGCGATTTGGGTAAATGTAAGAACAATTTCAAAACCACACTTCCTGTTTCCAGTTGGTGGCACTATGACCGTGAATCACAGTAGCCATATCCATGTGATTAGCCCCTATTACCAAACACAAAGCTCAATTTTGATCTAAATCTTACAAGACACTTCCTATTTCCATTTTTTTCCCCGATATATTTTTTGCCTCGCCAAGGCAACACCATTCAATATATCAAAAATCCATTTGCAATTTAGAATCTTCAATGTCTTGGCATAATATTGCCTAAATTTGGTGCCAGTCAACTGAATCCCCAAGGAGGAGTATTTAAAAGTTCAGAGCCTGCGATTTTCAGCTTCCTGATGGGCAAGCTAATGACTGTATGAAAGTTGTTTGGCTTGATGAGAACTATATATGTGCCAAGTCTGGTGACTCTAGGTGAAAATGGGGGTGCTACAGAGACCCCATTACATGCCCATTTTAAAGGGGGCATGCCACACTTTCAGTACTTGGGCACTAATAATCCATAGAAGAGCAATAGGGCCTGTGCACATGCCCATTTTAAAGGGGGCATGCCGCACTTTCAGTACTTGGGCACTAATAATCCATAGAAGAGCAATAGGGCCTGTGCACTTTCAATGCTTGGGCCCTAATACGGTTCTCTTTCACAACATTAATTGTGCATTAAATGCATTACATATCATGTGTTAACAATCAACAATTGTACAGCTTTTATGAATCTTTTAATTGTTCATTGTTCAATGACGAACCATATCATATTTCTGTCCATCCATCCATCCATCCATCTTCTTCCGCTTATCCGGGGCCGGGTCGCGGGGGCAGCAGTCTAAGCAGAGATGCCCAGACTTCCCTCTCCCTAGACACTTCCTCCAGCTCTTCTGGGGGGACACCGAAGCGTTCCCAGGCCAGCCGGGAGACATAGTCTCTCCAACGTGTCCTAGGTCTTCCCCGGGGCCTCCTCCCAGTGGGACGTGCCCGGAACACCTCCCGGGGAAGGCGTCCAGGAGGCATTCGAAACAAATGCCCGAGCCACCTCAACTGACCCCTCTCTTCTGTCCATGTGACCATAAATTAAATTACCCATCTAACATAATAATCTCTCTATTGCTTGATTTTAACCCTACTGCACTTTTTTCTACACTGTTTACATGGTTCGCACAAGGTCCTTGAAGTGCTAAAAGTACTTGAATTTAGCTTTTAGAATGTAAGTACCGGAATACCTCAGTGTAATGTGTGTTCACCAAATATGAGATCCTGCACTCCCCTTACATTGAATAATGTGCCTTTTAATGTCTTTTTTGTTCTTTACACTCATATAAAAAAGTACAAATAAACATGAATTTTGATCATAAATAGCGCGGATGTGCTAAAAAAACAAGATTTCTCTCTCTCATAAATAAATTAAACGGAACACCGAGTGAGTCTGTGAGATGCACATTGAACTCTTAAAGTCACAGTAACCTTTTTAGCACGTGTTATTCAAATGAATGTAACCTCAATGTTATTTTTTGTAAATTGTACACATTATTTCAAACATTGACAGCTCATATCATTATTATATTTACAATTTCATGATATAAGATTAATTAATAGAATGTCGAATTTTTTATTTAAAAAAAGTTAAAATGTGATTATATTATTAAACTTTGAGCATTTACTGTATATTGTGTTGTAAAGAACTTTACTTTGATAAGAAATTATAATGTTAATTTTGCACAAACATTTAAAAAACAAATAAACACAATTTTCCTCATCAGAGTTGGTTAGAATTCCAGGCTCTCTCACCGTATGATATGGTTGACTTCCTCCATAAGCGCTTTAAAGTAAAAACTCAAAACTCAGTAGAAGTCAAATGGGCCACGTAAGTTTTAAAGTCTGTGAGCTGAGTAGCGCAAGTGTCTGTGGAGCTTAATCTGGAAGCTTGCTGGATTTTCACGCTCTTTCATGCTTCAGAGATAGCGTGCGCGAAAAGAATATGAAACACCGCTTAGTGTGTCTGATAAGAAGCATATTCAGAAAGTGAGATTAATGTCATTGAATTTGTCAGTACCTGGAAAACGTCTCGGTTACGTATGTAACCTCCGTTCCATGATGGAGGGAACGAGACGTCGTGTCAAAGAAGCAACACTAGGGGTCTCTCTTGAGCGCCGAATATGCCTCTGATCTATGAAAAAAGGCCAATGAGAGTTGGCAAACAGTATTTGCATACCCCGCCCCCGGATACGGCTATAAAGGCGAGGGAAATACGCTCGTTCATTCAGGATTTTTCTGAGGAGCCGGGAGTGTTTCCGGCCACCTCAGCGGCTCGGCTCAGCGACGTGGGCGGGAAGACACGACGTCTGTTTCCCTCCATCATGGAACGGAGGTTACATACGTAACCGAGACGTTCCCAGTCTGTCGCTCACTTCGACGTCGTGTCAAAGAAGCGACACTAGGGGTCCACTTCAAATCACGCCATGCGCTGAGCCATGTACGTGTGCTGCTGACACAGAAGTGGGCAGGTATTTCATGTGCACAAGCGACCAACTGTGTTCAGACTGCACATACGCAAAAAAGTCGTCGGAATCCTTTTGGTTACCCTAGAGGGGAACAAGGCGACGCTTCCAAATAGGGAACAGGCCAAGCCTGGCTGGGCCTCTTTTCTCTCTATGTTTTCTCGGCATAGAGCAAGAGCAGCCGGTGCCCTTACCGCATCGTGGGAAGGGGGTCTTACCCGAATTCCTATTCTTTCAGGGGGAAAAGACCCTGCGGAGGCCACACTTGCCCAAAGGGGAGGTAAAAGTGGCAAAATACATCACATGGCCTCTTCGTTCACATGTGGGAAGAATGGTGCGGTGGTAGATCCAGCCTCGAGGAGGCAGGAGTTGCTACAACACAGCGACCGGAGGGCAGCGAAGGACTGCCTAAGGGAGACGTGGGTCAGCTCGTAAGGTGACCGTACCGCGGAAGTACACACAGGAGGAGTCCGCGTAGGAGGCCTGATCTGTGGAGCACCTATTCCAGTAGGGGTAGCCTGGGGTACCTGTAGGGGACTGGGTCGGCGAGGACGGACGCAGAGACCCAAGAGGGCTAGGGAGGAATCGACCAGGAACCTAAAAAGGGTCTCCTGGGAAGAAGGCACACTGTTTTACCTCGGCAGAGGGAAAGGGCACTGGACGCAAGCGATTCATCCGGTCAGACCGTCGATGCATACCGAGTTCTACGGGCTCAGACCTGAGAAAACACGGGACGAGACTAACTCAACCCTGAGATTGTAAAATCTCGCAAAGGTGTTAGGTGTTGCCCAGCCCACAGCTCTGCAAATGTCTGCTAGGGAGGTGCCCCTAGCCAGTGCCCATGAGGATGCCACACTACTGGTAGAGTGGGCTCGAACCCGTAGGGGGGGTGGCACGGCCTGGGTGTGATAGGCCAACAGAATGGCGTCCACCACCCAGTGGGACAGCCTCTGTTTGGAGACAACGTTCCCTTTCTGCTGTCCCCCAAAGCAGACAAAGAGCCAGGTAGGCACGCAAAGCACATACCGGACACAGCAGTGAGGGGGCTGGGTCTGCCTCCTCCCGGGGCAGCGCTTGCAGGTTCACTACCTAATCTCTGAAGGGTGTGGTAGGAACCTTGGGCACATAGCCCGGTCGAGGGCTTAGGATCACTTATGTGTCTGCTGGACTAAACTCCAGGCAAGTGTCGTTAGTAGAGAACACTTGCAGGTCCCCGACCCTCTTGATGGAGGCGAGCACAATCAGCAGTGCCGTCTTTAGGGAGAGGGCCCTGAGTCAAGCTGATTCTAGCAGCTCGAAGGGGGATCTCTGAATACCGGCGAGGACCACCGAGAGATCCCAGGAGGGGAACAGTTTTGGCCGGGAGGGATTTAGCCTCCGGGCACCTCTTAGGAACCTGACGATTAAGTCGTGCTTACCCAGGGACTTGCCGTCTACTGGGTCGAGGTGAGCTGCGATAGCGGCAAAATACACCTTCAAGGTGGATGGGGACAGCCTCCCCTCCAACCTCTCCTGTAGGAACAGGAGCACAGACCTAACTGCGCACCTCTGTGGGTCTTCTGCCCGGGAAGAACACCAATTCGGGAACAGACGCCATTTCAGGGAGTAGAGTTGCCTGGTAGAAGGGGCTCTGGCTTGGTTGATTGTGGCTACGACTGTGGGTGGTAGACCAGCCAGATCTTCCGTGTCCCATCCAGGGACCAGAAGTGGAGGTTACAAAGGTCTGGATGCGGATGCCAGAGCGTGCCCCGTCCCTGACAAAGAAGGTCTTTCCTCAGGGGAATTCGCCAGGGAGGGGTTGTCGCGAGGAGTACGAGGTCTGAGAACCAGGCCCGGGTGGGCCAGTAAGGAGCCACAAGAGTGACTTGTTCCTCGTCCTCCCTGACCTTGCACAGCACCTGTGCAAGAAGGCTCACTGGGGGAAATGCGTACTTGTGCAGCCCCACTGGCCAGCGGAGGTGATTGTCACACGGTGCGTGCCGTGGCGCCATGCTTGTCTCAGGACTCGGGTCTGAAGCCAGTGTTGATGCGGTCTCAAATGTATCAACCCCAGCGGCAAGACCGCCGCGGAGGACACCATATGCCCCAGGAGCCTCTGGAAAATTTTTAAAGGGACCGTTGTGCCTGGCTTGAAGGCGGCGAGGCACCTCAACACTGACTGGGCACGCTCGTTGGTGAGACATGCTGACATTGAGACTGAGTCTAATTCCATACCGAGAAAAGAGATGCTCTGGACTGGAGTAAGCTTGCTCTTTTCCCAGTTGACCTGATGCCCCAAACGGCTCTCGCGAGTGGGCAAGAATAAGCCTGTTGTCGAGGTAATTGAGTATGCGGATGCCGGCTTCTCAGAGCGGGGCAAGAGCTGCCTCTGCGACTTTCGTGAAGACGCGAGGGGACAGAGACAGGCCGAAGGGGAGGACTTTGTACTGATACGCCTGGCCATCGAACGCAAACCACAGGAAGGGGTGGTTTCGAGGCAGAATGGAGACGTGGAAGTACGCGTCCTTCAGGTCTACCGCTGCGAACCAATCTAGATGCCAGACGCAGGTTAAAATGTGTCTCTGTGTGAGCATTTTGAACGGGAGTTTGTTCAACGCTTGGTTGAGAACTCGCAGGTCCAAGATTGGTCGTAAGCCGCCGCCTTTCTTGGGTACGATGAAGTAAGGGTTGTAGAAACCCTTCTTCATCTCGGTTGGAGGGCCAGGCTCTATCGCGTCTTTGAACAAAAGAGTAGCGATTTCAGCGCGCAGGGACTGGGCATGTTCGCCGTGTACTGCGGAAAAGCGGACGCCCATGAAGGGGGGCGGGGGCCTGGCAAATTGCGTAACTGAGTTGAATGGTCCGGGCCAGCCAGCGAGACGGGTTGGGAAGTGAAAGCCACGCGTCCAACCTCTGCGCTAGGGGCACCAAAGGGACGATTAATTTTGACATACACGGCAGAGCTTCGCAGCTGGGCGGAGCAGGTAGGGCAGCAACAGGGCGACCCGAGGCTGGGGTGCTGAGAAAAGACTCAAAGCACTTACCTCGCTCCGCACACTCGGCAGGGGGTGGGTTGGCGACTGAGGAGGAGGTCCAGGGTAGGCGTCCTCTAAACTCGTCGGAACCGGCCGGCCGGGGAACAGTCGTGGGGCTGGAGACGGGTGGTCTCCAGCCCCACGACTGTTGAGTTCTGGTGGCAAAGTTGAGACTGTTGAGATCTGGTGGCAAAGTGCCGTGAGAATGGCATTTGCGGGCCAGGTGACCCAGAGACATAGGAAATAGTTCTTTTATTGAGAATGTGGGTACCGCAACCCCATCTAAGGGGGGCGGCAAATGAAAATTGTTTAAAAACAAAAGATTCTCCTCCCGGCCCTCCACCGGGGGACGGAGCGGTCTTACCACCTCCGGAGCTAACACCGTGCTCTCTGATGGAGCGGCGAGCTCATCCACCTCGAGCTCCAGAGGATAGGCAGACCGGCCCGGAGGCGAGTCGCCGTTGCCTCAAGCACGGACGGGGGTCAACGAGCGTGTCGGGGGTGGGTGGTCCGAGGGGGCGTACCAGGCGGAGCTGCACACACTGCCCTCCCCAAATCGCCTCCATCGCCAGCCGTATCATCCTCAATCCCGTGGAAAGAAGGAGCGACACAGGGGGCAGCTGGAGTGGCGTGCTTTCTACTGAAAGCACGCCGCGACCGCAACGTTGCTATGGTCATGCTCTCGCAGTGAGACCATGAACCATCTACAAACGCTGCCTCGGTGTGATCGGCGCCCACAAACACGAGATAGCGCCTGTGGCCATCTGAAGCGGAGAGCACTCTACCGAATCCAGGAACTACACAGGGGTTGAATGGCATCTTTAAAAAGACGTGTCCTGAAAAGGACGTTTAACACCGCTGTGTATTGCTCTTTCAGAGAATTAAACTCTTTTACAGAGAAAATTACTCTTTATAGGAAAACTCTTTTAACTCTGCGCTATCGAAGCGCCCAGGGGCAAACTGCACGCCGTGCAGAGAAGAGAAAAGCCGCTGAAGTGTGCCTTAGATCCAACAGCAAAGCAGAGCGTCAGAGGATAGAAGCATGAAACAGTTGTGTCACTCGCAGCTGGCTGCATACACGACCATCGGCTCCAAAGAAAATTACTGAATGAACGAGCGTATTTCCCTCACCTTTATATCCGTATCCGGGGGCGGGGTATGCAAATACTGTTCGCCAACTCTCATTGGCCTTTTTTCATAGATCAGAGGCATATTCGGCGCTCAAGAGAGACCCCTAGTGTCGCTTCTTCGACACAACGTCAAAGTGAGCGACAGACGGGGAACCCTGTTTCTTCAATTCCCTCAGTCTCACATAAAGCTTCTCTGCCTTCCTCAATTTCTCCCACAGAATGTGTACCACATATGTGTTACATGAATAGAAAGAGGTGCACATTTCTTGTCACGCGGTGGTGGATTTGTGTAACCTCGATACAGACAATGATTAACAATATATACCCGTTGCCAAATTTCTACTGGTTTATCAGGGCTACCGATATATCACCCACCCCTAGTTTATGTTAACTAGGGATGTGACGATATGTTATCACAATTTGGTTCGATATACGATGTACGGTTCACGATTCAATATAATCTCAATTCGTTATAACACTTAAATGACAATCTATGACAGAAAACAGTTAAAACAATGTGTCACACGCAAACAATTATGTCGCATCTGTCATGCAGATTTTTTAAACTACATCACATTAATAAAATTCAGTTCGAATGACGTTAGATATTAAGAAACAAACCATCTTTGCTTTCAGGTATTCAAATATTGTCAACAGAAGTGATTTAAACCATTAAGAGTCGAATGAAGATTTATAATAATAATAATAATAATAATAATAATAATAATACTAGTCAACAATATCAGACTGAAATGTAAAATTTAGCATTGTGGTAAGGTTGATTACCACTTTTTGAACATCACCAATTTGATTAGATTTTTTACTCTGAATATGTTTGTCAATTTCCGAAATAAAGAAAAAATTATATAAGAGGAAGTAGTTTACATTTATAAAGTAATTATTTAAATTACAATTTTTATACATTTTAATAAATAAACCAATTTTTATAGATTTTTTTTGTTGAGAATAATGTAACTATATTGTGATATATATTGATACAGTGATATAAAATTAGTGATATCGTGATAAAAGATTTTTGTCATTTCGACCAACCCAAACATAAACTATAACATATATATTTGATTTTAAAAATGTATTAATGTTGAAATTAACATTAACCAAGATAAATAACAACTGAAAAAGTTTTCAGCGTTATAGGCCTTTATCACACTGCACTTAGTAGCATAAAACAACTTCCACTCCAGTCTATTTTCAATTATTATGGACTATTTTATGCACAATTAATCTTAAATACTTCATCTAAACTGGCCTACTCACCATACAATCATTACTCAGGGATGATGAAGTAAAGAAAAACAGTGTCATGTTGTTTTATTATTTTAAACAGGATGTATGTGAACAAGTATGTTTTTTATTAGATGAATGCAAGAATATATACAAACAAGAGTTCCTTTACACATTAAAGAGCATTAGAACAAGACATACAGTATGTCACAAAAAAGTATATTCAGAGTAAAGATTATACAGAGAATTTGCGATGATAATGATCATATTGCTTTCATGTACTTACTTTTTATAATCTCCATGTATAACATAAGATCCATTAAAACATTTTCAAATAAATAAATATTTCCATCCCAGAGTCCAATTACAGAAAATAACTGGTTTAATCGTTGTAAACATGGAGTTATATCCTTGTGGTTTGAGTGAGATAATTTGGGGAAGCGTCCACTTGTGAATCGCAACCGAATGCAATGTAAATAAACCATATTATATTTACAAACAGGATATGAGCATGTTGCAATAGTGAAAACAATGACATTAAAGCACTTAAATGCTATCTCTTTGGACTTGAGTTGAGCACTTTCATCCCCTGGTAGTAAGCTGAAAAGCACGCACAGCTATTCACGAACTGGGAAAACTTTGTGCTGATAATCGCCTCGCTCAGATACTATTACACATTAAAGTGGTAGATAACACATATGGTGAAATGCTGTGTTAATCCAAAGAAACAATAAAACGTCTGATGTTTACTGCCAAGTGCATCCAAATTGGCTAAATTTATTTAGAAAAACTGCGATCGTCCATAGACAGATCGATGGGCAGATGTTTGGTTACGCTACTATTCAAAGCTGGATGTGACGACATGTGGACTGTGATAAAGGTCTATTTCATGCTAACTAATGTAGCTAACTAATGTTATGAGTAGGCCTACAACCTAATTGTAAAGTGTTGCCCCTATTAAAAACTATTACACTTATAAAAGCCACAAAAAAATGGTCAAAAGAAAAATTTTACATTTGTCGCAATATCCAAAAATGCTAATGAGATTAGATTCATAATAATTACATACATCCTATTAACCAGTTGATACGCAATCGCACGCACGTGGTAGTTATGACCCTTTGCTTGCATTTAATATAGAATATACCGTCTATAAATGTCATTAATGTTAACAAATTAAACATCTTTTCAAAGATCTAAGGGTTCAACATTGATATCCCCTCTCAGTTTCACAATAGCTATACTCCAGAAACAGCAATTTAGTTTTTTGTGCCAGGAGTATAAATTAAAACATGCAATATCAAAATGGGAATTAATACCTTTGTTATGAAAACGAGATCACCAGATGAATCCAGTTCGCCACACTTGGATCAATTGTCCATGTCAAGCGTTCATTGAAAAACATCCAATAGCACTTTTTGTCCATAAAAGTGATAAATCTGAGAAATATAGATATATAATCCATTGTTTACATGAGATCTTGCCTGAAAGAATTACCCTTCGCCACCGTTCTTCAACAAACTATGCAATCTGAGCAGCATTCATGTTGTAAAACTGTATATTATCTTATATATTAGAGTCTAGTAAACAAAATGAGCCAGTCTCCAAAGTCTATTTTTAAAAATGGGGCATAGTTTTATTCATAATAGCCAAGCAGTGCAGTCAGATTTTGTGTTGTCTTGAAAGGCGGAGCCCTAATTATACTCTATATACCGGCAGCGATTTTACAGAGAAAAAAGCTTGCAGGAACCTAATTTTTAGACTTGTGGCTTTGAGATCATTGTATTTCTGGGTTGTCTAGGCACTTTTATTATATTTTTTTTTATTATAAAAACATGTTCAGCGCAAAATATTTCCATTACTATAAAGCTCAGCTTCTCTAACTTTAAAAAATAACAACATATATTAATTCTGGAAAACTTGGGAAAAATAGCCCAAATTGTCTTCTTTCAAAAGATACTACAACTGTGTCCATACTCCAAAGGGTTCAGTAAATACAACCATTTAAGTTCAGGTATGTCATTTTCGTGGTTTGTGCTCAAAAAGGGGGCGCGTATCAACAGGTTAAAAGCATACTTATGCGAGCAGAAAAAAAAAAAACTTGTTAAAATTGCCTTGATATACATAAATTAAGACCCTCTGCATACTTACAAGACACAATCACAAACTGATCCTATCCAAAGGCAGTTGTTAACATATTAGACAACTGACAGACACAGACTACCATAATAGACTTTATCTCGACTATTCCCCCTTTTTGAATAAAAGAAAAAGTTGATCATGCAAAAAATACTTTTGCAGAACTAGGTTAACATTATCAAAATAAATGAAAGTTTGTACTGTAAAATTTGAAGCCTGAGCATGCCAGGGCACGGGTTAATATTAAGAAGGCTTGGCCTATTGAAATGAAGAAGGTAGTTAGTGCAGAAAAACAAAAAATACAATTTAGATTACTAAGGTAAATCCTTTTAAACCATCGCAAATCACCTTTAAGTCAGTGATAAAATAACAAATGTTGGCACAGTTATCTAAGAACCAATAATTCAATGCATCTTAGGGCTGCACAATAAATCACGATTATAGCTGCCATGATTATGTAATCGTGAAAACGGATGATTACAGTATTCAATTTAAGTCTGCTCCTGTTGCATCAATGGTTTCTATTTACAATATGTTTTTGCAGCGGTTGAGTATTATAACCAATAACTAACATGTCCGTTGAGCAATGAAATGGCAGTGGCCAATCAGAGCCACTTAAATTAGTCCTCCGTCCTATCAGTTATGACATCTGATCCTAATGTGCAAGTTTTAAACCGTCTGAATGCCCAGATGATTGCTTTATGTTCCACCTCTGTTCGTGGTGGCACACGAAAATGAATACTGAAGAAACATCACCTGACACTCGAGAAGAAGCTGTAGAAAAAGTTCGAAAAGCACTTTGTAATTATTTTGAATTAATTGCATATTGCGGTGCTCACTTTGAATGTAGATACTAAATACACTGCAATTGAGCAACATGACAAAACTAAAATGTTCCTGTTCTAATCAAGGCATATATGCGGTGTACATAATTAATTTATTATGATGATTAGACAGCTTTGTTTTTAAATAAATAATTTGCGAGAGTGCAGAACTTTGTGCTGAGCGTCATATAGCTCATGTCGAAATGCAGATCTCAAATAGTTTAAACTTGCAGTTTGTCACATTGCTTGATTTCTGTGTACAATTTATTAAGTAATAACAGTTTTGTTTTGTCATGTTAATAAGTAGGCAAATGTGAATTTGATTTGTACAAAATAGCAATAAAGTAATTCAGCTTAAATAAGTTTGTTTTGGAGGTGTAGCCAACATAAAGAATATGGCATGAATGGCATATTTCAGGAATCACCGTCATTGATATCGCGTCTGTTCTAATATGACTCATTTGCCACGCAGCTGGTATTGGTAGATTAATCCGATCACAAATGTTTTTAATTTCCAAAGTGCAACCACTGAGGCCAAAAATGATCTAATGATGATCTAACATGAGCAATATCACCACTGAAGATCTAACGGGATGAATGGTCCCGTCTTGCCACCAAAGGACTTACTGAATGCATTAACTTTTTAAATCGTCGATTTAAATCGTCTGTTAATACGTTTGAATATTAGAAGCAGTCATTTTGATTTTTTTTTAAATTTATTCTATACATAGATATCCATTTAAAATCATTTTTATTTGGCCTTACATTAACAAACATCATTACAATATTTAATGCTTAAAATAAACTGTAGTGTAGCTCATATCCAACATTGAAATCTGCTACTCTGAAGAACCGCATGTGCTTACTTTGTGATGTCACAGTAATTTAATATTTTAATTGACATTAATAATCACAATTACAATATCAAGGGCAATAATTGCCAATTATGTTTTTGCTATAATCGTGCAACCCTAATGCATCTTTAAAAATATTTAGCTTCATGACAAACTCTTCAGCACCAAGGCCAAGAAAACAACCAAGGTTACCTCACAAGTTCACTGAATTTATATCACCCGTATGCCTTGTTGCCTCAAGTACTTGTAACACGAAACTTTGACAGTGACCTACATAGTGACCTTGCTTAATTTGTGAGATAAACACCTGAGCTGTGTAAGCCTTTGATTCTTTTTTATAAAAGGCAGGGACTGCAGTGCACATGAAGTCTTAAATCTATTATTCCCATATTATTCCCATTAGATAAATTACCTGCTCCAGTTTTACTGCGCATTTGTCAATGTCACCCGAGCAGTGTTTCCAAGACACTATGCTGCATTAAAACATGCAGGCTGCTGTATTGTTCAACACACAACCAAAGATCGCCTTTGTGTTTGCAGTATGGCATCAAAAACCACTCAAAATGTTCTATCATTTGATTACAGCAATAATCCACCAGAGGTTGTGCATTTCAGTGATATTACCACAAGCACATCGTGCTCCACACCAGAATTCCTAAAACGGTGGTAAAATCAATGTAACAGTCTCTTGTGGTTTATTGCTTTTATAAAACTGTGGCAACAGCAATTTTATAAAGGACAAAAATATTTAATAAATGTGTTACTATTAATCTCAACTAGATTGAAAAATGCACTGACAACTGATGTGGTTTTTAGCATGTTGCTATGCTGTTATGCCATATACATAGTCGCTTAAAACTCTTGCTCATCCAAAAAAAGAACAGACTTTCGTGGGACCTCCAGCTATGTCATGTAAATGAAGGATGTGGCATGGTAACATTAGAGGCAGAGGTATAAAATCACCTGGATGAGAGATCCGCTCTGCCCTTTCAGTCTATAGGTCAACTTTATTTGAAGTGTGCAGTATGCAGTGTGGCAGAGCTGACACATGCACTCTAATTTAAGAGTGCTGCACTAAGACAAGCTATTTGCCAGCAGAACAAAAAGTAAAAAAAAAAAAAAAAAAAAAAAAAAAAATAGCAACAGAAACATATTACTACTACTTTGGGCTGGGCGATAAAACGATATCGATAAATATCACGATAAAGAAAATCCACGATAAGCTTTTGAGGAATTTTAAATATTTACTGTGTGTCGCTAAAACACAAGCAGCTTGGCTTTCTCAGGCTGCGGTTCCACTGGGGTGGACGAAATCCGCTCAAAGGCACTCAGCGCTAGGAGAGAACTTGCTCCACATCGCTGCTAATCCTTCAATCCACCTTGCGAGCATGACGCTCGGCTTTCATAGGAATGAATTATAAACGCTCTCAGCTTCGCTCACAATGCACCAGTTGTAACGTAGGGTCAGACTGGATGAACTAGATAATGCTAGCTGCCTTGCAAACAATTAGGTTACGTCGGACACGGGATTGATTCCATCCGCACTGCAAGACTTCATGACAACGGTTGCGCCCTCTCATCGTCTCTAGTGAAGAGCGTGACAGAACAACAGTGATGTGGACAACATCTCTGATCTTTCTGCACTGTAATCTTGAATGTTGTTCTCTAGCACCAAACACGCATCATTTCTACCCTGTCCCGCTCCGCATGCGTTACCACTTTTCCTTGCATGTGTGTAGACATGAAGCACCGCATGAGTTAACATTGTTTCAAAGCACCTTTTAGACCATATAGTTTTTCCCTTCTAAATGTATCTTTATTAATCAGCATGTTACGAGCCTTTAATAATAAACAAATCGAATAAACCAATCGATTTCTGTTCTAATTTTGTGAAAATTAATTAGATGTCTGGAATGGATAGAGAATTGGTAGACTAGTCTCTCACTTTAATGAAAATATACAAATGTGTTTTGCATTTTTTTTTAAACGTTTTCTAAATTTTCTCTCGGGACACCCCTGAACCCACATTCAGCATCATTCCACAGTCACAAGGGCTTCTATGCCCCATATTTGGGTATATGTATCTAAAGAAATATAAAAAATATTTCATTTTAATGTAAAAATATTCCAACAAATACTGGACTGCTGTCACTATGCTTCAGAACAAACAGATGATCTTTTAACATTAATTTTCAATTGATAAACGGTAAAAGACGGTAAAATTGGTAAAAGATACTGCAGACTCCACTGATTTAGCCATCTCTGGACCCCCTGTGCAGTTTTGTAGAGACTATTTTGACAGTTTTTGACTTCCGTCAACTTTGAAATAAAAAAAAGAAAGTGCAATGTGTAAATGTATATTGTGATAAATATCGATATTGAACAGTATGATAAAGATTATCATGATAACATTTTTGGCCATATCGCCCAGCCCTACTACTACTGTGTATTAAAATGCAATATTCTAGGCCTATATAGTAGTAGTAAAAATATTATTACTAACATTAATAATAATATAAATGAATAAATAAATCAGTCAAAAATAATTATATTTAAGCAATCTCTTACAAGTTAATGTGCAATACTTTATTTGACAAAAAAAACTATATTAAATGTTTAATTCTATTAGACACCCTTTTGATGATAAAATGTAATTAAACTTTAAAATATGGAATTCGGAAAAAATCAAAAAGATAACTGAATATGGAAAAAAAATTAATAAAACGGAACTTTAACCTTTGCTGCAAAGCATGCTGTTGCAGGCATCAGTTGACCAAGGAGAATTTCAGAAAGTCAGGTCCAGTGCTTTCAAAAATCGAATTTGTTGTTTTTTAAGCATAGTTTCAAACAGATCTGACACTTTACACATGCAAAAAATGTATCTTGCACATATCTATCCTTCATAGATTTCTCTAGTGTTTAAAGGGTTAGTTCACACAAAAATATTTCACAAAAAGAATATTTCAGCTCTGTAGGACCATAAGTGAAAGGGTGCCAAAATTTTGAAGCTCCAAAATCCACATAAGTGCAACATAAAAGTACTCCAGACGACTCTGGTGGTTAAATCCATATCTTCTGAAGCGATTTTGATAAGTGTGGGTGAGAAAAAGAAACATTTTAAAGTCCTTTTTCCTTCACTTTCACTTTCACCTTCTTCTGTTTTTGGTGATTCACATTCTTCATGCATAGAGGAGGAGAAATTATGATAAAAAATTACTTAAATATTGATCTGTTTCTCACCCACACCTATCATATTATGTCTGAACAAATGGATTTAACCACTGGAGTCATACGGATTACTTTTATGCTCTCTTTATGTGGATTTTGGTGCATAAAAATTTTGTACATATGGACCTACAGAGTGGAGATATTTCTCTAAAAATCTTCATTTGTGTTCTGCAGAAGAAAGAAAGTCATACACATCTGGGATGCCAAGCGGGTGAATTTTCATTTTTGGGTGAACTTTACCTTTAAGTGCCCTTAATGGGCTTAATAGCTTGGCAACCGTAAACAGCTTAAAGTTAGGTTAAATAACAATATTACACGGTGTAACATTTTTTTATTGTTATTATTTACTATTGAACATAGGTGTTTTTTTGCTTTTATAAAATGATGGCAACAGCAATATAATAAAATCACCAAAGGTGATAGTAATTTATAGTAATATAAATAGAAACTTTATCAAAGTTAAAGGGACAGTTTTGTTTTTCACAAAAAAGGATGCAGCAAGAAATAATCATATTTACAAGTTCCGAGGACATGAATGAACAAGCAAAGTCGTATTTACCAGTGGGAAATTTGGAATTCTATATAACATCTAAGTTGTAAAACTGGAAGCGAAGTGTTGACATAAAAGATGATGCAAAGCAATGTTTTTGCAAACTTTCAGTGCTTTATGTGTGTTATACATGACAAATCTTATTTGACAGTTCATATTAAGAACAAAACATTCTTTAAAATATTAACATTTAACTTAGGGAAAAAACTAAGCCCAAGCAAATAAAAGAACATATAGGGTGCAACCCAAGCACTACTTCCAATGCCCTTCTATTTGATTTGCAATGCTGATACAAAACAAACCCCCGGAAATGTCACACTAGCTTTTAGCCTTACCTTCAGCGAGTCAAAGCAGGCAATCACCCTTCCATTCTCCACCTGGCAGCTCTTGGGTGGGTGTGCAAATTTGCATTCTTCATCACTACGCGAGCACGTTCCCCTCTGAAACTGTCGGCACACCTCGAGAGTGAGCCATTTTGTGTCTCGCATCGAACCAATGCTTAAAGCCATAGCAAAGCTGAGCTGAAATAGAATATGCTGTCTGATTTGCTATAAGGTGTCAGGGATAGTTTTGATTTAGGCTCATATAATTTAAAGACCATCAGATTCAAGTTGCGTGATGTTATAGTTTGTTGGTGGGGACCTTTAAATAGAGTTGTCACATTCAAACCTCCTTTGGCTATAGCATGGGAGATGGCTGCTATCAGTGAAGCTGTCAATCTCTGCCAAGTTATTTATCAGTCATTTAGTCCCATGTGCAAAACACTGGTTTTTGCTTGTCCCATGCTCGCAGACATCCGCAGAACTGATGGCTTTGTCTTCAAATGTCCTTTATGGCAAGCCCAGTGTTGTGAATGGATGAAGAGCGTTGTTTCCTTGTGCCTTGGCAAGTCTGATATATTTAACTGTGGTCTCTAGCACTCAGTCTTTGCGTGAAAAATACGTAGGGCCAGACACGTTGGAGCTCAAGCTAGTGTTGCTTACAGTGTAGGATTTGAGTGGTAAGCAGCTTCAAGTAGGGACGTCATCAGAGAAGGCACTTTCTTCTGTCCAAGACCTAGGAAAAGAAAATAAAGACAAAGTTTGAATTTAGTAAGACATTGTGTCAGTAGAAGCTTAGCACAAAGATATGATTTGCAGTCCCAGCTTAACCTGCAGTCACCTCAGAAAGGACAAACAGTCTACCAACATCATCCACCTAAAAGAAATAGCCGAAGGAACATTCTGGCATAAACTCAAACTGGAATCAAATTCCTCATCACATGAGAACAGAGCATGTTTAGGGGAAAACAGTGGTATAAATGGACCAAAGTGTCGAGTTTGGTAAATCGGCAAAACAAAGAGACACAGTGGCACCAAAAGAGATACATTCCCCTCCTCAAAATCATTCGAGACTCTCTGCCCTCTTTGAGTAAAGACTAATGATTCTTTAGCCAATAGAAAATCTGAAGTGCCACAATATTCCTGGCAGCCATCCAACTGCCAGAAAATTAACGGATGCGAATTCCAGATGTGATTACGTCAGCGATGGGTGCCACAACACCTCGATCAAACTCAACCAGTTCAAATTAAACACTGTGCGAGCGAGGACAGTAAGACAGACAGATAAATAGATAGATTATACGATTTAGATTTATATATTATAAATAGATAGACGTTAATTTGATGTTAATTTTATCCCATAGCATTCTGCAGAATTTGAAGATTTTTGAGAAAGCTTATAACAAAAGCACCACTGCTAGACTCAACAGTGAAATAATACACAGCCTCTGGCATGACTTATGAACCTTTCACAAACCTTGCTGCTGAAATAGTGGTCTTTTCTTGAAACATCTGGAAATATTTTCTTTTGCAAACTACGAGACAGGAGGAGAGGGTATGGGTGGGGGTGGTGCAGACGAAACAGGGCAGTAAAAATCTGCAGCTGCCATTTAAGTTTCCCGTTGCAGTGTAATGACGAACAGTGCCGAACAATAACTACTGTGTGCTACTAAAATGTATACTTGTTAAACCTTTGAATCATGTGTAATAAACTTTTAGTGCTGAGTTACAGGATTAATTGATATAAACATGTTCAAACATGCACTGCAGTGTTTCCCCAGGATTTTTTTTAGAACCAGTGCTGTTGTGAGGGCACCCGCAATGCCGGACCCTTATTAACGTGTGTTGTATGAAGAATATATTAAAACAAGGGTGTCAAACTCAATTTCAGGGCCACATCAGGGTTTATTTGTGCCCTCAAAGGGCCCGTTGAAAATGTAGCACCAGCACCTGCTTTGGAAGAACCAAATGTTATGCACATTTAACAGTACAGCATTGATTTTGAGGTTGAGATGCAGATGAAAATTATGATATTAAAAATAGAAACATAGTGGAAAAAAATTAACACCTAATTTGTATATGGCTAAATGTAAATATTCTGACAGTGTGGCTAGGTTGGGTCTTCTTTACAGATTCTTTTCATCAGAATCCTACTAATTAAACTATAGTCATGTAATTTCTGAAGGCAAACAAAACAACTACAATCCTACAATCAGACAGCATTACAAGTGTACAGATTTTACACAGATGGAAAACTGATAGCTTGGTCCATAATTATGAAAATGCATCATAGTTCTTCCATAGTATTAACAATGATATTTGTAATAGTTAATAGTAACTGTAAAATGATGGCTACTAAACATGCTCCACACAACCATGGTTAGTAACTATGGTTTCTATATAAAAAACGTCTCGGTTACGTATGTAACCTCCGTTCCCTGATGGAGGGAACGAGACGTCGTGTCGAAGAAGCGACACTAGGGGTCTCTCTTGAGCGCCGAAAGATACCTCTGATCTATGAAAAAAGGCCAATGAGAGTTGGCGAACAGTATTTGCATACTCCGCCTCCGGATACGGATATAAAGGCGAGAGAAATACGCTCGTTCATTCAGGATTTTTCTGAGGAGCCGGGAGTGTTCCGGGCACCTCAGCGGCTCGGCTCAGCGACGTGGCCGGGAAGACACGACGTCTCGTTCCCTCCATCAGGGAACGGAGGTTACATACGTAACCGAGACGTTCCCCGTCTGTCGCTCACTTCGACGTCGTGTCGAAGAAGCGACACTAGGGGTCCACTTCAAAACTCGCCATGCGCTGAGCCGTGTACGTGTACTGCTGACACAGAAGCGGGCAGGTATTTGCACGTGCACAAGCGACCAACTGTGTTCAGGCTGCACGTACTCTTCCCCAATGCCCCAAAAAAGCGTCAGCATCCTTTTGGTTACCCTAGGGGGGAACAAGGTGACGCTCCCAACTAGGGAACGGGCCAAGCCTGGCTGGGCCTCTTTACTCTCTATGTTTTCTCGGCATAGAGCAAGAGCAGCCGGGGCCCTTACCGCATCGAGGGAAGGGGGTCTTATTCACGAATTCCTATTCTTTTAGGGGGAAAAGACCCTGCGGAGGCCACACCCGCCCAGCAGGGGAGGTAAAGGTGGCAAAATACATCACATGGCCACTTTGGGCATGTGGGAGGAAATGGCGCGGTGGTAGATCCAACCTCGAGGAGGGGGGAGTTGCTACAACACGGCGACCGGAGGGCAACGAAGGGCTGCCTAAGGGAGACGCGGGTCAGCTCGTAAGGTGACCGTACCGCGGAAATACAAACAGGAGGAGTCCCGTAGGAGGCCTGATCTGTGGAGCACCTATTCCAGTAGGGGTAGCCGGAGGTACCCGTAGTGGACTGGACCAGCACGTTCCTCCGCTGAACTGCTGCGGGCCCGAAGGGCTAGGGAGGAATCAACCAGGGACCTAGGTCCTCTGGGACAAAAGCGCACTGTTTTGCCTTGGCAGAGGGAAACGGCGCTGGAACAAGCGGTTCACCCGGTCAGATCGTCGACGTGTACCGAGTTCTACGGTCTCGGACCTGAGAGAACACGGGACGAGACTGACTCAACCCTGAGATCATAAGGGTGTTAGGTGCTGCCCAGCCCGCAGCTCTGCAAATGTCTGCTAGGGAGGTGCCCGTAGCCAGTGCCCATAAGGATGCCACGCTCCTAGTGGAGTGGGCTCGAACCCGTAAGGGGGGGGCATGGCCTGGGTGTGATAGGCCAACTGAATGGCATCCACCACCCAGTGAGACACCTCTGTTTGGAGACAGCGTTCCCTTTCTGCTGTCCTCCAAAGCAGACAAAGAGCTGCTCAGATCGCCTGAAGCTCTGGGTGCGTTCCAGGTAGGCACGCAAGGCACGTACCGGACACGACAGTGAGAGGGGCTGGGTCTGCCTCCTCCCGGGGCAGCGCTTGTAGGTTCACTACCTGATCTCCAGAGGGCGTGGTAGGAACCATGGGCACATAGCTCAGTCGAGGTCTTAGGATAACATGAGTATCTGCCGGACCGAGCTCCAGGCAAGTTTCGTTAGTAGGGAACGCTTGCAGGTCCCCGACCCTCTTGATGGAAGTGAGCGCGATAAGCAGGGCCGTCTTTTCAGGAGAGGGCCCTGAGCCAACTGATTCTAGCGACTCGGAGGGGGATCTCTGAAGACCGGCGAGGACCACCGAGAGATCCCAGGAGGGGAACAGGTTTGGCCGGGAGGGGTTTAACCTCCGGGCACCTCTTGGGAACCTGACGATTAAGTCGTGCTTACCCAGAGACTTGCTGTCTACTGGGTCGTGGTGAGCTGCAATAGTGGCAACATACACCTTCAAGGTGGATGGGGACAGCCTCCCCTCCAACCTCTCCTGTAGGAACAGGAGCACAGACCTAACTGCGCACCTCTGTGGGTCTTCTGCCCGGGATGAACACCAATTCACGAACAGACGCCACTTCAGGGCGTAGAGTTGCCTGGTAGAAGGGGCTCTGACTTGGTTGATCGTGGCTATGACCGTGGGTGGTAGACCAGCTAGATCTTCCGCATCCCGTTCAGGGTCCAAACGTGGAGGTTCCAAAGGTCTGGGTGCGGATGCCAGAGCGTGCCTCATCCCTGAGAAAGAAGGTCCTTCCTCAGGGGAATTCGCCAGGGAGGGGTTGTCGCGAGGAGTACAAGGTCCAAGAACCAGGCCCGAGTGGGCCAGTAAGGAGCCACGAGAGTGACTTGCTCCTCGTCCTCCCTGACCTTGCACAGCACCTGTGCAAGAAGGCTCACTGGGGGAATGCGTACTTGCGCAGCCCAGCCGGCCAGCTGTGTGCCAGGGCATCTGCCCCGAGGGGAGCCTCTGAACGGGCGTACCAGAGCGGGCAGTGGGAGGTCTCTCGGGAGGCAGAGGGGTCTACCTGGGCCTTGCCGAACCGTTCCCAAATCAGCTGAACCGAGTGGGGGTGAAGCCTCCACTCTCCGCCAGGCAAGCGTTGTCATGACAGCGCGTCCGCTATCACATTGAGGTTGCCGGGGATGTGAGTGGCACGCAGCGACTTGAGTCGGTGCTGGCTCCAAAGGAGGAGACGACGGGCGAGTTGTGACATGTGACGGGAGCGTACGCCGCCTTGGCGATTTATGTACGCGACCGCAGTGGTGCTGTCCAACCTGACTAGGATATGTTCGTCCCGAATTAACGGGAGAAATTTCCGCAGGGCAAAAAGGACGGTCAACAACTCGAGGCAGTTGATGTGCCAACGCAGCTGGGCCCCTTTCCAACGGCCTGAGGCTGCGTGCCCGTTGCAAACGGCGCTCCAACCCAATCTGGAGGCGTCGGTCGTGACCAGGACGCGTCTGGACACCTTCTGTAGGGGCACTCCAGCCCGTAAGAAACAGGGGTCTGTCCAGGGGTTGAATGTCTGACGGCAGGCGGGGGTGATTGTTACCCAGTGCGTGCCGTGGCGCCATGCTCGTCTCGGGACTCGGGTCTGGAGCCAGTGTTGGAGCGGTCTCATATGCATCAACCCCAGCGGCAAGACCGCCGCGGAGGACGCCATATGCCCCAGGAGCCTCTGGAAAAGTTTTAAGGGGACCGCTGTGCCTGGCCTGAAGGCGGCGAGGCAGTTCAACACTGACTGGGCACGCTCGTTGGTGAGACGTGCCGACATTGAGACCGAGTCTAACTCCATCCCGAGAAAAGAGATGCTCTGAACAGGAGTGAGCTGGCTCTTTTCCCAGTTGACCTGAAGCCCCAGACGGCTGAGGTGCCTGAGCACCTGGTCTCTGTGGGTTTTGCATAGTAACTCTCGCGAGAGGACAGAGACAGGCCGAAGGGGAGGACTTTGTACTGATACACCTGGCCCCCGAACGCAAACCGCAGGTAGGGGCGGTGTCGGGGCAGGATGGAGACGTGGAAGTACGCGTCCTTCAGGTCTACCGCTGCGAACCAATCTAGATGCCGGATGCAGGTTAAGCGTGAGCATTTTGAACGGGAGTTTGTGCAACGCTCGGTTGAGAACTCGCAGGTCCAAGATTGGTCGTAAGCCGCCGCTTTTCTTGGGTACGATGAAGTAAGGGCTGTAGAAACCCTTCTTCATCTCGGTTGGAGGGACAGGCTCTATCGCGTCTTTGGCCAGAAGAGTCACGATTTCCGCGCGCAGGGAGTGGGCGTGTTCGCCGTGTACTGCGGAAAAGCGGACGCCCATGAAGGGGGGCGGGGGCCTGGCAAACTGAATTGCGTAACCGAGTCGGATGGTCCAGGCCAGCCAGCGAGACGGGTTGGGAAGTGAAAGCCACGCGTCCAACCTCTGCGCTAGGGGCACCAAAGGGACGATTAATTTTGACGTACCCGGCGGGGCTTCGCAGCGGGGCGGAGCAGGTAGGGCAGCATTGGGCGGCGACAGGGCGACCCGCGGCTGAGGTGCTGAGAAGAGACTCAAGCACTTACCTTGCTCCGCACACCCGGCAGGGGGCGGGTTAGCGACTGAGGAGGAGGTCCTGGGTAGGCGTCCTCTAGACTCGTCGGAACCAGCCGGCCGGGGGACAGTCGTGGGGCTGAAGACGGGTGGTCCGTGTCCAGGAAGCCAGGACTGTTGATATCTGGGGGCAAAGTGCCGTGAGAACGGCATTTGCGGGCCAGGTGACCCAGAGACATAGGGAAATAGCTCATTACAGAGAATATGAGAATGTGTTAATTAATTCGACAAGAAAAAATTCTCCTCCCGGCCCTCCACCGGGGACGGAGCGGTCTTACCAGCCTCCGGAGCTAACATCTTGGTCCCTGGGTCGAACGTCTACGGACAGTGGCTGTGAGCGGCGCACCTGCCCGCGGAACCGATCAAGTAGCCCGGGAAAGCATAGCGGATCTCCGTGCGTCAGGCTCAGGCTGGGCGGCAGACCCGAAGGTGGCGGCCCAGGCAAACGATCAGCATCCGATGCCGCAGTAACGCTCTCCGATGCAGCGGTGATGTCATCCAATTCTGAGGCAAGCAAGCGTGCCGGGGAGGCGGGCGGTTCGAGGGGGTTTACCCGGCGAACAGAGCCCGTCATATTCCCCAAATCGCCTTCATCGCCCGAGGCGCCTGCGCCGATCCCGTAGGAAGAAGGCGGAGCGCGGGGGCGGCTGAAGTGGCTTTCTCTCATTACAAAAGAAAGCCACACGACCGCAATGTTGCCATGGCTATGTTCTCGCACTGAGAACATGAACCATTCATAAAACACTGCCTGCGTGCGATCGCAGCCCAGGCATGCAAGACAGTGTTTTATGACCGAGAGAGGTGGGGAGAAATCACCGCATCCAGAAACTACACAGGGGCGGAAATTACATCTTTATAAAGACGCGTCCTGAAAAGGACGTTCAATGCCGCTGTGTAATGCTCTTTCAGAGAAATAAACTCTTTTATGGAGAGAATCACTCTTTCAACTCTTTTAACTCTGCGCTGTCGAAGCGCCCAGGGGCAAACTGCACGCCGGCAGTGAAGAGAAAAGCCGCTGTAGTGCGCCGTAAATCCAACAGCAAAGCAGAGCGTCAGAGGATCAGAAGCAGGATCAGTTGTGTTACTCGCAGCTGACTGCATACACACGACCATCGGCTCCGAAGAAAATTACTGAATGAACGAGCGTATTTCTCTCGCCTTTATATCCGTATCCGGAGGCGGAGTATGCAAATACTGTTCGCCAACTCTCATTGGCCTTTTTTCATAGATCAGAGGTATCTTTCGGCGCTCAAGAGAGACCCCTAGTGTCGCTTCTTCGACACGACGTCGAAGTGAGCGACAGACGGGGAACTATGGCATTTTTTGTAATGAATAAACAGTAATCTAAATACATTTAGAAAGTTTTTCAGCCACAACTACCATAGACAATACAGTACAGTTAGTTACTACAATAAATCCATGGAACATGTTTTAAGCATTGTGATCAGTGAATTGAAAAGCCTACTAAATTATGTTTTCTTTGTCAGTGCCGTTTAGAATGTGGGGGCTGTTTGTTTTAAATTTTATTTTCATCACATAAGACATAAGAGTTTTGCAACAAACAATGCTGTACAACATTCAAACACGTTTTGCAGTCCCTGCCACATATCTCACTGCTTCACAAGCTCATTTAAAACAGTCTGTGTGGTTGAGAACTGTCCATGAATCACAGCACCTGCTCTGCCCTCGTGTTATCGGTTTCATTCCACTTTTTAAGTGAGCAAAATGCACTCCAAAACATACAGTTGACAGGGAAGGCTCATTTATATTCACAAGGAAAGCACTAACTGATTGTTCAGTGAAAAGTTGTGATCCCCTGCCATCCTACGTTTCAGAAATTAGCTCTTGAAATGAAATGAGTTTGACACGTGTTGTTATGCAGCGACATCACTGTAAGTGCTTATATTTGTGTGTGTATGTGGTGGGTTCTCTTTCGCAGTGTACAAAGCACACAGCTGACTGGGGCTGGCAAGCGTTATGTTGCATCAAGAATATTAAATGAACCATTTGAAATACCAACAGCGGCAATCATAATTCAGCAGTGGCGCAGCACCGCTGCAAAACTGTTTTTTGATATATTACACATGGGCTGTGTGAATTCCTGGGTATATTCAGAACAGTACCATACTACTAATACTATTTTCCAGTTATACAGTGTTCAGAATGCAAATTTCTGACATGCATGATATATCAGGGTGATTACAACATTTGCCAAAACGTGCATTATAAAAACAGACACAATACAATGCACCAGACTTGACCTTTAATTTCCATTGCAACAAATGATGCAATATCAACTGCGATTATTAAAATCTCTTTTTAGACTCATTACTTGAACAGACTGCCAAAGCCTAACATTAAAATATTTTAATGGCTTTTATTCTAAGATTAAAATGCAAAATAACCAAATTTACTGTATTTCCGAGATTACTGTAAACCACTCACTGAAAACGTGACAACAAAGCATATTAATGTTTGAAAAATTATTGTTACAAACTGCATACCGTTTCGCATCCTATTTTAAAAAAGAAGCCACTTTACATTATATTCTGTGTAGATTGTGGAAGGCGTACATTAGTATTCTATTCCAAACATACCCCCCTGTGATTGGTTCACTTCATTATTAGAGCTAGTGGTAATCCAGATCCTTCTTTTGCCTTTCACCAATACCACACCGAGCATAAGAGTAATCTAATGAACTTGAGTGTTTCTTTCATTTTCCACTCTTGTGGCCATGGGTCTTTTTCTTCTATCTTGTTCCCATAAGGCCTAACAACCACAAGAGTGCAGACACAAAACATTTTATTGAGCCGTAATGAGAGATATCGACTCCATTAAGAAGAATGCAACAGGTGTAGCACAAAAGAAATATAAGCTAAACTGTGTAACATAGACAACCCAATCTGATAATAATGACATGGCACCAACAAAACAAAGCACTAAAATAAACACACACTTTTTCAAAATGCTTTTACAGGGATTTAGTAAATTAGTAAAAATGTGGAGCAGCACACAGAAAACCGAAGAAAACATTGAATTTGGTCATATAGTACAACAGTAGGACTAGGGCTGCACGAAAATAGCAAAAATCATAATTGTTGATTATTGCCCTTGATATTGTAATCGTGATTATTAATGTCGATTAAAATATTAAATCACTGTGACGTCACAAAATAACTGTGTGGTTCTTCAGAGTAGCAGATTTCAATGGTGGATATGAACTGCACTCCAGTTTCTTTTAAGCATTATATTGTATTGTATTTTATATGGTAATAATGTTTGTTAAGGTAAGGCAAATACAAATTATTTTAAATGGATATCTATGGTAGAGAATAAATAAAATTATTGCTAAATTACTGCTTAAATTATTAGTCCACGTACAGTAATTAATATGACATATTCAATATTCAAACTTATTAACAGCCGATTTAAATCGACCAAGTTATTGCGTTCAGTAAGCCCTTTGGTGGCTAGACAGGGGACCATTCACCCTGTTAGATCTTCAATGGTGATCTTGTTCATGTAAGATCATCGTTAGATCATTTGTGGCCTCAGTGGTTGTCATTTGCGATCGGAGTTTGTGCAATTTGTGAAAATTTTAAATCTAACAATACCAGCTGCGTGGCAAATTAGTCATATTAGAGCAAATGCGATAACATCAACGGTGATTCCTTAAATATGCTATTCATGCCATATTCTTTATGTTGGCTACACCTCCAAAACAAACTTAGAACAGTTAAGCTGAATTACTTTATTGCTATTTTGTACAAATCAAATTCACATTGGCCTACATATTAACATGACAAAACAAACCTGTTATTAAATTTGTAATAAATTGTACACAGAAATCGAGCAACGCGACAAACTCTCCCATTACAATGACTGCTGTCACTCAAAGCAGATTAACACTGTTTGAGATCTGCATTTTGACGTACGAACAATCTATACAAGTTCTGCACTCTCATGAATGCTCTCATTAAAAACAAAGCTGTCTAATCAGCATAATAAATAAAATTTTTACACCACACCTGTGCCTCGATTAGAACGGGATCATTTTAGTTTTGTTGTGTTGCTCATTTGCAGTGTATTTAACTCTACGTTCAAAGCGAGTGGTGCAATATGCAATGAATCCAAAATAATTACAAAGTGCTTTTCGATCTTGTTCTACAGCTTCTTTTCGATTGTCAGGGGATGTTTCTTCAGTATTAATTTTCGTGTGAAACGCGAACAGAGCTAGAACATCAAGCAATCATCTGGGCATTCAGATGGTTTACAATTTGCGCATTAGGATCAGTTGTCATTACAGAAAAGACGGAGGACTAATCTAAGCAGCTCTGATTGCCCACTGCCTTTTCATTGCTCAACAGACATGTTAGTTATTATTTAGAACTCTCAACTGCTGCAAAAACATGTTGTAAATAAATACCATTGATGCAACAGGAGCAGACATAAATTGAACGCTGTAATCATCAGTTTTCACGATTACATAATCGTGGCAGCTATAATCGTTATCGCGATTAGTTTTTTTTTCAAAGCACGCACCAGACACAGCAATGAAAAGGCTGGGTCTGCCTCCTTACGGGGCAGCGCTTGCAGGTTCACTACTTGGTCCCTGAAGGGGGTCGTAGGCACCTTAGGCAAGTAGCCTGGTCGTGGTCTTAAGACGATATGGGTGTCTGCCGGACCGAACTCCAGGAAAGTGTAGCTGACAGAGAACGCTTGCAGGTCCCCAACCCTCTTGATGGAAGCGAGCGCGATCAGGAGGGCCGTCTTCAAGGGGAGGTCTTTGAGCTCAACTGATTCTAGTGGCTCGAAGGGGGGTCTCTGAAGGCCTGAAAGGACCACGGAGAGATCCCATGGGGGGAACAGGCATGGCCTGGGAGGGTTCAGCCTCCGGGCACCTCTAAGGAAACTGATAATCAGATTGTGCTTCCCTAGGGACTTACTGTCCACTGCGTCGTGGTGAGCCGATATGGTGGCTACATAAACCTTCAAAGTGGAGGGGGACAGCCTCCCCTCCAGCAATGAGAGCACTGACCCGACTGTGCATCTCTGCGGTCTTCAGATCGGGAAGAACACCAATTTGCGACACTTCAAGGCATAAAGTTGCCTGGCAGAGGGAGCTCTGGCTTGGTTGATCATGTCTACGACAGCAGGTGGAAGGCCACTTAGATCTTCCGCATCCCGTCCAGGGGCCAGACGTGGTGGTTCCAGAGGTCTAGGCACGGATGCCAGAGGGAAAGAAGGTCCTTCCTCAGGGGAATTTGCCAGAGAGGGGCTGTCGTGAGGAGCGTGAGATCCGAGAACCAAGTCTGTGTGAGCCAATAGTGGGCCACTAGAGTGACTTGTTCCTCGTCCTCCCTGACTTTGCACAGCACCGTGCAAGTAGGCTCACTGGGGGAAATGCGTACTTGCGCAGCCCCCGGAGCCAGGTTTGTGCCAGCACGTCTGTCCGGAGGGAAGCCTCTACTAGGGAGTACCAGAGCAGGCAGTGGGAGGTCTCTTGGGAAGCTAACAGGTCTGCCTGTGCTTTGTGGAACCGCTCCCAATTAGCTGTACCGCCTGGGGGTGGAGCCTCCCCTCTCCACTGAGCGTGCCCTGTCGCGACAGCGCGTCCGCTGCCGTGTTGATGTTGTAAGTAGGAGTAGTGCGCCTCACAAACGAGCGTGCACAGTCGGTGTAGAAATGCCTCATCTAAGTAGGAGATGGCTGGCGAGTCAAGAGCGCACGCTGCCTTAGCGATATATGTACGCTATTGTGGAAGTGCTGTCTGAGCGAATCAAGACATGCTTGTCCCAAAGTAGAGGGAGAAACCTCTGCAGGGCAAGGATTACAGCCAGCAAATCTAGGCAGTTGATGTGCCAACCCAGCCGCGGCCACGTCCAGGAGCGTGCCCGTTGCACACGCCGCACAAACCCTGTTTGAAGGTGTCTGTGGTGACCAGAACGCGTTGGGACACCTGCTGTTGAGGGACTCCTGTCCACAGAAAACAGGTCTGTCCAGGGGTTGAAATTTTGGCGGAAGGCGGGGGTGATGAACACACGGTATGTGCCGCGGCGCCATGCCCATCTCAGTACTCGAGTCTGAAGCCAGTGCTGAAGCAGTCTCATATGCATCAACCTCAGTGGCGCGACTGGCGTGGAGGAGCCTCTGGAAATGTTTTAGAGGAACTGCTGTGCCTGGCTTCAATTAGGTGAGGCATTTCTGCGCCTAATTTGTGAGGTGTACTGTCATTGAGACTGAGTCTAACTCCATGCCGAGAAAAGAGATGTTCTGAATCGAGGTGAGCTTGCTCTTTTCCCAGTTGACCTGAAGCCCTAGACGGCTGTGGTGCCTGAGCACAGTGACTCTCGAGTGTGGGCTAGGTTGAGCCAGTCGTCGAGTATACGGATGCCCACTTCCCTAAGCGGGGCAAGGTCTGCCTCTGCGACCTTTGTGAAGACGTGAGGGGACAGGAACATGCCGAAGGGGAGGACCTTGTACCAGCTTGGCCGTCGAACCGTAGGAAGGGTCGGTATCGAGTCAAGATAGAGACGGGGCATGGCTGTGAGCAGCGCCCAGACCCAAGGAACCAATCATCTAGTCGTGAGGGCTGCGGGGAGGATGGAGGGTTCCAGTTCCTATCTGTCTGTCTGGAGCGCTTCACGAAAATGAACCAAAACTCAGCGTATACTTGCCTCGCAGACATGAGAAATTTGTTTGTAGAAAGCTTGAATTGTCTACTTTTAGAAAACAAATATTCTCTGATTGTGTAAACCATATAAAACCAACAATAGGTACCGTCTTTCCTGTTTGAGCTCATTATCGTTTTTGGAAGAAGACTCGCTGTGAATTTACCTCAGAAGAAGAGCGTGATTCGATACAGCCTTTCTAACATCTCATGTTTGGAGGCTCTTATGTTACAACACTGCTGAGAAAGTGATGTAGTTTATTTATTAGTTTTGTTAATTATTCATGCTTGACATGATGACTTGCTCTATCTGGGCAAAATTTTGCCATAAGCAAGTTATGGCATTTGGAGCAAAGGAAGCCTAAAAATCTCCCCAAACAAGTGATGTGAAGTGATCTTTTACTGAACCTAAGAACTACTTAAATTTGTGAATGCCACAATAAACCAGAAACATAATTACATAGAATAAGTAACAAGCAATAAGATTCAGCACTGTTTCTGTTGTTCGCATGGTAAATCAAGATCTGTCAATCTAAGCGATCAGTCCAATCCAAGCAGTAAAACAGTGGCCAATTTGACTCTACACAACGTCCCTTCCCACCATACCCACCCACATACCTGAGATCAGAGATCTTATTATCGGTTTAAGAGTTTAATCAAGTTTGCTGTTAACTACAAATGAACACATTAGCTGTTATATTGTATTTAATTAATTTAATGTTTGACAGTTTAGCTTTTTGAATTAAATATGCTATAAGTTGATAATTGTCATTTTCTTCAATCATCTAATTATTAGAACACCTAAAATATGTTGCTTGTGCAAGGCGGGTGCCAGCGAGTCTGGGCAATTCCTCGACAAAACAAAAGGCTCTCATGAGAATTAACATTTGAACTATCTCTTGCACATGTAACAGCAACATCCGAGATGCAACAAACTGTGCAGCTAACACCTCCCTTCTGCAGTCTCATCATCTCCCCCTACTCCCCCCTTCAAGCTCATTAAAAACCTACGCAATGTGAAGTTTGTACAAAAAGTAACTATAACACGTTTGGTATCATTTAAAGTGTCTCAGTGTGCCTGGTAAACTGGTCTCATCCTGCCAGCCATAATAAAAAGCAAAAAGAAGTTATAAAATATGAGAGATGTGGTGTGCCCCTTAAAGGTGTGCCCTCCCCCAGATCCTCCATACCTACTATATGTAAATGTACAGGGACCCCCTCAATAGGGGACCAAAATCTAATTATAATGACAGACACCACCATTTGATTAGCATATTGAATTATTTGGGTATTTAAGGAGATGTGGCACATCGTTCATGGTTCTCTGTAGTCAGATGATCCCACACAGTTTACTTTGTGTAATTTATATCTGATAACTGCGATGAACTTATTATGTTACCTGGTCAATAAATTGTAAACGTTTGATTATATTCTGACTGACTCTGAAATAGTTTTTCCCAAACAGATTAAACGATTCGTATGTTACCGCAAGTCTGCGTCAGATTAGTAACGACTAATATTTGGCATCAATTCAAGTGTACTTGGTTTGCAAAGACAGAAAGGGTATTTCCGTTTAGAAGAGCAAATGCTGCTTGACCAATCTAAATTCGGGTGTGTCTTACCTCTGTTTTAATTTGATGTTTCTCCAGATAAGTGTACACAGGAAACCACGACATGGCCAATCCAAAGCTATTACAAGAGAAGTTATGTTGGTCAACTTACATCTGTAATAGTGGCCATGACCTCTACTGAAGAAAACGTTAAGTTAAATTCAAGTGTATGCAATTCCATGGGGGCTATACTGATGTATCTTTGATTGTGTAAACTTGAATGTGACTGATCTTAGATATATAGCAATTACCTCTGTTTGATGATCCAATACTGGCCACTTGTGATCGTGAGACCCGCAGTGTAGAGAAAAACATGCGAGGACCTAAAAGCGACATAGTTTCTTAATCTGAACGCTCACTATTAATGATGCTCAGATATCATTAAAACCTTTTTCATTTATGGAGTCAGGTGAAATAACGAGGTAATACATAAGAGAAAATGTTTTTTATTGAATCTTGTTGTGTTGCGTAAAAAGAAAGACAGTAATGCGCAGAGACCTTCACCCGTATTATTGGAAACCGCCTGGGAGTCAATTTAGTCAGAGAAGTGCGGGAAATGCTATGAGAGATGCTGAACATGTCGGCAATGCTAACAAAGGTTATTGCTGACTTGGAGGATCTTGCTGTGATATGTCGATCGACCATTGCCATGAAGGTGAAATTCACTGAGATGGTTACAACAGTGGGGGATGTCGAGAAACAGATAGATTATCTGGAGTCATCGGAGAGGGAATTATCTTCTAATCCGCTAGTGACCAAGGTGGATTTGGAGCATGTCTGGGAGAAGCTGGATGACACTGAGAACCGTAGCCGGCAAAATAACATCCAAACATTGGAATCCCTGAGGGATCAGAGGGACAGGATATGGTGAAATTCCTGGATGGGCTCTTTACATATCTGCTCAACATAGCAGGCCATAAGCTGGAAATCGAGCGAGCTCACAGGGTTCCTGCTCGTCGATCCGCAAAGGGAGACCGGCCCCGATTAAGTCTGGCCAAATTTCTGAGATCATCCGATATAGATCTTGTGTTGCGAGGCGAGGAGTAAAGGAAGGCTTTCTTGGAAGAAACACAGCATTTTCTTGTTCCCAGACTTTGCAAATTCAACAAGAGAAAAGCGTGGTCCATTCAAGGAATGCAAGAAACTTCTACACTAACGGAACTTTTGCACTGATATTCCCGGCCAAACTAAGGATGGCAATAAAACTTTCACATTCCCACAGCAAGTGATGTCCTTCATAAAGTCAATGGAGTGAGAAAGTCATCTCATTGTACTCACGTTGCAGCCAAGTAGACTGGCTCACTGAACATTCACTTGACTGTTTGATGATTCTGTGCGCTGTTTTTTATGTTCTATGTTCCGCCAAGTGGCTGGAGTTTATTTTGTAGAGTGGCGCACCTTCGAACAGTTTTGTGGATGAATCTACACCCTCTTTGTGCTTTTTAGATATTTTTTTTGCTGTGTAAATCTATCTCACAAAATTTGTATAGAAACACCAGACTTGAGTAATTTGATGGCAAGTTTGTCGCGGGGGTTCTCGTAGGCATACATGGACTGTTTGAGTATGGAGGGATGGACGCCAGTTGGGGCTTTCGTGAGCGGGGTTAATGTGCACGTTTTTTTTTTCTGTTTGTTTTTTTCTGGGGGAAGTTCGGGATTTGCTTGTCACACTAATGTTGAAATGTAGTCTTTATAATCTTGTTTTTGACACACAATATATTTTTTCTTATATGTCAAAATGCCAAATGTTAATATGAGTGGATTGTCTCTCTCCACATGGAATGTGAATGGATTGAGGCATCCCATAAAAATAAGGAAGGTTATTTCTCTTCTTAAGTGCAAGAAATATGATATAGTGTTTCTTCAAGAAATGCATATTCTCCGTAGGAAACTGAAAATGTTGGAAAGATATGGGGTGGGCGTTTATTTTATACTGCTGGCTCGGGCAAGAGCAGGGGATTCATTACACTGATAAGTAAACATCTACAATTAAATGTCTAAAACAGAGTAAAGATAAATTAGGAAGTGTCATTATTGTTTTAGCTGAAATTCTTGGACAAAATCTTATTTTGGCTAATATTTATGCACCTAACGTTGATGATCAGGGCTTTTTTATAGATCTTGAAGGGATGTTGCAAGCTGCTGGCACCCCTCATGATTAGATTTGCTATGGTATGAGATTTTCATTGTATGATAACTGTCTCAGAAAACATCACGGTTTCACGGTATCATGGTATATGTTATTACACAATTATTATTAGCAGTTATGATGACATTTAAAGGAGTGAAAACTGAAAGGTTTTTTTTTTTTTTGGTTGAACAAACGCTTTATTATAATTGAAACTTGAAACCATTTTTTTAATGGAAGTTTGTGTAAAAAAAGTCTTCCTTTTGAAAATAAATAAAATAAACAGAATAAATAAGCTAAAAGAATTATAATAATAAACAGAATTATAAAAATGATAAAAAAAGCATGTAACTATAACATGTTATATAACTGAAGCATGTTAGTTTACATCAGGGGTGACCAACCCTGCTCCTGGAGAGCTACCTTCCTGCAGAGTTTAGATCCAACCCTACTCAAACACACCTGAACCAGCTTGTCAAGGTCTTTAGGATTACTTGATAATGGCAGGCAGGTGTGTTGGAGCTAAACTCTGCAGGAAGGTAGCTCTCCAGGAACAGGGTTGGTCACCCCTGGTTTACATGTTAGCATAGCATATTAAATTAAATACTAAATGAAAAATATCATCAGCTGTGTGAGCTTTAAAGTAATGTCCTATGATAATTAATAATTAACATATACTGCTCCTGTCTGTACCTTTAACTCAGTGGTTCTTAACTGGTTTTGCTTCAGGACCCAGATTTTACATTGGAAATCAAGTGGCGACCCACCATAGTAAAAATGTAACCTGCATTTAATGTATCCTGGGTTGCCTTTCCTTTTATGTTGCATAGTTTTTTTTCATGGTTTTCAAGTACAAGAACATGCATCAAGTGACATTATTTTTTGAGTCTGAGCTCCGCAAGCCTGGTCATTGCACTCGTGCGAAAGTGCAGATGAGAAGCCTTTAGCTGATTGCGAGATTATCATTAATTCATTTCGGCAGTCCTAAATAGGCTATCACTTGGACGGCTGCCGAAATATCTTTAATGTGAGAACCAAGTCATTGTTCTTTCCCTGCTGTCCGTGACACAGTCCGAATACAGCTTTTGGGTGTGACCCACCAGTTGAGAAACACTGCTTTAACTCTCTCACACACACACACACACACACACACACACACACACACACACACAGACTTATGTCAGACCCCCTCGACTCGTATCTCTCTGACATTTTCTCCGCTGCATGTGTGTGTGGCGCAAGTTGACAAGTCTGACAGGCAGTCGAGGAGGAAAGGAAATGCGCAAATGTAGGTGAGATTCTCCATCCGGTTGCAATTTTTTTCTCAATACCGTAGATGTACATGGTATGATAACCGTCAATATTCACACCGGGGTATACCGTGAAACTGGTATACCGCTGCAACTCTACTAATGATATAATATTGGGAGGAGACTCAAACAGTTTCTCCCTCATTTCATCTGTTGTTGACTGCTCAATTGGAAACATTTTAGTCTCAGATCACGTCTTGGTATTATTAGAGGTGTTGCCACATATGAAGAAAAGGAATACATCAGCCACTGATATTAATAATGCTTTTAAAAAAAATGTATCTTGATATTTATTGTCCTACATCTTCGTCTACTGATGAGGATATTAGAAACTTTGTGGAACTACTAGAACTTCTTAAACTGTCGGCTGAGCAAAAAAATTCTCTTGAATCTGAGATAACCTTGGAGGAGCATGGTGAGGTAATTAAGGCCTTGCCTAGAGGCAAGGCTCCGGGGACAGATGGCTTTGCCGCTGAATTTTTTAGGTCTTATGCTACAGAACTGGCTCCACTTTTGCTAGAAGTTTATACAAAATCATTAAAGAATTAAAAGCTTCCTCCAACCACAACACAAGCCTGGATCAGACTGATTCTTAAAAAGGACAAAGATCCAAGCAAGTGTAAGAGTTACCATCCAATTTCCCTGATCCAGCTAGACGATAAAATATTGTCAAAAATTTTGGCTAACCGATTAATTGAAGTTATGACATCTTTTATACATATAGATGAGGTGGGGTTTATTCGGAGTCATAGCTCTTCTGATAACATTAGGCATTTCATCAATATCGTGTGGTCAGTGGCAAATAATCAGACTCCGGTCGCTGCCATCTCACTTAGTACCAAAAGGGTGTTTGATATGGTAGAATGGGATTATCTTTTTAAGATTTTGGAAATGTATGGGTTCGGAAATACTTTTATTGGACGGATTTAGTTACTTTATAGACACCCGGTAACGGCAGTACAAACATATGGATTAATTTCAGATTATTTCACCCTGGATAGAGGTACCCGGCAGGGTTGCCCTCTTTCCCCATTATTGTTCTGTCTTGCCCTAGAACCATTAGCAGCTGTGATAAAAAAGGAGGATGATTTTCCTGGGGTGATGGCAGGTGGTGTGGCACATAAGCTTCAGCTTTATTCGGATGATAATTTATTATTCGTCTCTGACCACACTAGATCTATGCCTTGCCTCCACAGAATTATTCATTCCTTTTCTAAGTTCTCAGGATACAGAGTTAATTGGTCTAAATCTGAAGCTTTGGCTCTGACAGCATACTGCCGGGTAATGGCTTTTCAGCTGGGCACCTTCCAGTGGCCCAAACAGTGCATTAAGTATTTGGGTATTTTATTCCCAGCAAATTTGTGTGATTTAGTTAGAGTTCATTTTGACCCTTTAATAAAAAGGTTTTCGAGCAATGTGGGCAGATGGGCTTCATTACATTTATCTATGTTTGGGAAGGTTAATGTTATTAAAAATCATTTTATTCCAAAATTCAAATACATGCTACAATCTCTCCCAATTGATGTCCCCCTCTCTTATTTCAAGCAATCTGATGGCATAGTGAAGTCCTTCATTTAGAATGGTAAATGTCCCAAATTACATTTCAGTAAGTTGCATAGGCCGATTGACAAAAAGTGGGCTGGGCTTACCCAAAATTTAGTTTTATTGACATGCATTCGGTCTAAGACATTTAGCTCATTGGTCGCTTCGACTTGAGAGAGCCCCTCTCAGGAACAGGAAGATCTTGCCCCTATTTCACCATTGCAAAGCCTTTCTAACAAATTAACCGGAGAAATTAAGTTACACCCCACTACCTCGCATTTGCACTCGGTATGGACAAAAGTGTCCAGAGTGTTTAATTTGGACATTTATTTAAATGTAACATCGAGCATATGGCTGAACACAAAATTATGAATTCATAAATCCACTTTCTGCTGGACAGACTGGATTGAGAAGGCAGTAAATACACTCAGTGTCCTATATGAGAGTGGAGTGTTGAGATCCTTTGAAAATTTGGTTCAACATTCCTAGATCTCATTTCTTTAGGTATTTACAGCTGCGCCACCAGCTCTGTACTACTTTTGGGAGTAGCACACACCCCCCTAAAGCAGCCAATACTCTAACAGTGGCAGTGTTTCCCCTGCCATTATATTAGGGGGGCGCCCCGCCCCCCCCAACGGCATCCTCCGCCCCCCGTTAATTAATATAATTAACTAATTCAAAGAACGAAAAAATTAAATAATATAGGCCTTAATGCTCAATCACACACATATTTGTTCTGACTGTCTGCTCAGACTAACTACCTGCTGGCTTCTATTGCTCTGACGGTCCCAGTCAGTAGTGTAAACTGTGAAAGGGACTTCTCAACCATGAACAGGGTAATACAAACTTTTCACAATAAGATTTGCTGCTTTTAGCTATATGTTAAGCTATCATATTTAACAGTTAATGCATTTGCAGGTCAAGACAAACATCCACAATAGGCTGCAAGGAGACCATCTTGCAGCATGCATGCGGATCTCAATAAATGGGCCAGACGTTTCTGACTTCCCATATCAAGAGGCTCTGGAAATGTTCTTCCAGAAGCCCAGAAAGATAAACTGCAGTGACAAAAGCTGCACACTTTGTTCGATCAATTACATAAAAATATATGTTCCAATGTTTAGTTTAATGTACAGTTCAAATAATTGTTCAGTTAATATATTCACTGCTGCCATTAAAATAAACAAATGAACACCATGACTCCTTTAAATGTTTGTGTCTGTGTCAATTTTCCCCAACCAACCAACCCCCCCACCCCCCCACCCCCCCCCAAGCTATAAACCTGAGAGGTGATTACTGCTTTTGAAAAAAGTCATGAGGCATCAGTGTATTACTCCCTGCTAATTCAGAGTCTGTGGGACAGAGGCTTCTCTCTAGAGAATCTAAAGTTGGTATTGGAGGAGGGAGTGTGGGTTAGGATTCTAAAAAATGTCAAGTCTACATCAATACCCATTGATTTTACATCAATTCTATTGCACACCTTCTAGATTGTATAGGCTTGGTCTTAAAGACACACCCACCTGCTGGCATTGCCAATTAGAAGATGGGGACACAACCCATGTTTTTTGGTGGTGTGTTAAGATCCAAGAATTTTGGTTGAGTGTTCAGTGTTTTATGTGTGACATATTGGGCACTCAAATTTCATTTTGCCCCAGACTCTGTATTTTAGGTGATGGGGCGGTCATTAATATAGTGGATGAATACATACAAAGATTGGATCCTAGCCAGTGTTATGATCGGCAGACAGATTGTTCTTAGGGAATGGAAGTCAGCTGGAGCGCCCTCATTTCAAGAGTGGTGCACAGAGATGGGGAGGGTGGTGGCATTCGAGTGTCTAGTAGAAGGCTAGGCAACTTGGGGGCAGCCCAACAAATGGGGCAGCTATTTGGAGTGGTCTCGGGGAGGCGCCGTGGAGAGAGAAGTGCAATTTAAACGTGATTATTTTTTATATATATATATTTTATTTTATTTTTTTTTTATTGTATTTGTTTGTGTGTATACTCAAGTGTGACCATGTTAACCCTTTGGGGTCTGAGGGTGTTTTGGGCCCTGTAGAAGTTTTGACATGCCTTGACATTTGTGCTTTTTTCAGTTGCTTAAAACCATTTTTATTAATGGCTAAAGTCTGATAACACTGTATTCAGCACAAACTGGACTACAATAATATCTGAGCAACATGTGTGTACATGTTTGTATTTTTGAGAAAATAACATTTATGCGTGGTTTTTGAAAAAAACTACAAAAATGATGTGAAAACCATCCTGATCACTCATTCATACAAAACAATATAGTAATTTAACTTTTGTAAGACAATTTTAGTGTTGAAAAGCGATATGCGAGGAGGCGTGAACTATCATGAATATTAAGGTAATTTACACCTGAGTACACAAAAGATGCCTCCCCTGGGCCCATCAATGAGGAATGTGACAGAAAGAGAATGAATGTGAGGAGACTTAATGATCAAAATCAAGTTTTAAGTTAAAAGAAATAATCTGACTGTACATTTTCTTTAAATAAAGACTTTACTTAATTTTAGACTTACACTACCGTTAAAGAAGTCTCTTCTGTTCACAAAGACTGCATTTATTTGATCCAAAATACAGTAAAAACAGTGATATTTTTACAATTTAAAAGAACAGTTTTCTATCTAAATATATTGTAAAATGTAATTTGTGATCAAAGATGAATTTTCAGCATCATTACTGCAGTCTTCAGTGTCACATGATCCTTCAGAAATCATTATAAGATGGTGATTTACTAATATGGGCATATTTAAAGTGCATTTTACTCATTTAACCTGAACACATATTTGCAAGCACAAGCTTTGTTGTTGATAATGAGGCAGCATAAACACTAGTTAATATATATAAAAATCTAAACATTCATATAATTTGATATATTACATATCATATTTATATCATACAGCATTCAATTTAAATACCTGCTTTAGCCAAAACAGCATTTAAATGTAACTAAAACTTGGTTTTTAGGACATATTTCAAATGTCAATACTCTGAATCCTGGCTGGCAAGTCTGGAAACAGTCCCACTAGTAAAATATGTACATGTATATATAAAATAGCATGTCAGCTAATTAAAACTAAACTTACTCATCTGAAACTGTATCCTCGGCTGGATCAAGTCTCTCTTCAAAATACAAATGTTCATCGTGGTCCCGCTCTTCTTCAGAGGAAAAAGTTAACTCTTCCTTAATATCCAGAAGTTTCATCGCCTGTTATCGTTACAAACGCGCAGTAAAATGAATGAATTGTTCACATTAAACCTCTGAACACAGTCGGGCATGTACATTTGCGTTGATCGTCTCAGCATATTAGTGTATGAATGGCGTGCTCTGCTGGTGGGTGGGATCACATTACAGATAATGAGATGAACCGGTAAAAACAGAACAGCGCTTAGTTTCATACAGATTACATTGCAGGAGAATATTTGTTTTAACTTTGAATAGTTTTATTTAAACGTAGACATTTAAAGCTTTCTTTAGACATATGTTTCATGTTTGTGTGATAAGTATTCGCGGAGTTTCAGTTAATTTTTGTGACGTGTTTCTGAAATATGCTTGTGAACACAGAGACTGCTGACAGCTCACCCTTTTTATTTTCTTTATTTTACAAAAGCACAATGTTTCATTGTTATTATGAGTGTACACAAATCAAAGTAGACCCTTTATAGTCTCTAATGATGTCTTACACGTATCTGTATGCCCCAAAATGACAGAGTATTTTAAGTTGTTTCTGCTGTAATGACGAAAAAATCCAGCAGGACGTGCCGGCGCGTCCATCGACCCCAGAGGGTTAAGGGCAGGTGGGGTAGGGGTTTTAGAAGGGGAAAGGGAATAATGGGGGTTAAATGCTGATTCTGTAAATATATGTTTTTCTTTTCTTTGTCAATTGAGTGAATCAATAAAAGGTGTTAATCAGAAAAAACATACATTCTCTTAAAGCAAGTCTAAATATCTTATATGTTGCTTCTCAAGTAAATGTATCTTGTTTTAAGGATTTTTAGACCATTTTAAATGGAAAACAAAACAAAAACACTTGATAACAATGGGATTTTTTTGCAGTGAATTTAAACTTAATCAAAAGTTGTTGTTTTTTCCTTTAATTCAGTGAATATACTGTAATTTTTGCAGTGAATTTCTTAACTGAACTAAACTTAATAAAAATATTTTTGACGCTGTTGATAACATGGACTAATTCTTTCAGCCCTACTGCGTATACTTCATTTTTGCGTGTTCCGGATTGGCTTGTGGCCTGTCAAGCGCGTTGTTTTTCAAAGTACACTATTCTGACCACAAGCAAAAACGAACACGTTCGACACATGCCCACTACAGCTGCTTTGTGATACTCTTTTAGTACAGACAATGGCAGGCGCAGACGATGCGCACAGATGAGTACAGTGTTGCAGGCCACGCGGTCAGTCCGTGCGGACTGTGCTGATGACCAAATTTTCACAACACATGCTATGCGTGGAGCGATATGCAACAACGACACCCGGAGTATATTTTGGCCATAAACCAATATGACAAGGAACCATAGTCAAAAAAACTAACTGGACAGTTAGTCATGACTTAGTCAGAAAAAGGTCTCTGACATCTGTAATTTAAGATTATTTTGCAAGGTATACACTCACCTAAAGGATTATTAGGAACACCTGTTCAATTTCTCATTAATGCAATTATCTAATCAACCAATCACATGGCAGTTGCTTCAATGCATTTAGGGGTGTGGTCCTGGTCAAGACAATCTCCTGAACTCCAAACTGAATGTCAGAATGGGAAAGAAAGGTGATTTAAGCAATTTTGAGCGTGGCATGGTTGTTGGTGCCAGACGGGCCGGTCTGAGTATTTCACAATCTGCTCAGTTACTGGGATTTTCACGCACAACCATTTCTAGGGTTTACAAAGAATGGTGTGAAAAGGGAAAAACATCCAGTATGCGGCAGTCCTGTGGGCGAAAATGCCTTGCTAGAGGTCAGAGGAGAATGGGCCGACTGATTCAAGCTGATAGAAGAGCAACTTTGACTGAAATAACCACTCGTTACAACCGAGGTATGCAGCAAAGCATTTGTGAAGCCACAACATGCACAACCTTGAGGCGGATGGGCTACAACAGCAGAAGACCCCACCGGGTACCACTCATCTCCACTACAAATAGGAAAAAGAGGCTACAATTTGCAAGAGCTCAACAAAATTGGACAGTTGAAGACTGGAAAAATGTTGCCTGGTCTGATGAGTCTCGATTTCTGTTGAGACATTCAGATGGTAGAGTCAGAATTTGGCGTAAACAGAATGAGAACATGGATCCATCATGCCTTGTTACCACTGTGCAGGCTGGTGGTGGTGGTGTAATGGTGTAGGGGATGTTTTCTTGGCACACTTTAGGCCCCTTAGTGCCAATTGGGCATCATTTAAATGCCACGGCCTACCTGAGCATTGTTTCTGACCATGTCCATCCCTTTATGGCCACCATGTACCCATCCTCTGATGGCTACGTCCAGCAGGATAATGCACCATGTCACAAAGCTCGAATAATTTCAAATTGGTTTCTTGAACATGACAATGAGTTCACTGTACTAAAATGGCCCCCACAGTCACCAGATCTCAACCCAATAGAGCATCTTTGAGATGTGGTGGAACGGGAGCTTCGTGCCCTGGATGTGCATCCCACAAATCTCCATCAACTGCAAGATGCTATCCTATCAATATGGGCCAACATTTCTAAAGAATGCTTTCAGCACCTTGTTGAATCAATGCCACGTAGAATTAAGGCAGTTCTGAAGGCGAAAGGGGGTCAAACACAGTATTAGTATGGTGTTCCTAATAATCCTTTAGGTGAGTGTACATTGAGCCCTTAGCAAACACATTAGCAAAGCTTCCAACATTAAAGGAGACCTATAACTTTAAGAAAAGAATGGCGAATTTCTGATTTGGATCATACACCCTGGCACCCGCTATTCTATTCCAATTTTACCATTATAAAATTAAATGGCCTGCCATTCTCATTGCACATGAGTCTCTATGGCAAGATTTTATTTTATAGCTTTACCCCAGAGAGTCAACCATAAAAAAATCAGATAGAAACCTTGTGAAAGATGTGACCTCATGCAATTAATCTTCTTGTATTTTTAGAACCCAGAAACCCAATGGTCTAATTTATGAGGTGAATGACAGTTAAAGGGTGCTTCAGTAATACAATCCGTCAGCTTGTACAGGTGCTTAAAGCTTATAAACTCAAATAATAGGCCACCAAATTGTTAGATTTGCAGGCATGTTTTAATTGGTTCTCTTTTCGAGGTGCAAATCATGCAAATAAAATTCTTCCTGCCGAATACAGTACTGTGCAAACGTTGTAGGCACTTGTGAAACATTTTGCATTATGAGGTTGTCTTAAAATAATAATGCCATAAAAAGTTTTAATAAATCAATTAACGTCATACAAAGCCCAGTAAACATAAAAAAAATCTAAATCAATATTTAGTGTGACCATCTTTGTCTTCAAAACAGCACCAATTCATGTAGGTCCACCTGGACAATTTTTTGATCTATTTAGGCTGTCTCAATTGCCTCTTCATGTAATTCTAAACTGACTCAATGTTCAGTGGGGGGCTCTATGGGGGCCATTCCATATATTTCTTTTGACACACTAAAGATGAAGATATAAATAACCATCTTAACCTGTTGATATAAATAACCATCTTAAACCCTTTTTGAGCACAAACCATGAAAATGACATACCTGAACTTAAATGGTTCTATTTACTGAACCCTTTGGAGTATGGACACAGTTGTAGTATCTTTTGAAAGAAGACACTTTGGGCTTTATTAGAATATGTCAGAATTAATATATGTTGTAATTTAGAGAAGTTGAAGTTTATAGTAATGGAAATATTTTGTGCTTAACATGTTTTTATAATCTAAAAAAAAAATAATAAGAGTGCCAAGACAACCCATAAATACAATGTTCTCAAAGCCACAAGTCAAAAGAAGTTACGTTTCAAATTTGAAGAATATCTAAAAAAAAATTAGGTTCCTGCAAGCTTTTTTTCTCTGTAAATCGCTGCCTTTGAATACAGAGTAAAATTAAGGCTCCGCCTTTCAAGACCGCACAAAATCTGACGCACTTCTTGGCTATTATGAATAAAACTACGCTGCATTTTTAAAATAGACTTTGGAGATAGGCTCATTTTGTTTACAGGACTCTAATATATAAGATCATATACAGTTTTATAACATGAATGCTGGTCAGATTGCATAGTTTGTTGAAGAACGATGACAAAGGGTAATTCTTTCAGGTCGAGATCGCATGTAATCAATGGAGAATATATCAATATTTCTCAGATTTATCACTTTTATGGACAAAAAGGGCTATTGGATGTTTTTCAATGAACGCTTGACATGGACAATTGACCCAAGTGTGGCGATCTGGATTAATCTGGAGATCGCGATTTCATAACAAAGGTATGATGTCCCATTTTGATATTGCATGTTTTCATTTGTACTCCTGGCACAAATAACTAAATTGCTGTTTATGAAGCATTGCTATCATGAAACAGAGATTGGATATCAATGTTGAACCCTTAAGACCTTTGAAAAGATGTATAATTTGTTAACATTAATTACATTTATAGACGGTAAATTATATATTAAATGTAAACAGAGTGACGTCACTCCCGAGTGCGGTGAAATTGCATATCAACAGGTTAAGAATGTTTTTGTAAAAAATCTTTTTGTCCCTGAAGGGGTTGTGGGAACCTGGGGCACGTAGCCCAGCCGGGGTCTCAGGATAATATAAGAATCTGCCGGACCAAACTCTAGGCAAGTGTCGCTGACAGAAAACGCTTGCAGGTCCCCAACCCTCTTGATTGAGGTGAGAGCAATCAGGAGGGCCGTCTTCAAGGAGAGGGCTTTCAGCTCGACTGATTCTAGCGGCTCAAACGGGGCTCTTCAAAGGCCCAGGAGGGTCACAGAGAGATCCCATGAGGGGAAGAGGCATGGCCTAGGAGGATTCAGCCTCCGGGTACCTCTGAGGAACCTGATGATCAGGTTGTGCTTCCTCAAGGACTTACCATCCACCGCGTCAAGGTGGAGGGGGACAGCCACCCCTGCAGTTGGAGGATTCCCGGGAAGAGAATGTTTTAAATTTAGGGCTGTCAATTCAACGCGTTAATATAGTGCGATTAAATTTATACAAAATTATGCGTTGAAAAAATTTACGCAATTAATCAAAATGCCCCCGGACCATAATAAGGAAGATTCCTGAGAAATGCAAGATTGTAGTACCACCTGTTTACCCCAGAGGGCAGTAAGTGAAACTTCAATTGTGTGGTAACACGCAGTTTATACAGTGAAGAAAACAACTATCAAGCAGCAGCCCAACACAAACATGCATTACGTTTTTGCATTCAAAACACTTGATGGAGCGCAAATCCGAACTAAGAGATCTCAAGCTGTGTTCTAAGTATTAAACTATATTTAACTTGACACAGTGACCTAAAACATTTATGTTTATGATGCAACACACCCGAGATGCTACACAAGCATGTCTGACACAGGTGTACATTGACGGGTCCTTAAACAAGACTCATAATAAATCTCAAACTGATTGCAAATTCACTTGCGAAATGGATTGCTGTGAACTGTATGCCAATGATTGGCTTAGGTTCAATAATATGGTAGTAAACAATGCATTGTATTCTAAAGCCACTTTTGTATTGTCTTATAAATTATTTAATAACTCTTATCAATTAATAACTCTTCTGCCACAACAATGTAATGCATTTTAATTATCTGAATATTTTGTATTTTTTTATATATACACTCACCTAAAGGATTATTAGGAACACCTGTTCAATTTCTCATTAATGCAATTATCTAATCAACCAATCACATGGCAGTTGCTTCAATGCATTTAGGGGTGTGGTCCTGGTCAAGACAATCTCCTGAACTCCAAACTGAATGTCAGAATGGGAAAGAAAGGTGATTTAAGCAATTTTGAGCGTGGCATGGTTGTTGGTGCCAGAAGGGCCGGTCTGAATATTTCACAATCTGCTCAGTTACTGGGATTTTCATGCACAACCATTTCTAGGGTTTACAAAGAATGGTGTGAAAAGGGAAAAACATCCAGTATGTGGCAGTCCTGTGGGAGAAAATGCCTTGTTGATGCTAGAGGTCAGAGGAGAATGGGCCGACTGATTCAAGCTGATAGAAGAGCAACTTTGACTGAAATAACCACTCGCTACAACCGAGGTATGCAGCAAAGCATTTGTGAAGCCACAACACGCACAACCTTGAGGCGGATGGGCTACAATAGCAGAAGACCCCACCGGGTACCACTCATCTCCACTACAATTAGGAAAAAGAGGCTACAATTTGTAAGAGCTCACCAAAATTGGACAGTTGAAGACTGGAAAAATGTTGCCTGGTCTGATGAGTCTCGATTTCTGTTGAGACATTCAGATGATAGAGTCAGAATTTGGCGTAAACAGAATGAGAACATGGATCCATCATGCCTTGTTACCACTGTGCAGGCTGGTGGTGGTGGTGTAATGGTGTGGGGGATGTTTTCTTGGCACACTTTAGGCCCCTTAGTGCCAATTGGGCATCGTTTAAATGCCACGGCCTACCTGAGCATTATTTCTGACCATGTCCATCCCTTTATGGCCACCATGTACCCATCCTCTGATGGCTACTTCCAGCAGGATAATGCACCGTCACAAAGCTCGAATCAATTCTAATTGGTTTCTTGAACATGACAATGAGTTCACTGTACTAAAATGGCCCCCCACAGTCACCAGATCTCAACCCAATAGAGCATCTTTGGGATGTGGTGGAACGGGAGCTTCCTGCCCTGGATGTGCATCCCACAAATCTCCATCAACTGCAAGATGCTATCCTATCAATATGGGCCAACATTTCTAAAGAATGCTTTCAGCACCTTGTTGAATCAATGCCACGTAGAATTAAGGCAGTTCTGAAGGCGAAAGGGGGTCAAACACAGTATTAGTATGGTGTTCCTAATAATCCTTTAGGTGAGTATATATATATATATATATATATATATACACAGTGAGGAAAATAAGTATTTGAACACCCTGCTATTTTGCAAGTTCTCCCACTTAGAAATCACGGAGGGGTCTGAAATTGTCATCGTAGGTGCATGTCCACTGTGAGAGACATAATCTAAAAAAAAAAAAATCCAGAAATCACAATGTATGATTTTTTAACTATTTATTTGTATGATACAGCTGCAAATAAGTATTTGAACACCTGAGAAAATCAATGTTAATATTTGGTACAGTAGCCTTTGTTTGCAATTACAGAGGTCAAACGTTTCCTGTAGTTTTTCACCAGGTTTGCACACACTGCAGGAGGGATTTTGGCCCACTCCTCCACACAGATCTTCTCTAGATCAGTCAGGTTTCTGGGCTGTCGCTGAGAAACACGGAGTTTGAGCTCCCTCCAAAGATTCTCTATTGGGTTTAGGTCTGGAGACTGGCTAGGCCACGCCAGAACCTTGATATGCTTCTTACAGAGCCACTCCTTGGTTATCCTGGCTGTGTGCTTCGGGTCATTGTCATGTTGGAAGACCCAGCCTCGACCCATCTTCAATGCTCTAACTGAGGGAAGGAGGTTGTTCCCCAAAATCTCGCAATACATGGCCCCGGTCATCCTCTCCTTAATACAGTGCAGTCGCCCTGTCCCATGTGCAGAAAAACACCCCCAAAGCATGATGCTACCACCCCCATGCTTCACAGTAGGGATGGTGTTCTTGGGATGGTACTCATCATTCTTCTTCCTCCAAACACGGTTAGTGGAATTATGACCAAAAAGTTCTATTTTGGTCTCATCTGACCACATGACTTTCTCCCATGACTCCTCTGGATCATCCAAATGGTCATTGGCAAACTTAAGACGGGCCTTGACATGTGCTGGTTTAAGCAGGGGAACCTTCCGTGCCATGCATGATTTCAAACCATGACGTCTTAGTGTATTACCAACAGTAACCTTGGAAACGGTGGTCCCAGCTCTTTTCAGGTCATTGACCAGCTCCTCCCGTGTAGTTCTGGGCTGATTTCTCATCTTTCTTAGGATCATTGAGACCCCACGAGGTGAGATCTTGCATGGAGCCCCAGTCCGAGGGAGATTGACAGTCATGTTTAGCTTCTTCCATTTTCTAATGATTGCTCCAACAGTGGACCTTTTTTCACCAAGCTACTTGGCAATTTCCCCGTAGCCCTTTCCAGCCTTGTGGAGGTGTACAATTTTGTCTCTAGTGTCTTTGGACAGCTCTTTGGTCTTGGCCATGTTAGTAGTTGGATTCTTACTGACTGTATGGGGTGGACAGGTGTCTTTATGCAGCTAACGACCTCAAACAGGTGCATCTAATTTAGGATAATAAATGGAGTGGAGGTGGACATTTTAAAGGCAGACTAACAGGTCTTTGAGGGTCAGAATTCTAGCTGATAGACAGGTGTTCAAATACTTATTTGCAGCTGTATCATACAAATAAATAGTTAAAAAAATCATACATTGTGATTTCTGGATTTTTTTTTTTTTAGATTATGTTTCTCACAGTGGACATGCACCTACGATGACAATTTCAGACCCCTCCATGATTTCCAAGTGGGAGAACTTGCAAAATAGCAGGGTATTCAAATAATTATTTTCCTCACTGTATATATATATATATATATATATATATATATATATATATATATATATTATACAATTTTAAAATATTTAAAGATAACTATGTATAATTATTTCATCATTATATATTGAATTATTGTTATATGAGGGCATATATTTCTCAGCATATATTTGCATATGTGATGCAATTAATTATTCGGGACACCATGTAATTAATTTGATTTAAACATTTTAATCGATTGACAGCCCTATTTCAATTATGTATTTTTTCACATCAATCTACACCCCATACACCATAAAATTTATTAAAAAGGAAAAACTGAAATATCACATTGTCATAAGTATTCAGACCCTTAACTCAGTACTTAGTTGAAGCACCTTTGGCAGCGATTATAGCCTCAAGTCTTTTTGGGTATGATGTAGGGCTGAAATGACAATTGGACATTATCAACAACATCGACAATAAAAGATTTAGTTTGATCTAATTTAATGTAACATAAGATAATATGAAACATATCATGGCGCACGAGAGTAGCACTGCAACTCACGCCTGACTGAGGAGAGGAAGAATTACGCAGCTCTCAATCCATATGTGCTCTAAACTTTCCAAAAAGCTTCAGGTGATGTAGGTTGCAAAGTATGAGGGAATTATACAAAAATACATAATAAGTAAATACAGAAACACTCTTGTTGTGGAATAAGCGTAGCCAGAGCTGCCACTCTGCTAAAGCAAAAATTGCTTTAAAGTAATCTTTAAAGGAACACCCCAGATTTATATATTTTATGCAGCTATATTTAATGTGTTATAGCTTTATTAAAGTTCAAATAATAAGGAAGCAGGTCATGTAAATAATGAACTCTGAAAATTGGCTTTTCTCTGTGCGGTCAGCAACTCATCTATGAGGGGGAGAGACTGAAACTGCACACTCTGTTGCGGGGATGCTCATCCCTCGAGCGTGCGCGCATCCTGCAGGTTAATTATAACATGATGCTCACAACTTATTGAATCATAATATATGTGTAACTGAGCATTTCTTATTGTGAAGAAAATTGGCAATATGTAGCTTTATTCATGAGTGTTTTTTGTGAGTTAAAGATGGATTGTGAACAAAAACTTGAGAGGGTTTTGGCTTTTGGCTTGTTAGCCAATATAAATATCTAAAACTCCTTTATAAAAATCATTTTTTAAAGAAGATGGATTCAACTGAGAAGCAGCATATAAGATACTTAAACTTGCTTTTAGAACATAGATCCTGACTATAAGTATATTTTGTCTTTACTGCACTCGCAGAAGTATAACCAAGTAAAAAAATATTTAATAAGATCATTTTTAAGATATATTCTCTTAAAGCAAGTCTAAATATTTTATATGTTGCTTCTCAAGTAAATGTATCTTGTTCTAAGGATTTTTAGACTATTTTAAATGGAAAACAAGACAAAAACACTTGATAACAATGGGATTTTTTTGCAGTGAATTTAAACTTAATCAAAAGTTGTTGTTTTTTCCTTTAATTCAGTGAATATACTGTAATTTAGAGGTATTTTTAAAAGATTATTTTGTCCTCTTTATTGTTAGGAAGCATGTTTAATACAACGATTTAAGTCAAGGCACAAGCTGAATAGTCAGTAAAGTGCTAATGATTAATCACTGCAATAATCGCACAAAAAGTCGAATAAACACTCTTATAATCGTTAGATTAGTAGATTATCAAAATTATCATTAGTTGCAGCCCTAGTATGATGAAACAAGGTTTGGACACCTGGATTTGGGGATTTTCTGCCATACTTCTCTGCAGATCCTCTCAAGTTCAGTCAGGTTGGATCTGCACCATCGATGGACAGCCATTTTCAGGTCTATCCAAAGATGTTCGATTGGGTTCAAGTCCAGGGTCTGGCTGGGCCACTCAAGGACATTCACAGAGTTGTCCCTAAGCCACTATTGTGATATCTTGGCTGTGTGTTTAGGGTCTCTCCTGTTGGAAGGTGAATCTTTGGCTCAGTCTGAGGCCCAGAGCTCTCTGGACCAGGTTTTCATTAAGGATATGTCTGTATGTTGCTGCGATCAGCTTTCCTTCAACCTTGACCAGTCTTCCAGTCCCTGCCGCTGAAAAACACCCCCACAGCATGATGCTATCACCACCATGCTTCACCGTTGGGATGGTATTGCACAGTTGCCTGGTTTCCTCCGGATATGACGCTTTTACCTGAGGCCAAACAGATCAATCTTAATTTCATCAGACCAGAGAATCTTGTTTCTCACAGTCTCAGAGTCCTTAATTTTTGCAAATTCCAAGCGGGCTTTCATGTGTCTTGTACTGAGGAGAGGTTTCCATCTGGCCCCTCTGCCATTAAGCCCAGATCGGTGGAGTGTAGCAGTGATAGTTGTCCTTCTGCAAGTTTCTCCCATGTCCATACATGATCTCTGGAGCTTAACCAGAGTGACCATCGATTTCTTGGTCACTTCTCTTACCAAGGCCCTTCTCCCCCAATTGCTCGGTTTAGCTGGGCGGACAGCTCTAGGAAGAGTCCTGGTTGTGTGAAACGTCTTCCATTTAAGAATAATGGAAGCCACTGTGCTCTTGGGATCCTTCAATGCAGCGGAAATATTTTGTAGCCTTCCCTAGATCTGTGCCTTGACATAATCTTGTCTCTGAGCTCTGCAGGCAGTTCCTTTGACCTCATGGCTTGGTTTTTGTTCTGATATACATTTTCAGCTGTGAGACCTTATAAAGACAGGTGTGTGCCTTTCCAAATCATGTCCAATCAATTGAATATGCCACAGGTTGACTCCAATCAAAGTTTAGAAACATTTCAAAGAAGATCCAGAGAAATGGGATGCACCTGAGCTAAATTTCAAGTGTTATAGCAAAGGATCTGAATACTTATGTGATATTTAAGTTTTTTTTTTAATAAATTTATATTTATTAAATATAAATAAATGCAAAGTTATCAAAAATCATTTTTTAGCTTTGTCATTATGGGGTATTGTGAAAAAAAAAATGTATAGGTTTAGTTTAAAATGGAGGATTCATGCAATGTTTTTACACTCCCTTGTCATTTATTTATGTTCTCCATTTGAAATCAGAGGTTTTCAAAATATTTTGCCTATTATTATTGTTGTTGTTGTAATTATTATATAAAAAAAACTTGGTATGTTATTATTATTGTATATAACATTTTCTCTGTTTAATATTTTCTCTGTAAAATAAATATTAAATAAACAATTAATTAAATTAATAAAAAGAAATTGGTTCTGCATATAGGTTATTGGAATATACACATATATTATATGTAAACATACAAATAATCGATATCGTATTGGTTTTAAAAATCAATATTGGTCGATCTCTAGTAAAAATATTGTTTTTCTGATGAGTCGCAATTTCAACGATCCCAAATATCAATTCTTAAAATCCCAGTATTGACCTTTTACTTTTACTTTAAAGTTTACTTCATTTTTTGTTGTGTTTGATTATAACATCTGTTAAATAAATAGCAATTGAACTGCATAGTTTGGGCCCTGTTGTTACTTATTCGTAATGTACCACGTTAGGTGGTTCTCTGCATAATTTACAGCACTGACAAAGAATTTCTTTCATATGTAAGCAAAATTTTAATTTTTAACCAAAATGAATCAAATCAAATCGAAATCAGAATAGAATCAAATCAAAACAGGAAGTCAGTAACGAAACCCAGCCCTATTTCCCATGACATAAATTCAGAAAATGCAAAAAACCCTGAACATTCCGTCTGGGCCCGAGTAAATTCCATAAACTTATCAGGGTGACAAAAGAGCATTTCAAACTGGTATTGCTCATTCAAACAGGGTCCTTTGTAACAATGAAAGTGGTTCCAGACCTAGTGGGTGAATGTAGAGTAATCCTCCATGGCATCAGAGCAGGCCTTCAGATTTGGGTTGCCAAAGTCAGCTGGCATTACATAATATTGGACATCTCTTTGCACAAGAGGTGTATCCTAGCTGGTGAGGCATTTTCACCATTTTTGAACTTCTAATTTTAATTCACTGTCTCCCGATGATCTAGCATTTAAGATTTAGTGTTGGTTTCATTGCTAAAGCTTTAAAAAAATTATATGACTAGATCAAATCACTCAAAAAGAAAGTCAATGTGCTAGCTTTTTTAAAAGTAAAAATAATGTGCATATGTACATTGTACATATTTTTTCTGTGTGTTATTTTCAAGCTTCTAGTTCATAAGTGATTACTTAGATTCTCTTGTTTTTCATATCATGTTTCTTGTGCTATGTATTTATGTTTGAGTATTTACTTTGCTAATTCTGTAAAACGATGTTGGGTTTTAGAAAGGCGCTACACAAATAAAACATTATTATTATTGTTATTATTATTATTATTATTATTATTATTATGTGTCACAAAAAAAAAAGTAGGCCACATTATCTACAGATGGGAATCAGCTAAACAAACAAAATACCACAACTTAACCTAACAGCATCCAGCAAACTTATAATTTATGTTTGTTAATATGTTTGCAAAGTAGTTAACGGAATGTTCAGGGTTGAATAAAAGTTAAGCTCACTTTACAGCATTTGTGGCATGTTGATTACTAAAAAAAAAAATTTACATTTTGGTTATAGTAATGGATCGGATATACTAGCAAGCACTGAGTTGGCCGATGGAGGAGTGTGACGAGGAGGAGGGCAGGGGAATCAAGCTAATTAGCCGTGAGGGGGATAAAGACGAGCCGGAGGCACCAGTTCAAGAGAGAGCCACATGCCACGCTGTGTGTGTTTATGTTTGTTTTAAGATGTTTTAAGTTCAGTAACATCATTAAAGTTATGTTGACTGTTCTGCTAGTTTCCGCCGGTTCCTGCCTCCTCCTTGCCCATCCTGAACCTGTTACAAATGCCCTTTAGCATCTGGACATTCAGTTGCATACAGAGTCATGTTTGATGCATGTACACGACTACTTTGTGATATTATTATATTACATTTAATGACAGGTGCATGCGCCAACAATGCAGAGATGAGGACTGTCCATGTGTCAAGAAAATCAGAATGGCAGGTGGACAATCTGCGCAGACTGTGCTTATGATGAAATTTGTGTCACCCATACTGTGCATTCCGATCAGCAACGCGGACAATCAAAGTATTCTTTGGCCTTTAGGCACTTACAATAGAAGTGAACTGGGCCAGAAAATAAATGCCTGGTTTTATTCCACTTAAATCATTCTAAAACACATAGGCTAATGTTTACATCATATATGTGGTCATAACATGTGTATTTGAACATTTATTAAATCCATCAATTGGCGTATTAAATTTCAATAATTATAAATGCAACCCTCACTACCTATATTTGCACATTTTCTAAAGAAAATATAAGGGAAGCTTATGCATGTCACCTCAATGATGCTAAGGTGTTTTGGTTTTGTTGCTTACTAGCCAAAGAGAGCCTCAAAGTCTCAACGATATTCTGGATATTCTCTAGATATGGCACAGTTCACTTCCTCAATGAAGTAATTTTATCCTTTTCAGTTGTCCTTTAACAGAACTGACATAAATGTTAATACAGCTTTAAACTCATATACAGGGGATGGAAATCTAAGCTGATGGTAGCACCGCAGCCCTTATTTAACGTGGTCAGCAAAAACGGGTGTGTCATATGATAATAGCCTTAATGTAAAACTGAATCTCGGTGACCTAAGTTATTATCTTCATAACACCAAGGCTGCTTTTATCCCCAGATCACCGTCTCTAGTTATTTATAGCATCATGGACGGCTGCCATGGCTGGCTGGTGCTGCGCTCATGTCCTCAGGCTGTTTGAAACTGATGAGCAATTTAATTAAGAAGATCATTTAGGCACAGATATGATCTACTTAGCCACTAACAGACATTTGCTCTATTTTTTTTTTTAAACTATCTGACAACTGAAGCAGGTTTGCCACAGGAAAGATTCAGCATGGGAACGATTCTGGCTCCAATTCAGATTCCAACAAACGATTTCAGTTCTAGTCTAAATTCATTTAGTAATTCTGAGAACGAATGAGACAATTTTTTGGAGAAAAACATCTTGTAGTATTCACCACTCTCAGAATTGTCATGTCAAATTATAAGATAATTTCAGATTTTAACAACATTAATAGCTTATCATTGCTCAAATTCATACAATTCTTGAAAAGTAACAGGTTATCCATTCACATTTATAGTATCTGGGAACTTCAATGTTTTTATTTAGTTTTTAAACCCATTCTTCTGTTTTAGAGAGATTTAGTTTTTTTTTTGTGAGGCATATCATGTCTGCGAAGCAGCATATATTCCAAGAAAATATGTCAGAAGACGTTTTAAAAGAATAAGAAGATTAAGAACCAATTCTTGATTCACAACTTCAGGAAAGAGTACACACTATAGATTATTATGATAATCGAGTAATCTAACAATTTTTATAATCAGAAAAAAAATATTTAATTATTCAGACTGCATTAAGTTATCGAGGTGAAGTCATGTTTAGCTAAAATACATTAATTAACAAGTTTGTATGTATTTTACAATTTAATAAATACAACAAAACAATTGTGCAAACAATATCTAAAGCCAAAAGACACCCAAAGCAAATCTGTTATATAAAAATATGTATATACAAGCTGACAGAGATTCTTCTCCAGGTGTGCCCAACTTTTTAAATACAAGATCTAAACTAGTTCAACATGATCTACCCATTTTAGTTTAGAACTAAAATGTAGGAAAACAAAATAAAATATTTTATCTATTCAGAAACAAAGTCTGCCCAGTGCCCACCAATCTTGTTTATTGAGGATAAGTTATATATGTGGTTAAATCATTTTATAGAGATATAAAAGCCATTTTATATTATTTTTATCTATCACTTGCATGTGAAACCAAATGCAATATTCACAGTATTCACGTGAGATAATTTTTTTCACTCTTGCATTGAGCTGCAGCAGGTGTTGACATTGTTGCGCATGTGCTACATGCAGATCACAAAAGCTTGTCACTTGCCACGTACCGTGTAAAATGCTGTGTCGAGGAGGAGGGCGGGGCCGGGCCGTCAGGATACATGCCCGGCACTGAATCAGGCTAAGAAGAAGAGAGCTACATGCCACACTGTGTCTGTTTATGTTTGTTTTATATTATTTTAAGTTCAGTAACGTCATTACAGTTATGATGACTGTTCTGCCAGTTCCCGCCTCCTTCTTGCCTGAACCCGTTACAAATGCGCTTTAGCATCTGGACATTCAGTTGCATACTGAGTAAAAACACAATAATTTCACATACAGAGACACCCAGCTGTAGCTTTTTTTTTCAGTAAATACATTTCTCTGTATTTCCACCTTGAGTTTTACATGCAATAATGGCCATAAATTAGTCGAGTATTGCAATATATTTTTTAAACAATCATCACGGAATCTAATTTACACGAGGAGAGAGATCGCATTTCATTCAAATGGTAATTAATTTACAAATAACAGAACTCAAATGATAATTTGCTGAAAATTACCTTCTTAGATTGTCTGGATTCAGTCAGATTTATTGAACAGAATGTGTTTGTGCATCCGTAACTGCATGTGTAACTTAAATCAAGTCCGACGGACATCTTTTTCGTGACATTATTTTAAATTGAATAAAGGCCTATATTGCAAAACGACAGTGTAGATAAATAGGTTTAGCCTAAAGTGCATTCCAATGTGTTTTTTGTTGAGTTCAGCGTGCCGGCGATGAAGGGCACAACTTCTACAATTAACACAATAAACACAATTCTTTTTGTGTTCTGTTGACATTTCAATTATTTGTTGCTTTTTCCCCACCACTCATTACAACCAAGGTTATTATGTTTCAAATTTTAATTTAGTTTTTATTTGTACTTCATTTTCAATATGTCAATTCAATTTAATTTAGTTTTATTTAAAATGATCCCTATCTAAAGTAATAATAGTCTATACTGAGATTTCTTTATGAATCTTGTTTCTCTATCTGCTGACTGATTTGGGAAAATACAGTACATGCAAATGAGTCAACACAGTAGTAATCAGCACTCACTGAGAAGTTACATCTCATGATTTGACTGCAAATGCTATATCCAAAAACACTAAAAAAGCCCACTGATAATATAAGGGCCTTGTCGTCACGGACATGATTTTCAAGTTAATTTGCGGGAAACCGCACAATGCAGGGCATTTATGCATGCTGCTTGTGTACCTAAATCCCTGATGCGTCCATGTGCGTCTCGCAGCAGATTAATAGAGAGTAGAGTTTTTTAATGAAAACATCACCAACATCTCCCGAACCGCTGCCTCGTCATTAGGGCTGGGCGATATGGCCAAAATTGTTATCACAATAATCTTTTTCATATTGTTCGATATTGATATTTATCACGATATACATTTACACATTGCACTTTCTTTTTTTTATTTCAAAGTTGATGGAAGTAAAGAAGAAAACATTAATTCTAAACAGTCAAAATAGTCTCTACAAAACTGCACAGGGGGTCAAGAGACGGCCAAAGCAGTGGGGTCTGCGGGATCTTTTACCAAAATATTAAAATATTTTATAGTTTATCAATTGAAAATTAATGTTAAAAGATCATCTGTTTGTTCTGAAGCATAGTGACAGCAGTCCAGTATTCGTTGGAATATTTTTACATTAAAATGAGATATTTTTTATATTTCTTTAGATTCAGATACCCAAGTATAGGCCATAGAAGCCCTTGTGACTGTGGAATGATGCTGAACGTGGGTTCAGGGGTGTCCCGAGAGAAAATTTAGAAAACGTTTTTTAGAAAATGTAAAAAACTTTTGTATATTTTCATTAAAGTGAAAGACTAGTCTACCAACTAGTAATTTTAGTCTTTACTTACATTTTCTTCCATTCCAGACATCTAATTAATTTTCACAAAATTAGAGCAGAAATCGATTGGTTTATTCGATTTGTTTATTATTAAAGGCTCGTAACATGCTGATTAATAAAGATACATTTAGAAGGGAAAAACATTATGGTCTAAAAGGTGCTTTGAAACCACGTTAACACATGCAGCGCTTCATGTCTACACACATGCAGGGAAAAGAGGCAACGCGCGTGGAGTGGGACTGGGCAGAAATGATGCATGTTTGGTGCTAGAGAACAACATTCAAGATTACAACGCAGAAAGATCAGAGATGTTGTCCACATCACTGTTGTTCTGTCGCGCTCTTCACTAGAGACGATGAGAAGGAGCAACCATTGTCATGAAGTCTTGCGGTGCAGATGGAATCAATCCGGTGTCCGACGTAGACTAAATGTTAGCAAGGCAGCTAGCATTAGGAAGTTCATCCAGTCTGACACTACGTTACCACTGGCACGTTGTGAGCGAAGCTGAGAGCATTTTCAATAAATTCCTATGAAAGCCAAGCGTCATGCTCGCAAGGTGGATTGTATGATTTGTAGCGGTGTGGAGCAAGCTCTCTCCTAGAGCTGTGAGCGCCTTTGAGCGGATTTCGCCAGATTTTTTTTTCCGGTTCCCCAGTGGAACCGCAGCCTGAGAAAGCCGAACTGCTTGTGTTTTAGTGACACGTAGTAAATATAGAAAATTCCTCAAAAGCTTATCATGGATTTTAATTATCGTGATATATATCGATATTGTTTTATCGCCCAGCCCTACTCATCATTATTTTCTTCTGTGTTTTCCCCCATTGTGTGCAAATCAGTGCAGTTATCGGTGCAAGCTCATCTTTCATGTTGTATGTTGGCTTCTTATCATGAATAAACTCTCCCATTGCTATGTGTGTGGGTTTGTGAAAGAATTTCAGGATCGTAGTTTTATTAGGGCACAAATGGTCATGTGTTTGATTCAGCTGGTCTGCAAACAGTTATGTTTGTGCACTTGACTTTAGAGTATGCACTTAACTCACGTCTTTGTTTCCACATCTGTCTTTGGTGCGCACCACTGCTCTGCCGTGATTTAAACTGAACTCTGATTCTTTTGAGAATTGATTCAGATTTGTTTGAGTATGAATCGCGATACATTGCTGAAACAATTTTTTTCAAACAGCTCTAAGATACATTATGCCAAAAAATACTTAATATCCAATATTAATACTATTTTGATGTATTTTTATTTCGAAATGCTGTTTTTTAGTAAACAGTGAAGTTCTTGATTTTAAGTTTTTAAACACGATGAAATTGCAAAGTGAGCACCGTCTTGGCTGCACAAATGCCACATGCAATTTTACCAGTTGTTATGTCCTGTGTCACGTGAAACTCCCTTGTTTAGTTTCTATTACATTGGATACTTACCCGTCTTTATGTTTTTGTCATGCCAGCCACCTCGGTAGTCAATGTTATACATTAGTCTCTGTAATAACATTCAAGCATATTGTTTGGCTGATGAGTGTGCCAGTGCACATGAGTATTTGTGTGTGCATGTGTTTGTTTAAACAGTGAAAACACTCTGGCTACGTCCATTACTTCAGGGGCTAATACAGCTGCATTCAGACAGAGATGTGTTCATCCATTTCTGTTTTTTTTTTTTTTTTTATTGCATCACAAATGTCATGGACTCGGCTGGACTCGGAAAAAAATCTTTGTTCTTGCTCCTAAAAAATGTTCTTGCTCCTAACACGTTTGCTAAATGTATGAGACAAATGCAGCCTTTTCCTGCCATGACACATATCCTGATCTATTAAAGTCTGCAAATTTCTGTTTAGAGCATGGGTCGGCTTTATGAAAGATGCTGGTGTTCACTAAATTTGCATTAAACCATTGCTAATAGCAAACTGGACCATAACCTGCAGAAAGTCATTACCACTGAAAAATTCTCAGAAAAGCTGATTAATTTCAATGGTCTCAACTGCAAAGAGAAAATAAAGAAAATAGAAAAACTTCTTACAAAGCCAAATTATACAGTCATTTGATTTGTGTCTGAATCCACACCTATCAATTGCTCTAGCTATAGAGATGCAAAAACCAAAGTCTTTCAGAGAAGAAACTGGAAAGACAAGGGATATAGGATGTACATCGGTTAAAGACACGGTAACTTACTGACATATCTCCACCTCTCAGATTCCCCCTCCACACCCCTATCTGCATGCACCATATTGCAGCAAAACAGAGGAAAACAGAGCTTAAAGGAAAAAGCTGCCACTCCTCCCACCTGGAATAAAGGAGCCTTCTTCTTCACGTACCTCACTTCTTCAGGCACCTGGTGTGGCAATCGGACTAATTTCTTTCATCCTCTCCGGATATAAGGACCACGTGAACTGTTGTCATTCCCTGTGCAAGCAGACGGCACATGCCAAAACATTTTCTCTCAGCAACAGTGCAAAGCACCAGCGTATCTGCTTGCTGCTAAACTATCTAGATTTCCAGCCATTTCACCCCCACCCTCTCCTGCAACAAACCCCTTCCTACCCTTCCTGGCAAGGGACCACCCATCCACGATCTAGCCAATAGCATTCTGCATTCCCTCTCTGAGGCTTTGTTGTTGGCCGAGTTTCCCTTAACTGGCAGGCTGACCTCAGAGCTTCCTATGACAGCCCACTGAATGTTGATCTTAAAGGTATTTCCCCAATTTTACACTTGGCAACAGAGAATTTTTACCACAATTTATAGAAAATTTAAAGCATATACCACAGTTGAGATAAATTACTGTTAAATCTATCAGTGAAATGTTTTAATTTGGGCTGTCAATTGATTACTTTTTTTAAATAATTAACTACATGATCAACTGATTAATTCATTCAATTACATTTCAAATGTTCAAGTGTATCTATATTTGTAGATAAATGAAAATACTTTTAAGACATATACATTACTAGTCTGTTGCAGACCAGTTCAACATTAGACATTACAAAAAGTGCTTCAGAAGTCAATATATTGCTTGTTTAATGTCCACGTCACTGAACACAAACCTATCACTTGCTAATCTTTTTTTGCAATCGAGTTTGCTACTCTGTCTGAGAAGACTTGTGGGAATTCACACAGGAAGCATTCTGTATTTTGTCTGCACAATTTTTTTGATTGTCATCTATTAGTGCTGCACGATTAATCATATCGCAATCGCAATCGCAATGTTAGCCTGTGCGATTATATGATGGCAAAATGCTGCGATATTATTAAATAAATAAGTGCATGTGTGGACGTGACAGCCCATTTTCTACACAGCTAATAAAAAGATGACCTGTCTATAATGATGACACGAGAGATGAGAGGAGCACTGCAGCTCGAGTGTCTGATAGAAACACAGATCACAGTATGGCGATATATCTTTATTTCATCCTTAATTAAGCTTCAAATATACGGGAGCATGCCATGTAAATAAGCACAAACTCCAAAACTGTCATTCTCTGTGCGGTCAGAGCTGCTTCAATCAGTCACGGAAGAGACCCAATCTGAGCGGGAGAGATTTAAAATTCCGCCGGCTGATGCGCACTCTAACACGGAGAAGCTCGTCTATCACCACCGCTGTCTGCAGCTCGCAACTTCATCATCATGAGATCATCTTGATAAGATCAATATTGTGTGAAAAATAACACTAAAATTACAACAACAATAACACACACTCATATATATATATATATATATATATATATATATATATATATATTGGTTTTGGATATACAAGATTGACAAATGTGTATCAATAATACTCTTATGGCTAAAATGTTTACAGTGTTCAGTGACTAAAATATCAATATGACTAAATGTTACTAAAATAGGACTAAAATGTCAACAGTTTTCATTGACTAAAACTACATAAAAAATGCCCAGACTTTGTCAAACAAAATGACTAAAAACAATAAACAGAAATAGGATAAGGTTGACTAAATATGATAAAAAATAAAAAGGACATTTGACACAGGATTAAGACTATGATTAAATAAAAAAACAGCTGACAAAATTAACATTAGTGTTCAGTTGCCAGGTCATTAGGAGTGTATTAATGCAAAGCCAACATTTACATGTTTTTAACATCACTTTTTTGATCAGTATGGTACCACCTCCGCCTCATTTTAAGCCAGGAATAACCATGGTTATATGGCGATCTTTTGGCTTTAAGATAAACGACACTGAGCAGAGAGAGGTACTGTGCAAAATTTAAGTTGCTACATCACATGGCAACACAACAAATTTATATCAGCACCTGAAACAGCACAGAGAAATGTAGAAAAGTGAGATTTCAGAAAATTATCCACACACTGGACAAGAGATAACAGTGATAAGTAGAACATTTTAGAAAGAGGATTTGGAAATACCAGTTGTCATTTAAAAAACAACAGTTTTAGTGGTTTTATTGAGTGAACCACACTTTTATATCCAGTTTCCTTTTCAAAAGAGTTTATACAAAGTACATGTTACATCCTGCTTAAATGTCCCTGTTTGTTTGGACAATCTTATTTTCATGAAAATTTGTATGTTCTTATTTATTGTTCTATTTTATTTAGGTGTAATGTTGAGAAAATAACAAGTTTGCAGTAATGAAAAGATGTTATTATTTAATTTAGTAAAAATATAATTTTAATTTGAAAACAATGTTCATTTATAGTGATTTTTGTTGCTAGTTTGTATGTTTGAGTTGAGAAATACACATTTCAGCATTATCAGTAATCTATTTGTGCATTGTCCTTGATAACCAAGCAAGTTGACTCATGATACCATTTGTTTATTATATCGCAATCGCTTATCGCAATATTAGCCTCAATAAATCACAATATGACAATTTCCCCAAATTGTGCAGCCCTATCATCTATGTACATTTGCGTCAGAATGCTGACTTTGGTTATAGCGTTGCTTGAGTCACGTCTAGCTATTTTTTATTGCCATAATCTCGTGCCATGATTGGTGCATTTTTAAAATGCCTTAAGTTAAAAATAGCTCAACTGTTAAAAATACATCTCGACCCCTAAAACAGAATCACAATTATTGCTTTAACAATTAATCGTCAGTCATATTTCATAATCGTGACAGTCCTTGTTGGAATGTTACTTATTACAGAATTTATATTTGGGAAACATGATTAAATGTGTAATTGTTTATCATATTATTTGTATTTTATTATTATTGTTCTAAATTAATACATTAAATTGACAGCCTTTGTTTATATTTAAGGAATGCACAATTAATCAAGTAAATAATAGAGAATACAATTACAGTGGCCACATTCAACTAATCGCAAAAAGTGTCAAGTACTATATAGCATTCCGCTTAGATCTACACCCATTCTATTATAACTTTCTATTTACAATTTCTTTGCTTTTTTTTTTTGCCACTTTTGAGCATTATAACTTATAAATCACAGACAAGTCAGTTGCTTGTTTATATGAATAATTTATTTTAAAAAAAATTAAAAAACATGTAATAACAGTTTTGTTTTCTTGATTTCCTGATGTATAAGACAGCCATAAAGTATGCCATATACGTGAACAGATCTTAGCTTGTTTTAGATTGGCAGCCTAAATAATACAGCATGCAGTTGTTCCACCCAAAATAAGTATTTTAATGTACATTCTATTAATCAAAATAAATCAAATTTACAATATCAAAGGCAAAAGCTTTTTTATATAAACAGTAAGCAACCAGAATTTTCCTGTTCAATACAAGTTAAGCTCAACTGACAGCAAGCAATGTTACAGTGAGACACTTGCAATGGAATTGAATGGAGCCAATTTTTGAAGGGGTTAAAGACAGAAATTGAATGCTTATAATTTTATAAAAGCACTTATATTCTTCTGTTAAAACTTGTGTATTATTTGAGCTGTATAAGTTTAGTCCTTTTTGCGGGATTCCAGTGTTTATGGTGTTGCATCGTCATGGAAACTTAGCAATTTTATCACACTAAAATCATGTTAACACACATATAGTTTATGTCTTGTGGCTATACTTTTGAAACAGTGACTATTTTAACGTTTACAGATTGGCCCAATTCACCTGCATTGTAAGTGCCTCACTGTAACACAGATTTGTGCTTTTTAAAGAAACGGAGGGACATAATCAAGATTATGCAACAAATACTGTTGATTGCACCTAAATTGTATTGAAACAAAAATATTCCATATCACAGTTTTGGAGTATAGTTTTGCAGTATATCTGCCCTCAAGGCAGTGTTTGTATCATCACGCTGAAGAAAGACAGACTGAATTTTCTTGCATGACTTTTCTAACACATCCTTTAAGTAGCACTCTGCTTTTCTCTGCCTGCCTCCAAGGTCTCTGCATCCCCTGGCAACCCATTGATATGACAATGAGCATCGTTACCATAGGGTGATGAGGACACTCTCCTCCTGTCGTCGTGACAGGAAGCCTCTCTCGGCATCACGTGAGGGATGATGCAGTGGGGTAGAAGTGATGAGTCAGGCCCTGCTTCACAGTGTTTCCATTGAAATCAATAGAACAGCTGTAGCCTCCTGCTTTGAGAGGCTTTCGTTCCCGCAAGCACACTGCAATTATGTGACAGCCAGAGTAGTTTTACAAAAGCAATGTTGAACGATGCTAAAACAGTGCACTGCTTAAATGTCAATGAGGCGAGACGCGCTGTCTCTAAAGCTACTGCCAATTAACCCTGACAACCCTGACAGTCAACTTGACCTGATTAAACTAAACAGTTTTACAGGTTTGCTGTAGTTTTTTTCAATACAGGAATTTATAGGAATATTCAGAACTCAATGCAGATTGAGAGTTTGTGGCATAATGTTGATTACCACAAAAATAAAGCCTTAGACAACCAAAAAAACTATGATTTAAACAACTTAACAGCTCAAGTAAACAAGTTTTAACAGAATAATTAATGTAGGCCTAAGTACTTTTACAATTTCTAAGCTTCACATTTCTGCGGTTAAACTCTCAAAAAATTGGCCACATTCACTTCCATTGTAAGTGCCTCACTGTAACCTCAATTTTTGAGTCTTCTGTTTTTTGTTTTTTTTTGTGGTAAACAACATAATACCACAAATTCTGTTGATTGAGCATAACCTGTATAAAACCCAGAATGTTCCTTTAACAAACATACAGAATTTAAGTTGGTATAGGCCTACCAACTAGAGTAGTCTTCCACAATAATTAAATGCATTATTTACATCTTGGTAAGGAAATTATTTGAATTTGTTGTCAATACTTATGCTACAAAAATTATTTACAATTTAAGGTTCAACATAATTTACTGTCACTGGTAAATAATTTAACTTATGACATCATTTCTGATATAAAACAACCAGCCAAATGCATGGAACCTGATTCTTTCCTTTAAAGAGAATGTTACGCAGATCTAATATTTTACAGATTTGGATTTGAAGCCTAAATATTTTATATACCAGTTTTTGCTTTTCCTCATTTAAATGGTGAGCTCTGAGTAATGCTACTATTATATTACATATAGCAATTCGATGTTCTTGTGGAGCACAGGTTTATTATAACTTTATCAAACGTGTCATATTGTTAATGTTCTACAGAATTGTAAACCACCTCTGAGCTTCCCGACTATAATTGATTCTGAGTTGCACACTGATCTTTCTCTAGGTTAATACATGTCTCCCTGTGTATCAGATGTAAAACAATTCATATTAAAGAAAAAAAAAACTGGCACACTTTTTCTTTTTTTGCACATTGATGGTCTAAGATTTCAGATTGAAGCATAGTAAAATGTGTTTTAAACTGAGTTGAGAGTATTGTATTATATTCTTGTTGATAGACAGAGCATCATTAAATTATCCACAATATTTAATGGATGAACATGGCATGCAAAGGGCAGTAGGTGAATGACTGGCAATGCAATTCTGCAGAAATCTTTAAAGCTCTCCATGATTCTCTTATGATTAATCACTAATGTTTGTATTTATCTGAGTCATTCTGGATAAAAGCATCTTCTAAAATAACAAATAAACTGTAAAGAGGTGCTTCATATCAGTAAGCATTAAGCACATATCCCTGATTGGTCAAAGTAACATTCAGGATTGGATGCTTATTTGCATTGCTTCAGACATTTGCAATTCCTGAATCCAACCTCCACTAAATTTACATGCAAAAAAGATTCCAGGCAGCCTTGTATTTATACAAAATACAGCAGTAAAATGGCTATTACACCATCCTTTAATGCAAACCTAAATAATTCACACTTCTAAAGCACAACTAATTATCCCCCATTGGACAGCCTCACTAAACAAGCATCATTAACCACCTGGATGTGCAGACTATCCGACCACAGTTTAATTCACTAAAACGACATGTAAAGTTGCAATAACTGCTGTGAGAGCAAATAAAAATTAGATCATGGAATTAGATTCCTATTTGAGTCAAACTTGCATTATGCTTATTGAGATTTAGAAAAGCACCTTTGCATATACTGTATCCTCTTCAGCAGTTTTTTAGGTATCTCACTTGTCATGTGTAGGTCTCAGCTGAGAACCTCCAGTAACAAAAAATAACAAAAAGAGTTGTATGCACATCGTAACATAGTAATAGCTTTCTGTACATTTAACATTCTAATACTATGTGTTAGGACATTTACCATTGTAGTACAATGAAAATAATACAATAATGCGTATCAAAGTACCATGATACCGTCACAGTATGTTTATGCAAGTCACATCCCTTCTACATTGAGAGAGCATGAGGGACGCAATGCTTCTGTAACGCCCCTGAACGCGCGTAACGCGTTGATTACGGCTCCAGTTGTGTCGCGTAGCTAGCGTTAACTTTAGACACATGGTCGCGCGCACTTTGCTTTAACGTGTTAGTGATTATAGTGATAATAGTGAGTCAAATGGTGGTTGTTACGTACCTCACGCGCTCGGCGCGCGCACATCGGGTGTGGCGCTGGTTTTGGAATCGGTTTCGTGACGGGACTAGTTTTGAGCAAACCATTTGCATTTCAATCTTTCCAACAAGACAGCGAGTCTTTCTCAATAATCACCTTTGAAATGAAAATATAACAAGACTATTATTTCTGTTACCAACTGACGTGACGAAATTGTCTTAACGGAGCGATGACGCGCTTCGTCTTTTTCTCTAATTTAAATTAAAACAAAATCTTCCTGAGGGGGACTTTTCTTCAAAAATGGGTTTTCTGACATAAATGATCGTGCAAGCTGCAACACTTTCTAAATTCCTTACGTGAAAGAAATAATATCGATTTCTGACACATCGCGGGTGATTTAGAAACTGCCGTGATTTAGTAGGTTAAATTTTCACGGAGCGATGACGCGGGAAAGGACTATTATCAACTAAAACAAGTCTGAGGAATAAGCATGTAGCGAAATATGTGTATGTTTTATAGTATTACAATCCATATTAATACATGTTCTTTCTATATATTTTTTACAACAAAGACTAACTCTTTCAAAAGTAGATATTTGACAGAAAAGATCGAGCCGGACGCGAAGAAAATAGACAATTAGTTAACAGTTAAACACGCAAATAAACCTCATATTTGAGCGATATAACAGCGTCTGACTCATTGCCACCATTTATACTAAATGATTTTCGACGGCCTTCGTGCATGCTCGCGGGCATTTCGTGCAAATATGTAAACTTCTCGCAGGCGGCGTTTGCGTGCTTGAGCTCACTTTCGTTTTCACGCGATTTTTTTCGCAATGCAATTATTCCTCGCTCTGTAAAAAAGGATACAGCGCAACGTTTACTAAACCCATGTCGACATCACTGAGCGACGAACCCAACGACAGCTAAACGTGCTCTTGCTATTCAGTGACAAACATTGTAGTGACGTCTAAATTTCTATAAACGCTGCACGTTTCAGCAACGCGTAATCACGTTGTCAATTCCTTTTTAATATGAAAAAAAGCACGAAACCTGGCAGTGCCCACTGCTTACCTGGTCACCATGACATGCCGCTGCTGTTTCTTGACCACAAATCACGCGACAGCACAAGAGCTCGAAGGGAAATGCTGTAATGGACTCGTTAAGTCAAGGCAATTAAGGCTTGATATTCAACCGAAGTGAACATTCTCGTCGGTACACGAGAAACACAGTTTGTCAGGCAACCGGTTGAGATTTTGATTCCTAACTGAAGTTAGTTTACCAAGAAGCTGGTCGTGCAACAAGCTGCCCTGACAGCTCGTGGGAGGTGTAACCAAGTCATGTGACAGGGGCGGAGGGGAGGATAAGATGTTATTTTTAAACTTAAATATACATTAAATGTAATATTTAATCTATTTGATTCTTTTATATATATTGAGGAATTTAAAAAGCTGTTAATATGTAGTTTACATATTATAACCAAATATGTCGTTATGACAATGGTGTTAACGTCCCCCTATTTACAGTGTGAGGTTTTATGGTCCCAATGAATGTCAGGAGCCCTGGGAAGGGCAATGATCTGCTTGTTGCCGTGGAAACAACAGTGAATCTCCCGCGGGTACAATGGATGTGGGCTACTGTAGTGCTGTTACAGTAAATCAACAAGCTGAAGGCCTGCTGTTCATCTTAGTTACGAGTTTGATGGTTACGATTAGATTCAGATGGCTTAACACGCAACAGTTGCATGTCAAGTTTGTATTGAGGGCACAGGAAAGATATTGAAGCTCAAATGAATACTGAATATGGCTAAAACGCGTAAAAAAAACATGATTATAGTAATAAAACAAATTGAATGTTTGAACTTAATGCTAAAATGTTAAACATAATTTTACTTTGAGTTTAGAACTGCATAAAGCAATTAAAAGAACAAATTCGTTTTACAACAGCCAATCAGGTGACTCAACCTCCACTTCACAATTACTTTCTTCTGTTATACATAACACTATTACTGCTCCAAATCATGCTTTGGGACTCTGCTGTTCTCTGGTTCGGTTTAGATATGGGGTTTGGGTATGAGCATAAAATTAAGAAGTACATTCTGACACGGGGAATTTCTGCTAACTCTTATCTACAGTTCCTACGAATTCATAAGCCATCTTGTACAAATTTGTATGACCTCTCAAGAGATCGTACTGCTGATATCTACTTAAATTCGTAAGTGCATTCATTACATTACATTTGTTTTTCTCAATGCATTTACAGTATATTTCATATCTTCCATTTTTTATAGCCTACTGTGGCACGGTGGAGGGCGGGACCGTATTAGGCTAATTACGCCGTCAAGAGGGATAAAGGCCACTCGCGGACGGTGATCGGAAGAGAGAGCTCAATTACGGACGTCCGTCTTATTATGTGTTTGTCTTTTGAGTTCTTCATTAAACCTTTAAGTTTATATGTTAAGCCGGTTTCTCGCCTCTTCCTTGCCCGTAACGTGAACTGTTTTACATTGGTGCCGAAACCCGGGAAGGAAGAGGGATACGCCGTAGCGGAGTTCTCGCCACTTCTCAATGGAGCAGCCGCGGCCATCTGCCGGGGGACGGAGGAGCCCAGCCGCCTGGACGCGGAGGAACGGCCGCCGACCGCGAGGGGAGGAGGGGCTCCTGGCCGACCGCCTGGAGCGGTTAGGGCCGCTGCCAGGGGCGGGGGAGTTCCCTACTGGCCGCTGGAACGCGGCGGGGTTGGAGACTGCCGACCGCGTGCGGGGAGGGGCTCGCCGCCGACCGCCTGGAGCGGGAGAACCGCTGCCAGGGGCGGGGGGAGGCCCCTTCGACACCCTGGGAACGCGGCGGGGCGTTCCGTCCGCCAGGGGCTGAGGACTGCCTCCGATCTGCCCGGAGAGGCGCGGCTGTTGTCCTGTAGAGGGTGGAGAAGTGGCTGAGGAACGAGCTACGGCGTATCAGAGAACCGGCGAGTACGTTTTTTTTCTTTCTTTCCTTTAATCTCTCTCTCCTCTCTCTCTCGATACCGCTCTGCGTTGGCCTTTTCCCTCCTTTTTTTTTTTTTTAAATTATGGTGTTCGTGGGTGGGGAGGTACCGCCCAGTGCAGGAACCTCCCCCCCCCCCATTTTTAATTGTTGCCCCTTTTTTTTAAATTATGGTGTGTGGGAGGGGAGGTACCGCCCAGTGCAGGAACCCTCCCCCCCATTTTTAATTGTTGTTTTTTTGTTTCCCTCCCCTTGCCCCCTCCCTCGTCCAGGTTAATGGGGATGACCTGCCGGCAGACTGCGCGGGAGGCGCTCCCCCCCCAGGGGATGTACGTCAGGCCGGGGGTCCCCAGCCTGAAAGAACGGGGGAGGAATGTGGCACGGTGGAGGGCGGGACCGGCGCGTGATTACGCACGCCCGGTCCCGTATTAGGCTAATTACGCCGTCAAGAGGGATAAAGGCCACTCGCGGACGGTGATCGGAAGAGAGAGCTCAATTACGGACGTCCGTCTTATTATGTGTTTGTCTTTTGAGTTCTTCATTAAACCTTTAAGTTTATATGTTAAGCCCGTTTCTCGCCTCTTCCTTGCCCGTAACGTGAACTGTTTTACACCTACACTCAATGAGCACCAGTACACCTATTTATTCATGTGATTATCTAATCAGCCAATCATGTGGCAGCAGTGCAATGCATACAATCATGTAGATAGGGGTCAGGAGCTTCAGTTAATGTTCACATCAACATCAGAATGGGGGAAAAATATGATCTCAGAGATTTCGACCATGGCATGATTGTTGCAAGATGGGCTGGTTTGAGTATTTCTGTATACTGATGATTTTCTGGGATTTTCAGACACAACAGTCTCAAGAGTTTACTCATAATTTTGTCAAAAACAAATATATAAAGTGCTCACTGAGTGTATTAGCTGTTGTTTCCTAAGCATTTACATGATATATGCATATCAGTAAATAATATGTACAATATACAATACCAAAAAAATATGCATATTTTATATGACAACCAAACAAACACAGATATGGCTAATTATTTTTTTTTACAGACATGGAGCACGTAATATTTAGTATTATCAAGTTCATTTGTTTTAATAAAATGTTGAAGAAGCGACACTAGGGGTCTCTCTTGAGCCCGAATATGCATCTGATCTATGAAAAAAGGCCAATGAGAAGTTGGCAGACAGTATTTGCATACCCCACCCCCGGACATACGGGTATAAAAGCAGGGAAATACATCGTGTTCATTCAGAAATCTTCTTCAGAGCCGATGGTCGTGTATGCAGTAAGCTGCGAGTCACACACCTGTTCCGCTTCCTCTGAGCTGATTCTGCCTTTGGATCTACAGTGCACTTCAGGGGCTTTCTCCTTCTCTTGCACAGCAGTGTAGTTTGCCCCTGGCGCTTTGTTGTAGCAACTCCCCCCTCCTTTAGGCTGGATCTACCACCACGCCACTTTCCACATGTTGCCTAAAAACCCATGTGATGTATTTGCCACCCTTACCTCCCCCTTTCGGGCAGGTGTGGCCTCTGCAGGGTCTTTTCCCCCTGAAAGATAGAAAACTGGGAAAGACCCCCTTCCCTCGATGCATGTAAGGCCCCCAGCCATTTCTTACTCTATGCGGAGAAACATAGAGAGAAAACAGGCATGGCTAGTCTCGGCCCGTTCCCGGGTTGCAAGCGTCGCCTTGTTCTCCTGTTTAGGGTTACCAGAAGGATTCAGATGACTTTTATGGGGCATTGGGGAAGGATACATGCAGTCTGACACAGCTATTCGCCTTTGCACGTAAAATACCTGCCCGCTCCTGTGTCAGCAGAACACGTACACGGCTCAGCGCATGGCGTGATTTAAATTGGACCCCTAGTGTCACTTCTTCAACCCAACGTCGAAGTGAGCGACAGATGGGGAATGTCTAGGTTATGTATGTAACCTCCGTTCCCTGATGGAGGGAACGAGACGTTGTGTCCTCCCGGCCACATCGCTGAGCCAAGCCACTGTTGTGGCCGGACCATTTCCGGCTCCTCAGAAAAATCCTGAATGAACTCGACGTATTTCCCCGCTTTTATACCCGTATGTCCGGGGCAAATACTTTATGCAAATACTGTCTGCCAACTTCTCATTAGCCTTTTTTCATAGATCAGAGGCATATTCGGTGCTCAAGAGAGACCCCTAGTGTCGCTTCTTCAACACAACGTCTCGTTCCCTCCAACCTAGAAGATTCCAAGAATACAATGTGTGTGAGAGCAAGACTTTCTAATGTTGGTGACAGAAAAAGTAATCTATATTTGAGTGGGGGAAAACTAAAACAATAATGATTAATATTTCATTAAGACATTTCAACCAAGAATTGTACTTTATTAGCAATAAAGTGAACCCTCAATCAAGACTTTCTGCATTTTAGTGAAATTATGTGCCAACATTATTCTCGAGGGTACACATTAGTTTGGCAGATCATCAATTGACATACCTTTTACATTGATTGAATGACAACTTTAAAGAAATGCTACCACCCCTGGAGTTTACTAGTTCGCTAGTTCGAATCCAAGGGCATGCTGAGTGACTCCAGCCAGGTCTCCTAAGCAACCAAATTGGTGCGGTTGCTAGGTAGAGTCACATGGGGTAACCTCCTTGTGGTCGATGTAATGTGGTTCGTTATTGGTGGGGTACGTGGTGAGTTGACCGTGGTGAATGGCTTGAAGCCTCCACACGTGCTGTCTCAACAAGCCACGTGATAAGATGCGTGGGTTGATGGTTTCAGACACAGAGGCAGCTGGGATTCGTCTTCCGCCACCCGGATTGAGGCGAGTCACTACACAACCACGAGGACTTAAAAGCGCATTGGGAATTGGGCATTCCAAATTGGTGGTGAAAAAGGGGGGAACGGGGAACACCCCCCCCAAAATAAAGAAAGAAATTACTGCAAATATGAACTGACGGGTATGGCAAAAATTGCCATTTATAATGCAGCACATTTGAACCTCACTGCAAATATGTTATTTTTAATTATTAACTGAAACAGGTTATTGAATGAGCACAGAAAGTCATTTCAGAGGTGTAGCTTTATCTTTGATAAAAGATTAAAAAGACTATGTATTTCTTTTGGAAAAAACAAGCACTGATGAAACATTCACAATAAGAGGAACATGTATTAAAGTAAATACAGTATGGTCTGTTTTGATTTTATGTTGATTTTAAGGTAACTTTAAGGTTTACTTTTAACAGATGTAGATGTAAAATGTAGTAGGCAATGTAGTATTTAGCTGCTTAATATAGAGGGATCATACTTTATTTTTTAGTTTAAACTGTGGGTTGGATAACAATAAGCAGTGTCTTCTCAGAGGGATGGATCTTAAATTAATGTCGGTCTTCATAACCCCAATATTTCATAACATCCGAGAAATTAGCACATTATGTCACTGCGTTGGCCTTAAATATGTCATTGCTTATTTTAAACTTAAGCAACAACAGCACTACAATGCCGAGAAATATCTCGATCAGCATTCCTTAAAACCATAACTGCTGAGTGAGACATCCTTCCTAACCATTCAGAGCATTCACAAGACATCCACAAACATAAACATCATCACCGCAAGCTCCTCCGGGAATAGTAAGCATAAACAACGCAGTTTATGTAGATGTGTCTTTGAGATAACACAACGTGATCTAATTAGTATTCATAGATATTTATACGTAAAGTATCGGTTGTAGCACTTGTGCATTGTTGTATGTTTGGATATACAGTACACTAAAATGTACAATATATAATATGTTTCTAAAACATAGAATTATTTTAATATTGAATTCTTGTAATTTATAAGTGGAGTTTATCATATTAAAAATATTATATAAATATTTTAATTAATAAAAAATGAAGAATTAAAAAATGTTTACCAAAATCACATTTATTCACTGCAATTAACGCATGTAGTTTAATTACTGTGGCACGGTGGAGGGCGGGACCGGGGCGTGATTACGCACGCCCGGTCCCGTATTAGGCTAATTAAGCCATCAAGAGGGATAAAGGCCACTCGCGGACGGCGATGCAAGAGAGAGTGAGATCGTTCACGGACATGTCCGTCGTCTTATGTGTTTGTCTTTTGAGTTTTCCATTAAACCTATTATTTTGAAGAGCGCCCCAGCAACACTACGTGCTGAGATGTTGCTTAGAGGCACTGCTTCCGGATATCGAGTTGCATAATTCACTAGGACTAACACAAAATGATGTCCCCGTGCTGTCCGTTCTAATGGCCCGACGAGGTCCATTCCAATTCTGTTGAAGGGGAACTCGATTAACGGAAGAGGGCGCAATGGCGCTTTTGGGGTGGCCGGTGGGTTTACCAGCTGGCATTCACGGCACACCGCACACCACCTGCGGACGTCGCCGGAAATGCCCGGCCAATAAAAAAGGGCTATTAAACGGAGAAGTGTTTTACTTTCTCCTAGGTGACCCGCCATGGGATTATAATGAGCCGCCTGGAATAACATTTCCCGGCGTCTCCGTGGAATTTACAATTGAGTGATATTTTCTTTTGTTTGAGTGTCCTGCGTCACTCTGTACAACCGGTCATTTATAATCGCAAAATAGGGGTATGCGAGAGCGATGTCCGGCTGGAGACGCTGACCATCAATCGTCTTCACCTGGTCAAACGCGTGCTTAAGGGTCTCATCCCGCGACTGCTCCAAAGGGAAATCTACGTCAGGGAATTCCCTGCGAAGGGGAGGGGCGGAAGGCCCGCCACTTCCCTCGTCATCTCGATTTGGAGCAGCCGAGGATGGCCCCGGCTCCGCCTCCCCTGCCAAAGCATCGCACATCGCACATCTCCCCATTCTAATGCAGGACCCATCCTTCCCAGTTCCCCCCAATACATGCTTAAATGCAGGCCAACCGGTCCCCAAAATCAGAGGATGGGTGAGGCGGGAACTAACCGCTGCCTCCACTTTATGCTTTTTCCCTCGAAATTTAAGCAGCAAGGTCACCATCGGATAGCTGTTAACATCCCCGTGCACGCACCTCACCCTTACCCGCTTAGCCGTGCCCAAAGCCTCGGGTTGAACCAAGCGTTGATGGATGGTGGTCTGATTACAACCGGTATCCAGCAAAGCTTGGTGTGTACCCCCCTGGATTCTTACCAGAACCCGGTACACTCCAGCCCGATCGGGGCAGCGTGTGGGAGATCGGCGACCCGGACCACCGCCCCCACCTTCATCAACGGACACCGCTCGTGGAAGTGGCTCGGGTCCCTGGACCTCCGACAGGCCGGCCCAGGCACCACACCCGTACCTGCTTCGACGGACGCCCCCACCTGAGGGGGAGAGCGGTTGTAGGTTGTGGAGGAGGGATGTGATGAGGCTGATGTCTGGGGTGTTAAACTTTGCCAGGCTCCTCGCCTGCGTGGGGCAGGAACGGGACCTGGAGAGAGGACAGAGCGAGAGGGTTGAGTGGAGTGGGGAAGAGCGGAAGTAAACACAGGGGGAGGGGGAAGAGAGGGAGAGAGAGCCTTGACAAAGATTGTTTATATAGAAGAGTTTGTGTTCACCCTTTCCCCAAAAAATTAATTAAAGACTTACCTTTGGAGTTACGCCCCTGCCTCTGTGTCAGTCATCCGAACCTCTTTACACTGGTGCCGAAACCCAGGAAACTTCCGACGATGGAGAAGGGTCACCCCGTATAGTCCTCCCAGCTGGCCGAAGTCCTCCAGTCCCTCGCTATCCTCCATCAGAGCCACCAACAGTCCCTGCTTGAGCTCAGGCAGGACCAAGATCGGCGGTTCTTCGAGATCATGCGGGCTCAAGCAGAGGATCACCACGTCATCCGGAGCCTGCTCAGCCAGGAGGCCACACCAGTCACAGCCGCGACCCCGGACGCCCGTGCCACGCTGCCGCCGCCCACGTTACAGAAGATGGGGGCGGCCGACGATGCAGAAGCCTTTGTAGATTTGTTTGAGAGAACAGCGGAAATCTGGGGCTGGCCGCAAGACCAATGGGCAGCCCGCCTCATTCCTCTCCTGTCCGGGGAAGCCCAATTCGCGGCGCAATAACTATCGGCAAGGAAGAGGCGAGAAACCGGCTTGACATATGAAATAATAGGTTTAATGGAAATCTCAAAAGACAAACACATAAGACGACGGACATGTCCGTGAACGATCTCTCTCTCTCTTGCATCGCCGTCCACGAGTGGCCTTTATCCCTCTTGACGGCTTAATTAGCCTAATACGGGACCGGGCGTGCGTAATCACGCCCCGTTCCCGCCCTCCACCGTGCCACAATTACGTTCGGTGTGATTTATAAATATCTGGTCAGAATGCTTACACAAATCAGTCAATGAGTGAATAATAAATAATGTATTATTTATGAATAAATTAGCTACAAAAAGTTCTTTCTTTTAAAGTCCCGCTATGGGATATGTCTGAAAATTAGACTTGGGCAATTGCCACGAAACCTGTAAAGAAAATGTCCTGGTTATATTTAAACACAAATCAATTAAAAATATATATGTAATTGCATTTTGCAAAAAGAAAATGAAGTCTACATTTAGGACCATTAAGATTTTTTGCATTGCAACATTATTTTCAGGAAACGTAAGTAAATGTAACCCCCCAATTTTCATTGCCACGTATTGTTTTACTGGTGCAATTCTCATTGTTTTCAATGATGATTCTCATTATCACAACACTTTTTTTTACTGTTTGTGTCAGGGTGGAGGGCGGGGCCGGGTCGTGATGCTACACACCCGGTCCCGTTTCAGGCTAATCAAGCCTCCGAGAGGGATAAAGTCCGATGGCAGACGGTGGTGCAGGAGAGAGAGATAATTTACGGACATGTCCGTCATGTGTGTGTTTTTTGTCTTTTAAGTTTATCATTAAAATATTATTTATATCGTCCAGCCGGTTCTCGCCTTCTCCTTTCCATTGAACTAAATTACACTGGTGCCGAAATCCGGGAAGGAGGAGGGATACGCCGTAGTAGAGTTCTCGCCACTACCATCCACCCAAACGGAGCAGCCGCGGCCATCTGCCGGGGGACGAGGAGCCCAACTGGCGGGAAGCGGAGGAACGGCCGCCGACCGCGAGGGAAGAAGGGCCTCCTAGCCGACCGCCTGGAGCCGTCAGGGCCGCTGCCAGGGGTGGAGGATGCCCCTACCAGCCGCTGAAACGCAGCGGGGTCGGAGACCGCCGACCGCGAGCGGGGAGGGGATTGCTACCGACCACCTGGAGCGGGAGAACCGCTGCCAAGGGAAGGGGAGACCCCTTCGGCTCCCCGAGAACGCGGCGGGGCGTTCCGTCCGCAAGGGGCTGGAGGACTGCCTCTGATCCACCTGGAGAGCAGTGTTAATTTCGTCAGACGAGACGAGACTAAATATGTACGTCAACGACCTTTTTTTCCATGACTAAGACGAGACAATGACGAGACTGCACCAATGTCCAAAAACGCTGACTAAGACTAAATTCACATGCATTATTGTTGACGAAAAAAGACGAGACTAAAATGTTTTGCATAAAATAAAAACTAAGATAAAATCGATCTTCATTTTCGTATACAATCGTCTCTACTTTTTCACCATGAGATAGAATATTCAGCTGTTACGCCTTCAAAATATTCCGAATGAGTTTGCGCTGTTGCTCAAGTAACGGTTACAGGTCTCATACTCCTGTGGCTGCAACACGAAACTACATGGAGCAAGAACACAACAATCATAGACAGTGGCGAACACGCGACGAGCGCCGACGACATTCTAGGTAGAAGGAAGAGGCTCGATATTTGGTCGCATTTTAGGTACAATGATATTGACAAAAAGTCAGAATGTGTCATTATAACTGACGGGAAGCACTGCGGATAAACAATACCGGGAAAAACACCACCAACCTTAAGCGACATCTAAAGGCTAACCACCCACACATTCAGGGAAGTTAACTTAAATTAACGTCTCATAAGCTAATGCTGATTTTAGGCATCTACGCTGTAAATTAACCAGTTAGCTATGGTGTTGTGGCACATACATTATGCAGGTTATATATATTTTATGTAACTTATTTGCTTAATAAAATACTCTTCAGAACAAGTTCATCATTTGTGAATGTGTCTCTTAAATCAGAAAACCAGACACGTTTAACAAAGTGAATTCAACAAATCATTCAACAAGTGTATTTTATCAGGTAATTATGACATTTAACCAATATTTGAGATGTGTGAAACATTATTTGACTGAAATGGTTATCTTAGAATTAATCTCAGAAATAATTTATTTAAAAAAAGACTAAAATGTTTTGAAACTTGACTAAGATATATTGAGTTTTCTTTTGACTAAAACTAGACTAAAATGACGAGACTTTTAGTTGACTAAAACTTGACTAAGATACCTTAAATTCTCTTTTGACTAAAACTAGACTAAAATGACGAGACTTTTAGTCGACTAAAACTTGACTAACAAAAAAAGATATGTGAATGACTAAATCTGACTAAAACTAACAAGGACATTTCGCACAAGACGAAGACTAAGACTAAATTAGAAATAGGTGACAAAATTAACACTACTGGAGAGGCGCGGCTGTCATCCGTTAGAGGGTGGAGGACTGGCCGAGGAACAAGCTACGGCGTATCGGAGAACAGGCGAGTAGGTTTTTTTATTATTATCTCTGCTCTCTCTCTCTCACTGCCGCTCTACGTTGGCCTTTTCCCTCTCTTTTAAATTGTATTGTTTTTTGGGGGGGGTACTACACTGTTACAGGAAGTGGGGATGACCTGCCGGCAGACGGCGCAGAAGGCGCGCCCCTCCCCAGGGAAAGGGGGGGGGGGGGATGTACGTCAGGCCGGGGGCTCCCCAGCCTGAAAGAACGAGGGAGGAATGTGGCAGGTCGGAGGGCGGGGCCAGGTCGTGATGCTACACACCCTCCACCCTGCCACACTGTTTTACTGTGATTTTTAAATAACAATCAGTGGAACCTGTAAATATTTTTTTTTCCACATTGTGATAATGAGAATATCATAATGACCATCTTTTTCCGCATTGCAAATAATGAATAATTGTGCATAACTGTCATGAAAGTAATGTCACAATAAAGAAATCTTAATGGCCCTAAAAACGTCTCGGGGTTACGTATGTAACCCTTGTTCCCTGAAAAAAGCATAACGAGATGCTGGGCTGAAGAGCGCTTTGGGAACACGTCTCAGTTGTGACTAGCTGTGAATATGTATGCAACATGTCAATGAACACTGACCGGAATTTATAGCATCTGCCGATGTAATCATTGGACGCACCTGGCGCAGTGACTATAAATAGATGCTTCACCGGTGCATCATCAGGTATTTCGTCTGAAGAGCAGTCCCGGGGCATCCCAGTGTGGCAGAAAAGTGCAGCATCTCATTCCGCTTTTTTCAGGGAACAAGGGTTACATACGTAACCCCAAGACGTTCCCTTTATAAAAAGCTTCACTATGATGCTGCTCTGAAGAGCGCTTTGGGAACGAGAATACCCATGCTGCCGCACTGTGGCTGTCCGGACCCCCCACGGTTGTGCAGTGTGCTCACAAGAGCATGAGAGGGCTCAGACATGGGCTTGAGATGTCGACTCAAGGACATAAGAGCCCGGAGTGGCATGAACATCCAAGCTGTAGAATCTAATGAAAGTGTGTGGAGAGGATCAGCCTGCTGCATCACAGACATGCTGCAGAGGGACCCTGTGGCAGCGGGGGCGTGGTCAAGCGCCCGTCCGAAGGGAGAAAGCGGTAAGGGCGCTTGCACCTGAGCTAAATTATGTCTAACACCTGTCTCTAATTTCAGTGAGTATGGGGAGAGCGGCATAAAAGAGCACCAGTGCCTCCAGATCGAGAGAGAGAGCTGCCAGTCCAGTGTTGGCCATAGAGAGTCAGACCTAAGCTGGTAGTTTAGTTCAAGAAGTTTATGTATAGCATGTTTTACACTACCCCTGTCTGTAACTGCCGGCAACTAACCTCCTGGCCTACGCTGATTTGAGGAAAGCCATCTTGCAACGGGTTGGTCGGAGCCCCGAAGAAAACCGCCAACTCTTCCGGGACATGAAGCTGGAGAAGTCCGACCGCCCGTTCGCCTTTGCCCAGCGGCTCCGTGATGCCTGCAGTAGGTGGCTGCTAGTGGGGGACCGCGACGTCGAGGGACTCATCGATCAGGTGGTGCTGGAGCAGTTCGTCCAATGCTTGCCCAGGAAAACGGCGGAGTGGGCCCAGTGCCACCGCCCGGCGTCGCTGGAGGCGGCCGTCCAGCTCGCAGAGGACCACATGGCGGCGAACCCAAGGGCGGATGAGCCCTCTCTCTCTCTCTCTCTCTCTCTCTCCCTCTCTTCCCCCTCCCCCTGTGTTTTCTTCTGCTCTCGCCCATCCCCTCCAACCCTCTCCCTCTGTCCTCTCTCCAGGGCCCGTTCCTGCCCCCTGCAGGCGAGGAGCCTGGTTAGGATCAACAAACCAGTCATCAGCCACATCACCTCCTTCCCCCACAACCTACAACCGCTCTCCCCCTCAGGTGGGGGCGTCCGCCGAAGCAGGTACGGGTGTAGCGCCTGGGCCAGCCTGTCGGAGGTCCGGGGACCCGAGCCTCTTCCGCTATCGGTGTTCGTTGATGAAGGTGGGGGCGGTGGTTCGGGTCTCCGATCTCCCACATGCTGCCCCCGATCGGGCTGGAGCGTACCGGATTCCAGTAAGAATCCAGGGGGGTACACACCAAGCTTTGCTGGATACCGGTTGTAATCAGACCACCATCCATCAACGCTTGGTTCAACCCGGGGCTTTGAGCACAGCTAAGCGGGTTAGGGTGAGGTGTGTGCATGGGGATGTTCACAACTATCCGATGGTGACCCTACTGGTTAAATTCCGAGGGAGAAAACATAGAGTGGAGGCAGCGGTTAGTTCCCGCCTCACCCATCCTCTAATCTTGGGAACTGATTGGCCTGTATTTAGAGATGTATTAGGGGGAATTTGCACGGATGGGTCCTGCACTAAAATAGGGAGATGTGCGATATGCGATGTGCGATGCTTTGGCAGGGGAGGCGGAGCCGGGGCCATCCTCGACTGTTCCAAATCAGGATGACGAGGGAAGGGGCGGGTCCTCCGCCCCTCCCCTTCGTAGGGAATTCCCTGACGTGGATTTCCCTTTGGAGCAGTCGCGGGATGAAACCCTTAAGCACGCCTTCGATCAGGTGAAGACGATTGATGGTCAGCGTCTTCAGCCGGACATCGCTCTCACATACCCCTATTTTGCGATTATAAATGAGCGATTGTACAGAGTGACGCAGGACACTCATACAAAAGAAAATGTTACACAATTATTGATTCCACGGAGCCGCCGCGAAATGTTATTCCAGGCGGCTCATTATAATCCCATGGCGGGTCACCTAGGAGAAAGGAAAACACTTCTCCGTCTAATAGCCCGTTTTTATTGGCCGGGCATTACCGGCGACGTCCGCAGATGGTGCGTGGCGTGCCGTGAATGCCAGCTGGTAAACCCACCGGCCACCCCAAAAGCGCCATTGCACCCTCTTCCGTTGATCGAGGTCCCCTTCGAGAGAATTGGAATGGACCTCGTCAGGCCATTAGAGCGGACAGCACGCGGACATCGCTTTGTGTTAGTCCTAGTGGATTACGCAACGCGATATCCGGAAGCAGTGCCTCTAAGCAACATCTCAGCACGTAGTGTTGCTGGGGCGCTCTTCAAAATAATCTCCCGGGTGGGGATTCCAAAGGAAATCCTCACCGATCAAGGCACAACATTTATGTCACGCACACTTCGCGAACTTTACGATCTATTGGGCATTAAATCGATTCGCACTAGCGTGTACCATCCGCAGACAGATGGCCTAGTGGAATGTTTTAACAGAACGCTCAAGAACATGATTTGTAAGTTCGTACACGAGAATGCTAAAAACTGGGACAGATGGCTCGATCCCCTGTTATTTGCAGTGCGAGAGGTCCCGCAAGCCTCAACCGGCTTTTCTCCATTTGAGCTACTGTATGGGCGACGCCCACGCGGTGTCTTAGATGTTATACAAGAAAGCTGGGAGGAGGGATCTTCGAATAGCAAAAATGAAATTCAATACGTCCTTGACCTCAGAGCAAAACTTTGGGGAAACTAACACAGGAGAATTTGCTCCGGGCCCAAGAACGTCAATGCCGACTGTATGACAGGGGAACACAGCTAAGGGAGTTTGCACCGGGAGATAAAGTTCTTGTATTGCTCCCCACGTCGAGCTCCAAATTACTCGCCAAGTGGCAAGGACCCTTTGAGGTCACATGACGAGTGGGGGATCTCGATTATGAGGTAAAACGAACCGATGGGGGGGCGCGCGTCAAATTTACCACCTCAACCTCCTTAAATTATGGAGGGAGGCAGTCCCTGTGTCATTGGCTACGGTAGTTCCAGAGAGGGCGGAGCTCGGACCGGAGGTAAATTCAAAAACCGATCTCAATGCCCCGGTCATTTGTGGAGACCACCTCTCCCCGTGCCAACGTTCAGAGGTTGCCAGGTTGCAAGAGGAGTTTGCAGACGTGTTTTCTCCCCTACCGGGTCGCACAAACGTCATCGAGCACCATATCGAGACCGAGCCGGGGGTGGTCGTTCGTAGCCGCCCTTATCGCCTCCCCGAGCATAAAAAGAAAATTGTTCGGGACGAATTGGATGCCATGCTTGATATGGGGGTAATAGAAGAGTCCCACAGCGATTGGTCCAGCCCGGTCGTTCTCGTTCCCAAGAGTGACGGGTCTGTGCGGTTCTGTGTGGACTACAGAAAAGTCAATGCGGTGTCTAAATTTGATGCGTACCCAATGCCCCGGGTTGATGAACTGCTCGATCGGTTAGGTACCGCTCGCTTTTATTCGACATTGGATTTGACAAAGGGTTATTGACATCCCCTTGACACCAATTTCCCGTCGGGCGGTGGGGGTATGTGGCAGCGGGGGCGTGGTCAAGCGCCCGTCCGAAGGGAGAAAGCCGTAAGGGCGATTCCACCTGAGCTAAATTATGTCTAACACCTGTCTCTAATTTCAGTGAGTATGGGGAGAGCGGCATAAAAGAGCACCAGTGCCTCCAGATCGAGAGAGAGAGCTGCCAGTCCAGTGTTGGCCATAGAGAGTCAGACCTAAGCTGTTAGTTTAGTTCAAGAAGTTTATGTATAGCACGTTTTGCACTACCCCTGTCTGTCTACTACCCGTAATTAAAGAGCCCTTACCTTTGTGTTGAACCCTGTTCCCGTGTCCTCCTTCCTGTGAAGTCCTTACAGACCCCTCTGGCCAAGGCTTAGAGGAGGCGAGCCCTCTGGTAGAGTGAGCCCTGATACCTACTGGCGAAGCTTGACCGCGCGCCTCGTAGGCCATGGCAATAGCGTCCCTCACCCAATGCGACATAGCCTGCTTGGTGGCGGGCGCCCTCCTGTTGCGGCCCCCATGGCAAAGAATTGTTGCCCTGACTTATGCTACTGGCTAGTGCGGTGGACATAAGTCTGAAGGGCACAGACTGGACAAAGTCTGTGAAGTCTTTCCTGCTCCGGCGTTACAAACGGCAGGGAGCAGAAGGCTTCGAGAGTGACCGGATGTAAGGTCGAGAAAGTTACCTTAGGCAGGTAGTCAGGATGAGGGTGCAAATTTAATTTGGTCATTCCTGGGGCAAACTCTAAACAGGCTGGCAAGACAGACTGAGCCTGTAGTTCCCCAGTTCTCTTTAGAGAGGTAATCTCCATAAGAAAAACTATCCTGAGAGTCAGAAGTCTGTCAGACGCTGACTCTAGAGGTTCAAAGGAGGTCTCAACCAGACCCTCCAGGACTATTACTAAGTCCCATGAAGGGGTCATGGTCCTAGCAGGAGGCTTAGGTTGCCTAGCTCCACAAATGAAGCGAGCGAGTAGAGGATGTCTCCCCAACGGCACCCCGTCCACCAAGGTGTGGCAAGCAGAAATGGTGACCGCATAGACCCTGAAAGTTGTGGGGCATGTGCCTGCTGACAGTTCTTCCTGCAGACAGTCCAGAACTGAAGCAATCTGGCAGTTAACTGGATCTGCATTATGAACTTTTAGTAGAGGGAAACGCATACAGGCGCATTCTGGGTCATAATTTCTGTCTGGACAGTAAATCTGCTCCCACATTCAGGCATCCAGGGATATAAACTGCCCTGAGTGACAGGAATTTGCCCTGGGCCCAAAGGAGAATCCGACGTGCCAGGGAATTCAGCTGGCGTGAACGTAGACCTCCTTGATGATTTATGTAGGAGACTGCTGTTATGTTGTCCACCCGCACCAAGACACGGCAGCCTCTGGAGGAAGTATTTCAGGGCCAGAAATACAGCCATCAACTCGAGACAGTTAATGTGACAATCGAGCTGACGACCATCCCATTCCCCTTAAGCTGGACGACCACTTAAGACCGCTACTTAAGACAGGCGTCTGTCATTAGCAGCCTGTGACGACAAGACGCACCTAGAGTGGGACCCAAGGTAAGAAACCGGGGTCTAAACCACATAGAAAGGGAACGAAGCCCGAGGCGCGTAACCCTTATTTGCCCTAGGGGACTGGCCCTTAGATGAAACCCCCAGGCTTTTAGCCACAGCTGGAAAGGTCTCATGTGCAGAAGGCCCAAAGGGATCACCGTGGACACAGACGCCATGAGACCTAGTATTCGTTGATACTGACGAGAAGTGCAACTTTGACCTAGCCTGAATTTGCTCAGGGTGTTCTGAATGGAAATGATTCGAGCGGGAGACAAATGTGCCCGCATCGTGATCGAATTCCATATAACTCCCAGATAGGTAATTCCCTGGGTGGGAGAGAGAACGCTCTTTTGACGTTGAGTCTCAGACCCAGAGAAACCAGATGAGCTAAAATTTGTGCTGTGCTGAATTTGATTTTCTACTAAAATAGGACTAAAAAGGACTCTTGACAGGTTTTGTGAAAATCACCCATCTATAGTGGTATCGACAAATCCAGTCCCAACTTTGGAGAATTTGTAAAGATGTCTCTAAAGTTGTATACGTAAAGGGTTTCTGTTTTAGATGCTTCAGTATGTTAATATTTTAAATTTCAAACGCATAAAACTGTGCATATACATTTTTATTGCAAATACAAATGCAATCACCCTGGACAACACTAGTGCTTGAAAGATTTCTCGGTGAAACATTCCTTCCGTTTGACCTAACGGTGGAAGGGAGTTGTTGAATGCAGCCATAATGACCTAAGTGTGGTCTCGCAATGCCATGTGAAAATCGCATTGTTCAAGGAGGTGCGGAGAGAATAACTGTGGTCTATTATGTTGACTAAATAGACCTCCAGGGAGGACAGCTCATTCCAGACTTTTGCATCATCTCCATTTTGGCAAACTGCATCAGACACTCCAACTTAAATAATCAACAAGACTATAATAATATTCTTTCACCCTAGTAAATTTCAAAGTGCACAGACAACCAAAAGTTAAAATAAATATCCATTACAAAGTGGCAGATTTAAACAGCCATTTTGGGTATTGTTTTGATGTGAGTCAAAGGTTCACTGCCGGTGAGATGTAAAGAGGGGATGCTGGTTAAGCTCCTCTGTTGAAAGGTCAGCATCCATGGCTTTGATCTTCAAATGGTGACCACCTCACACCTAACTTAAACACCACCACAACGATTAAAAAAAAATTGACAATTTGTGTGTGAAATTAAATCTTCATCTATCTGTTAATGCTCTTTCAAAGCCCCCTGATATACACTAATTTTGGCAAGGTACAGCGTCACAGTCATAGTCGCAGCTGGTCACAGCCACAAGCTAGCAACAGTATGTGTATATAAATCTTAAAAGTAAATATATTTTTGAAAATGATAGATGCAATGGATAAAAATCTAAAATGTCTTCAACCAAGCAAATATTGCACATTTGTTGATGGTGTTTTTTAAAGCAAGCATTGCTATACTATTGCTCATTCCTTGGTGATTTAAACAAACAATTAAAATTTGGTGCATTACATGTTCAGCACATTTTGTGTAACGGACATGTTACTTAGCATTTTTACCTTGCAGACAATAAAATGGGTGATAAAAAAGGGCAGATGCTATTTGCACCCTGGTGCAAATAATGGTATATGCTATTTACACCCCAGTGCAAATAGTAGCAGATATTATTTGCAAATAATGGTAGATACTATTTGCTCCCATATTTAAATAGTAACATACAGAATGGGCATCATTGCAGTGTGTTTATTGTGTTTATTTATAGTCCCACAGACACATTACATTAACCCCTACCCCTAAACCTAACCTTAACCATACCTTAGAAAAAATAACCTTGGTTTTACTAAAGTAACCTTGGTTTCACCATGGTATGTTTTGTAAATTTACAGTGACCGCAAAATTAACCATGTTTACGATATTATCACAATATTACTGCAGCAACACCATGGTTAATTGGATTAAAACTATGTTTTCTGCCAAAAAAAAACATGGTTACTACAATATTAGTAAGACATTGATGCGATCTACACACATGCGATGCTGAACCACGAGAACAAATGCGAACGACAGACACCACCTCTGGATCAACCCCTTCTCTGCACTCCTCGACATTCACTGTGAACAAGTCACTGCTTGAATTCAACATTTATATTCATTTGATCAATAATTTTAAAAAGTAGTATTCAAAGAAGTATTAAGAGAGGAAACAGAAAATCGGATGTAAAAAGAGGGACAAAACACGGATTCAAACCAGGGTCGCTAGGACAACACTACACATTCCTACACCATCTTTACACCCCCACGCCACTGCAGCCACACCAGCTGATCAGTTTGTCGTGTGTTTTCACCAAACTATTGGGGTGCAAATAGCTTCACTGTGTGGCAGGTGCAATTTACACCGGGGTGCAAATAGACACACCAAAGAAAATCCAATAAATTTACATTGAAGGAGAGACCTGAGCCATATCTAGAGACCAGACAATTATAAGGAGGATATTTCATTTTCATAATTTTAACAGAAAAATAATGCATGCTACATTAAAAAAAATAAAAAAATATTGGTTAACTTAACATATATGTTGAAAAAAAGTTTTTTTTAGAAGTAAAAAGTATGATTTAACTTCAACGGGGAAAACTTATGTTTAACAAGACAATACATGTACCTTTACAGTAAACTATTGTAGAGTTAAAATTACAATAAAAACAAATATTGGAAAGTTAATATTGAAATATTTATGTTTCTTCTTATTTTTGATATCATTTATCTACAATAAAGTGTTTTGTGTTATGATTTGTTATTGTTATGTTTAGTTAATGTGTTTCTTGCATTATTTTAGTGATACATATTTATTGCTCCTGGAAGAAATTTAAGTCTTCATGTTCAATTTAATGTTAGGTTAGTTATTAGTGAACCGTAAATTATATTGGGACCAAAATGGCATCCAGTAATGCCTGCTCACTGTATTTTTTTCAGAGAATTTCTGGCAAACACAGCATCCAGTTTTTATCGTAGATTTAACAGGATATTTTTTACAGTACAACTACAATGCGCTAATGTGCTAATAACCACTGAGAACACTTTTACAACCGCATAGCAATGGCGCAGTAATATAAATGGTAGTATATAAACAGGGGCCTTAAGCCCACCAGTCCAGTTTAGTTCCAGCTTCCTAAGTGGATACATATCTGCATTTTTCTGAGATGGCATCAAGAGGCTGCAAGCATCTGGCAGACACATTTTGCTATGTCTGCGGCCAATTAATCAAGATAAGAGCGAAAAAGTACTTAGTGGAAGCATTTGCTAAGATGTTTGAGGCCTACCAGGCATATTTAGGCATGCCTGCCGGGGATCAAGACAAACCCTGGGCACCTCATTTCACCTGCGAGCAATGCAAAAAAAAACAAAAAAAAAAAACTCTGGAATGTAAAATGAACAATTGTTGCTCTGAATTTTATGTTATAAAATTTGTAAATTTTTTAAACTGTAAAAGATTTAATTTTAAAATGTTTTACAATTTTCAATGTTATTGAAAAAATATATCATATATGACAAATGTTGCTAGAATCTCTTTCACATTAGTCATAGGTGAAATAATTTTTTTTTTTTTAGGATGGTACAGAGTGGAAAAGAGTGTCATGAAGTTCGCTATCCCAAGAATTTTGCAGCAACCCACTGACCACTCTAGCAACTGCTACTTCTGCATGGTGGACCCTTCCAAAAGTCGGATTGGAAAGAATGCACAGGCCAATTGACAAAGGTGGGTTGGATCTCCCCAAGATTTCGTCTGAGACCAAGATGCTTTTGGTCTCAGACATTTGGCGCATTGGTCGCTTCTGTCTGAAAGAGTTCCTCCCTCCTTTTGCAATTATTTAGCAATGCTTATAATTACAGTTCTCCGTCTGTCACTCACTTCGACGTTGTGTCGAAGAAGCGAAACTAGGGGTCTCTCTTGAGTGCCGAATATGCGATTATGCCGAAAATGAGAAGTTGGCAGACAGTATTTGCATACCCCGCCCCCGGAAATACAGGTATAAAATCAGGTAAATACGTAGAGTTCATTCGGAAATTTTCTTCGGAGCCGATGGTCGTGCATGCAGTCAGCAGTGCAGTTTGCCCCTGGGTGCTTCGACAACGCAGAAACTTAAGAGTTATTAAAAGAGTGATTTTCTCTAAAAGAGCAATACATAGCGGCGTTGAACGTCCTTTTCCTGGACAGACCTCTTTTTAAAGATCCCTTTCCGCCACTGTGTAGTTCTTGGATGTGGTAGTGTGCTCTCCGCTTCAGATGGCCACAGGCGTTGTCTCGTGTGTCTGGGCAGCGATCACACAAGGCAGCATTTGTGGATGGTTCATGTTTTCACTGCGAGAGCATGGCCATGGCAACATTGCAGTTGCGGCTCGCTTTCAATAGAAAGCACGCCACTCCAGCCACCACCCCAATGTGCTGCAGGAACTGCACTCAGTGACCAACCTCGCCCTCAGAGCCACGAGGGTCACAGCACAGTCACTCGGGCAGGTACTGGCCACACGCCCCCCGTCTCACGGACCCCCTCGAGGACCCGGAAGGCCCCCAGACGCTCCTGAGACGATCAACCCAGGGACCAAGACGTTAGCTCCGGAGCTGGTAAGCAGACCACTCCATCCCCTGTGGAGGGCCGGGAGGAGAATCTTTTGTTTAATTTATTTAATTTCAAATAGCCTAGATGGGCTGCGGTACCCGCATTCTCAGTAAAAGAGCTATTTCCTTTGTCTCTGGGTCAGCTGGCCTGCAAATGCCGTTCTCACGGCACTCTGCCGCCTGATCTCAACAGTCCCGGCACGCTGGACGCAGACCCCCCCGCCTTCAGCCCCACGACTGTTCCCCGGCCGGCCGGTTCTGACGTGTCTAGAGGACGCCTCCATCGGACCTCCTCCTCAGTCACTAACCCGCCCCCTGCCGGGTGTGCGGAGCAAGGTAAGAGCTTCAAGTCTTTTCTCAGCACCAGAGCCTCGGGACGCGTCCTCGCCTCCTGACGCCGTATTACTTGCTCCGCCCAGCTACGAAGCCCCGCCGGGTACGTCAAAAATAATCGTCCCCTTGGTGCCCCCAGGCACGGAGCTTGGATGTGTGGCTTTCACTTCCCAACCCATCATGCTGGCTGGCCTGAACCATCCGACTCGGTAACGCAATTCAATTTGCCAGGCCTCCGCCCCCTTCACGGGCGTCTGCTTTACCTCAGTACACAGCGAGCATGCCAAATCCCTGCACGTGGAAATCGCAACTCTCTTACTCAAAGACGCAATAGAACCTGTGCCTCCAACCGAGATGAAGAAGGGTTTCTACAGCCCTTACTTCATCATACCCAAGAAAGGCGGCGGCTTACGACTGATCTTGGACTTGCGAGTTTTCAACCGGGCTTTGCACAATCTCCCGTTCAAAATGCTCAGCAAAAACACATCTTAACTTGCGTCCAGCATCTAGATTGGTTCGCAGCGGTAGACCTGAAGGACACATACTTCCATGTCTCAATTCTGCCTCGACACCGACCATTCCTACAGTTCGAGTTCGACGGCCAGGCGTATCAGTACAAAGTCCTCCCCTTCGGCATGTCTCTGTCCCCTCGCGTCTTCACGAATGTCGCAGAGGCAGCCCTTGCCCCACTCCGAGAAGCCGGCATTCACATACTCAATTACCTCGACGACTGGCTCATTCTGGCCCACTCCCGAGAGTTACTATGCGCTCACAGAGACCAGGTGCTCAGGCACCTCAGCCGTTTAGGTCTTCAGGTCAACTGGGAAAAGAGCAAGCTCGCCTCGGTTCAGAGCATCTCTTTTCTCGGCATGGAGTTAGACTCGGTCTCAATGTCAGCACGTTTCACCAATGAGCTTGCACAGTCGGTGCTGGAATACCTCGCCACCTTCAGGCCGGGCACAGCGATCCCCTTAAAACTTTCCCAGAGGCTTCTGGGGCATAAGGCATCCTCCGCGGCGGTCACGCCTCTGGGGTTGATGCATATGAGACCGCTTCAGCACTGGCTTCATACACGAGTCCCGAGACGAGCATGGCATTCAAACCCTGGACAGACCTCTACTTTTTACGGGCAGGAGTACCATTGCAGGTGAATTCCCCTGAGGAAAGACCTTCTTTCTCAGGGACGGGGCACGCTCTGGCATCCGCACCCAGACCTTTGGAACCTCCACGTCTGGCCCCTGGACAGGATGCAGAAGATCTAGCTGGTCTACCACCTGCTGTCCTAGACACGATCAACCAAGCTAGAGTCCCCTCTACCAGGCAACTTTATGCCCTGAAGTGGCGCTTGTTCGCAAATTGGTGCTCTTCCCAGGCTGAAGACCCACAGAGGTGCGCAGTAGGTCAGTGCTCCTATATCTGCAGGAGAGGCTTGAGGGGAGGCTGTCCCCTTCCAAAGGTGTATGTTGCTGCTATCGCGGCCCACCACGACGCAGTAGACGACAAGCCTTAGGTAAGCACGACATAATCATCAGATTCCTAAGAGGCACCCAGAGGTTAAATCCTTCCCAGCCAGGCCTGTTCCCCTCCTGGGATCTCTCGGTGGTCCTCACAGGCCTTCAGAGACCCCCCTTCGAGCCGCTAGAATCAGTTGGACCTCTCTCTAAAGACGGCCCTACTGATCGCGCTCGCCTCCATCAAGAGGGTCGGGGACCTGCATGCTTTCTCTGTTAGCTGGAGTTCGGTCCGGCAGACACATATGTTCCTTAATGTGAATATGTCATATGTCGCTGAGCCGAGCCACTGTTGTGGCCGGACCATTTCCGGCTCAAAATCCTGAATTAACTCGACGTATTTCCCCACTTTTATACACCTATGTCCGGGGACAGGGGTATGCAAATACTGTCTGCCAACTTCTCATTGGCCTTTTTTCATAGATCAGAGGCATATTCAGCACTCAAGAGAGAACCTTAGTGTCACTTCTTCGACACAACGTCTCGTTCCCTCCATCAGGGAACGGAGGTTACATACGTAACCTAGACGTATACTACAAATATTAGAAGTAAATAATACATATATTAATATAATACTGATGGCAGCTGAACCTTATATGAACTTATAAAGCCTTGCCACTCAGATAAAATCGATATAAAACTCTCATGAAATTTGAATTTCCGTTCAATTTGCAAAATATAATATCAAAAACCCAAATACCTTAAATTCTGTGTTGAAATAAAAAATTTCTGTCGATCCTTCTGGAAATCCGTTATTTCTGTCACCAGCTTCGTGTGTGATTTTATAAAAGGAAATTTATTGCTTCTAATTCTTCTAATATTATTATTTTCTTAAAGAAATGTTTTACTGTTAATTATTGAATAAATCTACCTAAAATGATTAGGTAAACTGAAGGTCATATTTCCATGACAAAATTTTAACCAACGTGTAGGAATAGTTAATAACGCACAACCAAACCAAAAAAAAAAAAACATGTTTTTTTCTGTGTAATCTACCCTACATAACCTCTCATGGCATAATGTGACTCGAGAGCATCCAAGAGAAAAATTGCACCGCTTCACTATAACTGTAATGTCAACATGAAGATGATGCTGAAACCCTGACAGATGATGATGAGATGTCAGGAACACAAATGGTATTCATTAAACAATGATACAAATGTTATAAATTGTTATTATTTTTGCTTAATGGCAAAATTCTGTATAGGCTAAAATATATATAAAGAGTACATTTTAAAATGTATCTGTATGTTTTTCTTCTCTATATTTTATTAGGTTAATTTAATCAAGTAATGATTTGTAAAAAAAAAAAAAAAAAAGTAATTTAATGCATTCAGCATGAAATAAAACATTGCAGGAACGAAGGAAGCAGTAAACTGGCATCTCTCTCTCACCCGCTCGTTCACTCACGCTCCCTCTCCCACGTTGTCCACTCAGTGGATTATAAGCAATTAACCGTCGTCAAGTTTACATCGAATGTACACTCGAAATTAGAGAGAAGAGATGTGTCCAAAACGACACACTATACACTTAACCCTCTGGGGTCTGAGGGTGTTTTGGGCCCTGGAGAAGTTTTGACATGCCTTGACATTTGTGCTTTTTTCAGTTGCTTAAAAACATATTAATGGCTAAAGTCTGATAACACTGTATTCAGCACAAACTGGGCTACAGTAATATGTGAGCAACATGTGTGTACATGTTTGTATTTTTGAGAAAATAACTTAAAATTTAAGTAATTGAAATAAGGCCATATAACACATACTAAACATTTGTCCACAAGACTTTTGAGAACTGGATCTTGTAGCCTAGAGTTTTTGCTACAAAATGATGTGAAAACCATCCTGATCACTCATTCATACAAAACAATATAGTAATTTAACTTTTGTAAGACAATTTTAGTGTTGAAAGGCGATATGCGAGGAGGCGTGAACGATCATGAATATTAAGGTAATTTACACCTGAGTACACAAAAGATGCCTCCCCTGGGCCAATCAATGAGGAATGTGACAGAAAGAGAATGAATGTGAGGAGACTTAATGATCCAAATCAAGTTTTAAATTAAAATAAATAATCTGACTGTACATTTTCTTTAAATAAAGACTTAATTTTCAACCTACACTACAGTTTAAAAGAAGTCTCGTCTGCTAACCAAGACTGCATTTATTTGATCTAAAATACAGTAAAAACAGTGATATTTTTACAATTTAAAAGAACAGTTTTCTATTTGAATATATTGTAAAATGCAATTTGTGATCAAAGCTGACTTTTCAGTATCATTACTGCAGTCTTCAGTGTCACATGATCCTTCAGAAATCATAATAATATGCTGATTTTCTAATATGGGTATATTTAAAGTGCATTTTACTCATTTAAACGTGAACAGATATTTGCAAGCACAAGCTTTGCTTTTGTTGATAATAATGAGGCAGCATAAACACTAAATAAAATATAATCTAAACATTCATATTATTTTTATATCATATTACATATCATATTTATATTATACATATATCATACAATTTAAATACCTGCTTTAGCGGAAACAACATTTACATGTAACTAAAACATATTTGCTTCAAATGTCAATACTCTGAATACTGGCTGGCAAGTCTGGAAACAGTCCCACTAGTAAAATATTTTCAAGTTTCTATAAAATAACATGTCAGCTAATAAAAATGAATTGACTTACTCGTCTGAAATTGTATCCTCGGCTGGATCAAATCTCTCTTCAAAATACAAATGTTCATCGGAGTCCCGATCTTCTTCTGAGGAAAGTGTTAAATCTTCCTTAATATCCAGAAGTTTCATCGCCTGTGTATCCTTACAAACGCGCAGAAAAATGAATGAATTGTTTACATTAAACCTCTGAACACAGTCGGGGGTGTGTACATTTGCGTTGATCGTCTCAGCACATTAGGATATGAATGGCGCGCTCTGCTGGTGGGTGGGATCACATTACAAATAATGAGATGAACCGGTAAAAACTGAACATCGCTTTGTTTCAAACAGATTGCATTGCAGGAGAATATTTGTTTTAAATTTGAATAGTTTTATTTAAAAGTAGACATTTTAAGCTTTATTTAGACATATGTTTCATGTTTGTGTGATAAGTATTCGCGGAGTTTCAGTTAATTTTTGTGACGTGTTTCAGATATATGCTTGTGAACACAGAGACTGCTGAAAGCTCACCCTTTTTATTTTCTTTATTTGACAAAAGCACAATGTTTCATTGTTATTATGAGTGTACACCAATAAAAGTAGACCCTTTATAGTCTCTAATGATGTCTTACACTTATCTGTATACCCAAAAATGACGGAGTATTTTAAGTTGTTTCTGCAGTAATGACGAAAAAATCCAGCAGGATGCGCCGGCGCGACCGTCGACCCCAGCGGGTTAAATTTACTATACACTCAGCCATGTAGAGTATAAATTTTCAAAATGTAGTATCGTCCCAAATGGAACACTAAATGTTTTTTTACTAAACGGAACCATTCGCCATTTAACAGTTGATGGAAGTGATATTTCAAACCCAAGCGTTGTGTTGCCACTAGCTTTAGTGTGCTATCCACCCTCAATTCAACACTTTTCTCAATAAAATACAGTACATATTCACACAGCATGGTATGATGTTAAAGCATTTAACTAACCTTTGTAAGGTGTTGTCTTCACAGAAGTTTGACTAGTTGTCATATTCTCCATTATTTACTATTGTTTTGCCAGATCACCATCGCTGCCGGTAACTCAGCCCCTTCCACTATGTACGGCAAGCCACGTGCGCTGAATGCATGAAGTGTCCAACATTCCACACTCAACAAATTTAAAATTAACTTTTTTTTGTTGCATTTTCAGTGTAAATATACTACTCACTTAGTGCAGAAGTGTGCGGTTTGGGATGCACCTAAGCTCTCTGCGGAGGAAGGGACCAAGTTGGCACCCTAAGCACTTGCTCTAAGGAGAACAGCTGAAATTAAATTGTTACTGCAAGTGAAATGACCTTGTACAACTGTGTTGGTTATTATTACTTCAGAAAACATTTGATTTACTAAATGGCAACTTCTGACCAGAAAAGAGATAAGAGACCAAATAAAATCGAAATCCAAGACAATAGGCACATCAGGTAGTGTAAGCCCACAAGTAGTGTAAGGTAGTGTAAGCTGTTCTTGAGAAGCGCATATCTAGTGACAAGTTGCGCTTGGGTTCACCTGAACTATGCATAGCAGAGCTAGAAAGTTATTCACAAAGATGGAATCTGCGTCTATTCTGAGTACCAGAGGCTGATAATTAAGATGTGCGACAAAAAGTTATTTTCATATGTCAAGCTTTCCTGCCTATAGAGAAGACCAGACTCCCCAATCTCATTGACCCAGTGCATCACCAGGGCAAGAAGAAGGGAAAGGAGCCATCCAAAGTCGATAAACCCAAAGGAATAATTTTTCAGGTCACATCGAGAGTGATTTGTGATACAGTCATTTAGCTGCAAAGGGAAAAAAAAACAAGTACCTGAAAAGTGTCGGCCTGCGATTTGCAGAAGATCTTTCGAAGACAGACAGGGTACAGCATCTCCAACTGTGGCCTACAGTGAATGAAGCACATATCCAGGGGAAATCTGCTGACTTTGTTGGTGGATGTGCCTTTGTAGCCGGGACTGAAATTATCCCACCATGATGGATGAGCCAATGTAGCCTATTTGCTTTCTCATAGCCCTCGTTTGTATTGGATGTTTGCCTTTTTGGTGTGTATAATTGTCTAACACTGGATTTGTGCTGGGGCAGAGGGTAGCGGGTACTGCTGATTGGGCAAATGCATCCTTATGGACCAGCCATGCCCTTCTCCTAGTCACATACCCCTACCCCTAAACTTGTCAAGTTTTTGTAAATTTGTTTCTAGCTAGGACACAATATTTGGTAAAGTTTAGTATTTTTTAGAACTTCGGTTTCACTTAACTAACAGCCCATGTGTGGTTCTACTTTTCACTTTTTCTTGTGGTTTTGCTTACTTTTGTGAATCAATTTTTGCTACTTTTGTTTTGTCATTGTCTATAGTTAGACTAAATGCCAGGGGTTAAGACAAAATGTAAAACATAAAGCTTTATTGTTATATACTAAACAGCATAGGACTCATTTGATTGCTGATGTGCGTTTTTGGAAGGCGCAGTAGGGTAGCGACATCCGGTTTGCACACTTTATATTATATTAGTACTTTATATTCATCCAAATTTTGTAAACATTCTGCAACTGTATATTTGCATCTGGGTGTAATCTTAGGACTATTGACCTGATGCAAAAGGAGCTCTGTGATAGTTATATTAGTATTGAGGATGTTTTGAGTGGTATCACACATATCATGGCTAACACATCTCCTGGGGAAGATGGCCTCACAGCCGAGTTTTATAAAATGTTTTCTGAGGTTGTTGCTCCTTTTTTCAGGGAATTTATATAGACATAGGGACACAGGGATTAATAACATTGATTCCAAAACTGAAAAAAGACCCACTGTTTTTGGATAATTAGAGACCTATCTGTCTGTTAAATAATGATGATAAAATATTGCTTTAGGTTTTGCAAATAGAATTAATTCTGTTATGGACCCACTTATGGATGAGGCCCAATCTGGTTTTATGAAGAAAAAATATATTTCTAATAATATAAGCCTAGTCTTAGATTTACTGGACTATTCATATCTAAGTGATGATGATGGATTCTATTCCTAGAAATCTATATAGCCTTCAATTCGGTGGAACATGATTTTTTTTTCAAGTCATTACAAAAGTTTGGGTTTGGGTACAAAGCTGCACAAATTATGTATAGGAATGCAAACAGTTTTGTTAGACTTAAATGTGGTTCATCCTCAATATTTATTTAAAACGTGGTATTAGACAAGGATGTCCCATCTCCTCTTACCTGTTTTTGCTCTGTACTCAACTAATGAATTGTGGCAGGGTGGAAGGCGGGGCCGTGTCGTGATCCTAAACACCCGGTCCTGTATTAGGCTAGTCAAGTCTCCGAGAGGGATAAAGGCCGATCGCAGAGGGCGGTGCGGCAGAGAGAGATCGTTTAAGACCTATGTCTATTTTTACAGGCTGAATGAAGTATGCGCAAAGCCTAAGCACAATGAAATAAGGCAACTTATGATTTTGGGGGTTTACATAGGCTATTGTTCGGTTTCATATTTGTCAGTTAACTTTTCAAAATACATTGGGGGCTACACTCAAAACATTTGGGGCTGAAGCCCCAGCAAAATTAGCTGACGCCGCGTCCCTCCCCAGGGAAAGGGGGGGGGGGGCTGTATCCTACAAACCTGGTCCCGTATTAGGCTAATCAAGCCTCCGAGAGGGATAAAGGCCGATCGCAGAGGGAGGTGCGGCAGAGAGAGATCGTTTACGGACATGTCTGTCGTCCTATGTGTTTGTCTTTTGAGTTTTACATTAAACCTTATTTGTACGTCAAGCCTGTCTCTCGCCTCTTCCTTGCCCGTGAGCGCGAACTTCTTTACATGAATGTTTATGTTAAATCAAGCCACTTAAAAGGCATACAGTATGTTGGTAAATATTGCTTTTTTAAATCACTATATTGTGGAAAAACTGGACAACATGCATTAATTATCTTTAAATTGATTTTTATTTAATTTAACATTTTGAATGTATTTGGCTACAATGGCTGATAGGATAAATTAAAAATTATGATTTAAAATAAATTGTATGTCATTCTTTAAGAAAAATTGTTCAAAATGCGGCCCTGAGTTAGTTTGTTGCTTGGGGCCTCAGAAATCGCTTTTGCTTTTGACTTTATGTAACTTATTGCCTCACAACAAAGTTTGTGATGTTGTGATTCACCTCTGAGCTGGTTGGTTTGGTTCATGGCTCACAACTCTTTAATGAAGGATTTTATTTTAAGTCTATGGAAGAAATGAATGGGGAAAATACTTCCAGAACCCAGACGGCTGAAAAAATGGGCAGTCACTGTTGTGCTCTATTCAGAAACAAAATGGCAGACACCCGAAATAGTGCACTGTATAGTGAATAGGAGCAGTTTCAGACACAGCATAACATGATCAATTTGGTTGCAGAGGAAGTGAATGTAGAAACTATACCTTAAAGGTATAGTTCACCCAACAATTTAAAAAACTCTCATTGTTTACTCACTCTCATGTCATTCCAATACTGTATGCTGTTATAACATAAAAGTAGTCCATACATTTAAAAAAATTCAGCCTTTTTAAGATTTAAGCATTTCAATTTCATAACAAAATTCCATCAAATTGAATTGTGTAATTTTTCACAAAATGAAATGAATAAAACTTAAAATATTTAGTTTATAAATTCCAAAAAAATACTTTACTTAATTTGATGGAATTTTGTTATGAAAGTGAAATACATAAATCTTCATATAATTTTTTTTGAGTGTATGACTTGCGCTTAAAAGTTTTATCCTATTTTTATGATTTATGCAGTTTAATTTCATTACAAAATTCCATCAAATTGAATTAGTTATATATATTCTATTTGATGAAATTTTGTTATGAAACTGAAATGCAAAAAATCCATCAAATTGAACTGAGTAAACTTTAAATTAAATAAAATGAATAAAACCAAATTAAATTATATTCCATGTCTTCCGATTGGTTTTACGGAAGAACAAATACATTTTTTTAGTTGTAATTAACTGAAAACATTCTCCTTCTCCAAAGCTCTGAAATTTTATTCGGGTTCAAATTAAAAGCGTTGTTGTCATCAATGTTAAAATGACGGTTCAAAAATAGATTTTCATGATTTCCAGTAAATAATGACTTAAATTTCAGTCCGTTACTCTCACAAAGCTTACGTATATGATGTATGGCCTTTTTGGAGCTTGTCACACATGGTAACTTTGAAGTGTAATTTCAAAAAGAGCAGTGAAAAGATTCTGTAAACATTTCTCCTTTCAAAAATGGGGAATCATACAGGTCTGGCATGTCATGACTGTGAGAAAATAATGACAGAAATTTCATTTTTATTGGTTAAGTATCCCTTTAACCCCCACCCCCCACACACATACACACACAAAATAAAGAGTGTGCTGTGATAATATCAATATGATAATGTTTCTCCAGAGTGTTATTTTCCCATCTAGAATGCAGCGGTAATATCTTAAAGGTTTATTGCCGTTTGCGAATTGTATTAATGATGGCTTTATTTCAATCTTGAGTATTATATTTTGGTCTCCTTGGGATAACAGCTTGACCTTTCTACTAGCTGGCAGGGTTTTGAATGCAAACCATTTCTTTAGCCCTAAGGTCAAAACTATAGCTAACCCACCCACACTAACAGTAAACATGCTTCCTTAAGGTCATATTCTTCCAAAGAAAGTGAGTTGCACCAGTTGTAAATGGACATATTTTGCCTCCAATGTAAAGTGTTTCTCTCATACTGTTTGGATATTGGTGTGGACCAATTCACTTCGGTATCGATTTTTCAAATCATCAGAAAATTTTTATTTTGTTTTAGAGCAGGGACGAGGTGAAACTGAGTTGTTTGTAGCTGATTTACAGAAATATCTGCTTTCCAACTTCCAGTCTCATAGTTCAACTATCCACTAGAAGGGGACATAATTATATGTAATGTAATATATGACTTTATATTGGCTTGACTAAAGCGTTCAAGTTGCATCACCAAACTCGACATACCTTCAGACAGTTCTGGAATAGTGTCTAGTGTCTAATATGTCTTTTTTAACTGACCAGAGTTAAGGTTTTCACACAGTGGACAATAAAAAATTGGAAAAATCCCATAGACTTACAATGATGGAATGCTCAAACAGGCCAATGGAATGCTTCTTTCTTTCTTTCTTTCTTTCTTTCTTTCTTTCTTTCTTTCGTCCATCTGTCTGTCTGTCTGTCTATCTATCTATCTGTCTATCTATCAAGGAGGAGGGTGTGGCTAGGCCGTGAGGATGCATGCCTGGCTCTGAGTTGCCCAATCAGTGGCAGAGGAATAAAGGAGGAGCTGAGGTCACTAGAGAGAGAGAGAGACGCACGCAGCGTTCATGTGTGTGCGCTTTTGTTTATGTTAAGTCTTCAGTGTTTTATTAATAGTCTGTTGATTGTTATCCAGTTCCTGTTTCCTCCTTTCCTGAACAAGTAGATATCAAGCGTGCCGCACAAGCCCTCAAAAGTGAAGCCAAAACGTCTCGATCGCCCCCCAGAGGCCGGTCCTAGTATAGGTCATAAACCCCGCCTCCCCATGTTATTCAACGGGACGTGAGACCAACTAAACAATTAAATTACACTTCACATATCTTTTTTCCAAAGACAGTTTCTGTCATTTACTGTAGTTTTTATCACGCTGATGTAATTTCAAGTGTTTGTTTTTAAAATAAGTTTGTTTTTAGTTAGTTATTTGATGCTATAAAAACGGTGCTGTTACGTCATGATTGACAGCTGTGATTGACAGGTTCTCTGAGCGAAGTAGTCACTGAAGCACCAACGGACTTTTTTTCGGGATATTCGGAGGATTGAGGAGATTGGAGCTTTAAATTACATATCTAAATTTCTATAATTAATTATTTCACACCGACATAATGGGTTGTTCTGCAGTAGAATGTGCTAACCGATCTGGCATGTCCGATCGATCTTTGAGTTTTTTTCGGTAAGTTAAATTTATAAGCTATTAGTAAATAAATGTTATGGGCCAGCTAGCTTAAAGAGAACAAGCCTATTTAAAAGCAGGTGATCGTTAACTAGTAGAAGTTACTAATTATTTTAGAACGGAGCAGACAGAGGCCACTTAAAAAAAAGTGCAGGGGCGTGTGCTTGCGATTGATTCTGCGAGAGTGAGGGCGGGGCCTTGTTTTCGCGGCTTTACTTCCTGCTCACTACTGCGCATGACTGGTCCCGAAAACGCAAGTGCGCAGACTCAAGTTCCAAGATGTCAGCGCCATATCGGGACACTGGCGGCTTCAGTTCTCTCCGATGGAAAAGAGCGAAGGGGCGTCGTCCATCTTTTTTTACAGTCTATGGTAGATATCTGTTACACTGGTGCCAAAACCCAGGACTGGAGGAAGACATGAAGTCAGAGAGCCCTTGCGACGCCGAGGTACTAGAGTGGTCTGCCAGGAGACGGAAGAGCCGCAGCTGTCCACCAGAAGCAGAGGAGCAGTTGCCATCTGCCAGAGGATGGAGGAGTCGCTGCCGTCCACCAGGAAGTTGATGAACCGCTGCCGTCCACCAGGAGGCAAAATCCAGTTCCATTGCCTAGCATTTGCTGAGGATCACTGGACAGCTGGCTGAGAAATTAATGGTGGCATTGTCGGGAACCTGTCACTCCATGGGTGAGTTTCTTTTTCTTCTTCTTTTCTTTTCTCTCTCTCTCTTCCCTTGCTCTGACCAGCTGCGGCAGATTGACCGAAGGTGCCTCCCCTCCAAGAGGTTGGGGTTTGTAGGTCAGGCCGGAGGTTGCCCCAGCCTGAATCGGGTGGTAGGGGTATGTGACTAGGAGAAGGGCATGGCTGGTCCGTAAGGATGCATTTGCCCAATCAGCAGTACCCTCTACCCTCTGCCCCAGCCTGGATACCCTTTTCCCCTACGGGGTAGTTTATGCTTGTTTTTCTCCCTCGTAGGAGATTTGGTTTGTATTTTACCCTTTTTCTTGTATAAAATAATCCCTTTATTTTTTCACTCTGCATTTACACTCTGATCCTGACAAAACAATGTAAATCTAGTAAGAGAAAAAAGGATGAAATTAGTAAAGCAGGGAAATATTAAGAAAAAGTGAGAGACAGAAAGAGGGGGAGCAAATATCGGCACTGGTAATGTGTTCTGTCAATTAGATCAGTCGATTAGATTGATTGAGAGCACTCCACCTGTGCATTTAACCCCTCTCTTTCTCCTCCCCTGAGCATTACACCCGTCCATTTGCTGATGGATGGATGGATTTCCTGCCACTGTCGATGACCTGTCTGAACTGGATTAAGACTTAAAAACAGACGATGCAATGCTACAAAATTGTTAGGCACTCTGAGGTGGGAATTATTGGATAACACTTTACATCAGTAGTTCTCAACTGGTGGGTCATGACCCAAAAATGTTTTGCATGTCTTTTTTGTTGGTTTGTTGACAGCAGGGAAAAACAATACAAAACGCAAATAACGACATGCAACTAGCTATATATTTGTGCATAGTTGTGAATTTTATGAGAAATGCTTAATGAGTTCTAACTTTTTTTTCCCCAGAAAATCCATCTGAGATGCATGAAACTTAAGAGACAAATGTCTCAATCTGAGCTCTATTTAATCTCATCGCTGTCTACTGTAGGTCTGAGAAATAACATAATAAATATGCTAATAAATAGATCTTGATGTCATTTTTCAGTCTTTTTCTTTAGAGCATATATTGCAGAAAACATTATGTGATCGAAAACAGTAGCTGATAAAGTTTTGAAGTCCTTATTCCAAGACCCTAAATCTACTGTAAGTTTGTGTTTGTGTGTATGCATGCATAGAGATGAAATTATATGCAGGATATGAGAATGTGACTTTAAATTCTGACCATTGCAGTCTCAGTACTGTGTCTTCAGGCACACCATCTGTGTGAAATATTAATGCAGCAACTGCAGGCCAAATGATCACCATCAAATGTTTTTCTCACCACAACTGTACAGAGTGGTTATCTGAGTTACCGTAGACTTTGTCAGGTCGAACCAGTCTGGCCATTCTCTGTTGACCTCTCTCATCAACATGGCATTTCTGTCCACAGAACTGCTGCTCACTGAATGTTTTTAGTTTTGGGACCATTCTGAGAGACTGTTGTGCGTGAAAATCTTAGGAGATCAGCAGTTACAGAAATACTCAAACCAGCCCATCTGGCACTAACAATCATGCCACGGTTCAAATCACTGAGATCACAATTATTCCCATTCTGATGGTTGATGTGAACATTAACTGAAGTTCCTGACCTGTACCTGCATGATTTTATACACAGCACAGCTCTACGCGATTTGCTGATTAGAAAATTGCATAGAAGATTGTTGGTGCCAGATTGGCTGGTTTGAGTATTTGTGTAACTGCTGATCTCCTGGGATTTTCAAACACAACAGTCTCTACAATTCTGAATTGTGCAAAAAACAAAAAACATCCAGTGACCGGCAGTTCTGTGTATGGAAATACCTTGAAGAGAGGACAGCAGAGAATGGCCAGACTGGTTTGAACTGACAGAGTCTACGATAACTCAAATAACCACTCTGTACAATTGTGGTGAGAACAATATCATCTCAGAAGGCTATTCTGAGATATGGGTTGGCGCTGTTTTGGCGGGATGAGGGGGACCTACACAATATTAGGCAAGTGGTTTTAATGTTGTGGCTGGTCGGTGTATAAACATATACTGGATATCTGCATACATAATATATGCATTCATGCATAACAAGTGTAATGCCTTTGATTTTCATAATTGAGCTGCATTCAGATGGAAATTATTAATTGTAATTGTTTTGTTGTTGTTGTATTATTGTCTATAATTAAACTCTATCTTCAAAGACAGACAGACAGACAGACAGACATAGAGATAGATAGATAGATAGATAGACAGACAGACAGACAGACAGACAGACAGACAGACAGACGGACGGATGGACAGATAGATAGATAGATAGATGTAGCTATGGTAATTGTTTCAAATCATTAATATTTCATAGATGAATTAGTTAAAATTTGTGTCCAAACAAACACACACTAATTAACAGAAGAAGTATAACTACAGGACATGGGTGCATTTATTCTTGTTTAGACAGAAGCAAACAGACAGCAATCATATGAGCTGGATAAATATGTTCTGTCCACAGGGATTCAACAGCACAATTTCCATGAATCACAAACCAACAGTGTGAGTGGGTGTATAATAGTGTATGTGTGACTGTGTGTGGATGTGTAATAGTAGGTGTATATGTGTGTGTATGAGATACAAATTAAGTGTTGTTCTGTATAGCTTCAGTGTGCATAATGTACAGTGAGTGACTGACCCTTATGAGAACAGGCGAGAGTGACATTCAGACAGTGAAAAAGACAAATACTCAGTTATATAGAGATGGTTAGAACAACTGCAGAAGATATTTTTCTCTGGTAGGCAACAGCGAGGGCGTAAGAATGAAAAAGAGAGAGAGAGACTTACTGAAATGGGGAGGAAAGCCAATGGCAAGACAACCCACGCAACACCTACACCCCCCACCAACCACACTCACATTCATATGCACAGACCATGAATATCAACACATTGCAAGAGCTATGCATAAGTATGCACTCATATTCTCCAACACAAAAACCAGAAAGATAGATTAAATTATGCAAAAGCAGACGCAAATACTTTGCTAATATGTAGCAATCTCACATTGTGAATACTTAGCAAGTGTTCTTTACATTAATCTGGCGGTAACAAACCTAAGGACTCAAGGGGGCGATGGAGTTTCCTTTAAATTTTTGTGCCATAAAATGAACAGTTTAAGATCTGATTTCATAAAAAAATTGTGACTGTGGCGACATAAATTATATCAAGTGGCTAAACATTTAGCGGCAGTTCTGAGGTTAAAAGTCCACTGTGTTGTGCTAAAAACGAAAAACTTTTTTTAAAAAGGTTTTTAAGTTTTATGCTCTCAAGTTTTAAATAATAATAAAAAAACAACCTCCCTACCCTGTGCCTTAAACATAAACCCAACTGATAGTGTCAGTAAAAAGTAAATGTGAGATGAAAAACACAATTCCCGAAACAACCACATAATTTTGTGGTGCTTTATTGCCACTTTCTGCTCTATGAAAAAAGCAATTAAGATCCCATGTATTTAAACAAGCAATTTATTGAAAACATGGGGAATGTAATTTTATGAGCAGAACTGTATGTATTTAGATGGAAACAAGCATATTCTTTGTATATGTTTTTAACAAATTAAATGTATAACAAGGTCACAGTCCCTAGTACAATTTATCATCTTATCATTGTTTGTGCAATTGAGGGCACAAAAAGGCCAGTTCGACAGCAGGTAGGCACATACCATTTGTGGGCAGAATGGCACAGCAAGATGATGATACAGTGTGTTGTCGTGCCAAAATACTGTATGTGCTGTTTACCGCAAGCGTCGTCCCTTTTGGAGTCCCCACCTTCTGTCTGAGTGTGAAAATCTAAAAAAATCTAAGCAAGCGGCCCACAGTGTGCTCAAGGGCCCCTCCTAAGCAGTGTAAATCATTTACAGTGGGGTTCTGTGCTGAAGACTGGACCATGGTCATACCGAGCTCAGTTGAATCAGAGGCATTGACCTGTTCCAGTGACGTCTCTTTTCCCTGCAGCCACCATATTTGTGACCATCAGCTGGAGGAAACAATGGCGGTGAATGGAAAAAACACCCGTGAATCGATATAAAGAAAAACATAATTAAAATTTATTTTGATCCATGCCAAGTCCCAGGAAAAGTTCATACAGGTCTGAAGACAGCACAAATATTGCCAAATTGAACTTTTGCAGATATTTAAAGATAATTTATCCCAGATTCATCTCTGTATGCCGGCGAGTCTGATGTGTGACCGGGTGAGTACACACACCCACCACAATGCAGCACAATGAAGGTATATGGAATATTGGTAGGGTGGCCAGACGTCCCGTTTTTCCCAGGACAGTCCCGAATTGAAACACTTTTTCTAGTGTCCCGACTTATTCTAAAAAATGTTTTGTCTCGTATTTTCCCTCCCACATAAGTGGCTTTCTCTGTCACGTGAGTATACTAATCAAAGGTAGTCAAGGATACGGCTTGTAAACCAATAAAATCACACCGTGTTATATGAAATACATGACTGGATTAAACTATCCAATCATAGTCCCCTATCAACAGACATCCAGTTAGTAAACTGGCTGAAGAGTCAATTTGAAAGAGCACACAGATGAAATTGTGGCTGGAGAAATTTCAAGGAAGCGTGAATGTAAATGAATGAGGATCTTCAAAAAGAGTTTAAATTTCTAAAAAAGGAGTCACAGAGAGAGCCTAGTAAAGTGAGGTGTGAGATTAGAGAAGCTCGCTTTTCCATCGAGTAGGAGGCCACACCGACATCGTGCAGCATGTTCATACAATAAAGCATGTGGATGGTGCTAAAAGTAAGTGTGCCACACCAAATGTTAGTGATTTTTTTTGTGAAGCAAAGTTCGGAATCTGACAAGGTGCATGCAAGTGAAGGACTTTTTGTTTATCGTTCTGTTGTGTATGTAGCCGGTCCTACTCGCCCCACTCCGAACGGGACTCGAACCGACGTCTCCGGCGTGGGAGGCGGGTGAGCTAACGAGGAGGCTAAAGGCTACAGCCTCTAGCGTCAGTCGCTAGTGCACCTCTTGAGGTCAGGGGAGTGAGGTTTACACACTGCACAGCTATTTACCAGCTGGCTCCCGTTACATGTACAGCCATAGTTTTTGGTCGGCTGATTGCACTGTGAAATTGATCAAGAAAATGTATTATTTGAAAATAAAATTTTCCCTGCACCAAATCTGAAGCTGTCATATCGTACTCACTTTTGTGCAGCTGGACTATCAGAAATGACTGCAGCATTGTTCCAGCTCTTGAAAGAATACTACACTTTTTCAATGTTCTGCGTGCATATTTTCTTTCTCAAGAAAAATGCATAAAGTTTCTAAGAGACATTTTTAGCGATCTTTGAAATAAACTTTGCACTCAAGCAAACAGCCACTTTTAAACATGCACTGGAGATAGTAAAGCAAGACCACATATCAGCCACAGAAGTTTCTTTGCACATTCATTATCAGAGAAAAGTCTTGCAGGCCAGGCTGGAGGAATCATTCATTCCGTCTGACATTAAAAAGCAGTTGGATGCCCTGCTTGAAGCTGGTGACATGCAAGCGGATAATTTATTTTGTGCAGAGAGAAACTTTTATTCAGCATCGGTGGACTACCTCCAACATTGGACCTACTCATTGGAAAACGCAGAAAAACCTGAGTGGGCCCTACTGAGAGACATCCCAGAGTAGAAAGATATTCAGAGCAGCCTCAAAGTCTTCCACTCCAGAATCCCCACTTGCGCTAAAAACATTGTCATTCATCGCATCACTGAGTGGAACACAGACGTTTTTTGTGAGCTGGAGAGCAAGACCATCAACTTCTGAGTCTTAGCCAAGGTTTTGGAGTTTGTTTTATGCCTGTCCGGGACATCTGCATCTGTGGAACGTGTGTTCTCATTAATGAACACAACATGGACACTGGATAAATCTCGACTGAGTGTAACAGTCATGAAGGCAGTGCTTTCATACATGTTAATTGTGGACTGAACTGCTCTGCATGCTACAATAAACTCTTGAAAGACAAGCGCACACTGAGAAAAATCGCAGCCAGCAAAAAGTACAAGGTAAAAGGTGACAACAGTTGCTGATGCAGTTGCACTTCGCATTGATCTGCGCCTAAGTAAGGATAAGTCAATTTTATTTTTGCTGGGAAGGGGTTGCCCCGTTTTCCACAAGCAGGAATCTGGTCATCCTAAATATTCGTCACAAACATGGCAGCCCAGTCATACAGTAACGTCACATGAAACAGGTCAAACAGATCGTCTAATACACCGTCACCACACGGTCACAGATTCTACCCGCTTGCCCTTCAGACTGGGCTGTTTTTTAATGTGCTCTCATTTTGTATTCACCTAAAATAGGCCATCGGGTCCTATTTTAGTCAAACCAAACAGTCTTTCATGCTCAGATTTCATGCAGCTAAATCACACCAGTGAAACCTCGATTTACAGTGTTAAACTTGGACATATTGTGTTATTGTACAGTATATGCATTAGGTAGCTATTAATCCATCAATTAAAGTGAAAGATCTTAATTTTTCAATATATATTTTTTAAATGAACAAATTAGGATCCGCAAAGACTGTACAATTGTATCTATCTGTCTATCTGTCTGACTTCTTTCTTTTTTTCTTTCCTTGTGGTTTCTAGTTTACAGTAAGTGTGAATCTTCTTCCCTCTAGCGGTTAAACAAGAACACTTTCCCCAACAATGCTACTGAATTTAATAAATGCTGTACATGCTAAGTCCAGTCCATAATTTTCATACTTTGTTTCTGCATGCCATATTTAGTATCAACAATTAAAATGCATACCGTCTTTTGATTTAATTATAATAAAAAGTATCGTTTGAATCATTCAGTAGGGGTGCCCAATTCCCCTATCTATATCCCTGTGATTTTAATCACTAACTGGAGAGCCACTGAGATTTCAAATTCAAACATTCCAATAAATATAAAAATATATTTAATGACACATTTGTGGAAATAGAATCAAGTAGTGCAGCCTGTATATTTATTTACATATTTTACTATTATTAATTGTATTATATATAATGTATTTTTATGATATTATATCATATTTGTATATCTAATTTATAGTTAAAATATTTTTATTTTTATTTTTATTAAATTTAGTTTTGCATTCACATCTCTGTCACAAACGCCATGCAGTTCCATCAGTAATAGGGGTGTAAATCGGAAATTTCATTAGGATACGATCTTATATCGATATCTTATAATCAACAAAAACAAAAAATGCTTGATAGGTGACATGATGTTCTGGGTACACGAGCAAATATGCTGTTGTCAGCGCTCTTAGAGTGGTTCACGTTAGAAGCCTCCTGGGTCGGGACGGGGGAGTTTTTTTTAAAAGCAGGGTTCGGGCCTGTCAGCCCCTAACTCATCCATTCGCGCATATGCTTGAGTGAGAGCGCATGCGCGAAACAAGTTCGGATGGACTAATATATATATGCCATCCGAACTTGTGTTTTTGCCTGCGTCTGCTCTGGTTTTCCATTGTTTTCCTGTGTAAATGCGCCGTATGAACGTCCATACATGCTGCACCGCGTCTTGCGGTACATTTTTTGTCTTGCTGGCACATTTTTAGACACTGCGTCAAGTTAATAAGAGCTTCAAGTTTCAAAAATGCATGCCGAGACACCTGTGTTCTGTTTCAGTCGTTGCACTGCGTCTAGATTGTTTTTTTTAGCACACGTGTTACACATATTTAACGTTCTGAACAAGTTCAGGTTGCAAATAGGGTACTGTTACAATGTTTAACATTATTCCAGATTGTTCTGCAACAAAGTTTCAGCGCTTGATAAACGGCAACGGTTTTTTCCCTTCTGCTCTAGTGTGCCGAGGGAGCTGCAGTGCCTTGTATGATTACTGTTACAATACAAACTTTACCTACGATGCTTACATAAAATACATCCTCAACATCAGAATATAAACTCCAGGGTGGTGTTGCACAAAAGCAAGATAAGGGATTAAGCTGGGATTTTCCAGTTATCCTGGCTGAATTTAGCCCTGACTTGGTTGCATGAAGGGAGGCTAAATTAATCTACATTGTTACTATGGAGATTTACACTTTGCAGCTAGCCTGCTCCGGAGCAGGCTAACAACCAGGCTAAGATTAATCCTAGTGATTTATCGGCTAGTTCCTCCCTAAATCCTACTAGATATTAATGTGTTTTAGTCACTTCATGGTCCTGCATTAAAATACTAGATATACTGTCATTCATCTAAGTATGCGTACTGTTATTTTAGTTATTGTTGAAAACTGCTGTTCATTTCACTGTCAGAGGTTTGATGAATATATATATTATTTGAGATTTAAAGCGTTTGTCATACACCCAGTGAGGAAAGCAGATTTTCCTGAGCAATTATTACTTGGCTGTCCACAATGAATGCCAACACAGTGCAAAAGAACTATACTATACAATATGAGAAATAGAATATAGACTATGTATATCTATATATGCAAGTATAGAGTAGAAATGTACTGTTGAATGAGAAAAAATATCAATATATTATATTTTATTGCAGTTGATGAGATAATAAGAAATGGCTCATGAAGTTGCAAATGTGGTTTCAATTAAGTCCGTAACGAGGTCAATATATATAGACTAAAGATTTGTGTGTTTCCTATTCACAATGGCTTGCCCTTTGTTGGATGATGTAGTTGATGAGGAAGTTTTAATACTCAGACGAGCATTCAGGCATGAAAGAGTCTTCCGAGATAGGGCAGACCCATTGGCCTTTTCAGACGAATATCTGACTGAGAGGTACAGATTCTCAGGTGATGGCATTAGATATTTGTGTAGGCTGCTGGGTCCAAACATACAGCACAGGACAGCACGGTGCCATGCTCTCACTGTCCCACAGATGGTCTGCGTAGCACTGCGATTCTTTGCAAGTGGCATGTTTCTGTATTCTGTCAGTGATGCAGAAAACCTCAATAAAGCCACTATTTGCCACACAATAAGAAATGTAAATCTGGCATTGAAATCTCTTGTGCACATATTTATCACCTTCCCTGGTCACAGAAGATTCATTCACACCAAGGAGGAGTTCTACAAGATTGCAGGTAACACGAATAATAACAGATTACTACAAAATGTTACATTAGCACAGTGTGGCAGCGGGGGCGTGGTCAAGCGCCCGTCCGGAGAGGGAAAGCGGTAAGGGCGCTTGCACCTGAGCTAAATTATGTCTAACACCTGTCTCTAATTTCAGTGAGTACGGGGAGAGTGGCATAAAAGAGCACCAGTGCCTCCAGTCGACGGAGAGAGCCAGTCCAGTCTTCCAAGAGAGAGAAGCCATAGTTTCTAGAAAAGTCTATGTTTAGCACATGCACGTTTTTGCACTACCCCTGTTTGTCTGAAGCCCCGAATTAAAGATTACCATTAAATCATGCTTGCCTATAGAGGCGCCAGCTTCATGTGTGTGATACGCAGATATAGTTGCCACATACACTTTGAGCGTTGATGGAGTGAGTCCTGCATCTAATCGCTCTTGAATAAATATGAGAATTTCATGTATGGGGCAGTTTACTGTGTCTTTGCTATGTGAGAGACACCAATCAGTGCACACATTCCATTTTAGCGCATAGAGGCATCTCGTAGACGAAACTCTGGCCTGTAAAATGGTGTTCATGACTAAATGTGTCAGTTCTGGCACGCTTGGTGTGCTCCGTTCAGGGGCCACACATGCAGGTTCAGCAGCTGGGGCTGGAGATGCCAGACTGTGCCTTGCGCCTGAGAGAGGAGATCCCTATAATTTCTGGAAACCATTGCTGGTTGGGCCATTTCGGCTTTTATTGCGTGGGGGTGTTTCTCCCACTGGCATAGGGCGTATGCTGGTATGGCGGCTTCCGTTTGGGCCACGGATTGCGTGGTGGTGGTGCCGAGGTAGCGGACATGGGGGTTTTGCCAGGTGATGAATCGAAACAGAGTGAGGGCGAACCAGCTGGAGACACTGGAGCATCCAACAGTGGCTTTTCCCCTATAACTAATTTATGGGTCAGCCATACAGAACAACCAGGTTGCCCATGGCTTTGCCGATGGCCTCTGCAGTGATTTTCATGGTATGCAGTGTCAGTGGAGCGGAGGTCTTTTAAAGACTCTGGATCCAAGCTTTGCTTGTCCATTTGCTTGAAGAGCTTGGCTTTAAATACCTTGAGCACAGACATTGCGTGGAGTGCTGAGCCAGCTTGACCTGCTGCTGAGTAAGCTTTTCCAGCCAGTGCAGACGTTTGTTGACACAGCTTGGAAAGATGTATGGGGAATGATTTCAACGCAATGTTACTCGCTGGGCAGAGGTGTGCCGCTAACGCCACCTCCACAGGGGGTAGTTGCACATAGCCATTCTCTTCCCCGTGATCCACATTAGAGAGGATGGCATCACTGTGCGAGTGTGCCAGGACTTAGACAGTTCGTTATGAACTTTGGGGAAGAATGGGCAAGAACAAGGCGAGCCTGTTCAGGTTCCTCTGGGGTTGACCAATCAAGGTTAAGCACTTTGACTGCCCTTGCAAGGACATGGAGCATCTCCCTATCAGTGGTGTGTACACATTCCTCGCCATTGATGGGGAGAGGGGCAGCAGCATCATCCACTGACCACTCACCTGATGCAGTGAAAGAAATGACATCGTCATTATCATCCCCAGCATCAAAACCTCAGAGACCGATGAGCCAGCGCACTCTTTCAGAGGGCTGGAGCTTGTCTTGCACATAGCGTAATGGCAAAGATGCTTCTTGTGGAGATTGAGGGGCTTGCAGGGTGTGTGCTGAAGTTCACCTCAAATTCATCCTGCTTGACCTCACGGCCCCGCCGTGCCTACACATGTACACATGATAGCTGACTCTGTGTGGGCCCAGACAGTGAATGCAGCCCTCATGCTGATCTGTCGTTGGGATATGTCTCTCGCACAAAAAACACTTACGGGATTACATCTTTAAAAAGACATGAATGCGTAAGTGTCTCTTTTATATATCTATCAATAAAAAGGTGGAAATGGTGTTTGTGCACATGCTTTTATAGCAGACAGCTTCGCGCCAAAACGGGTGGGGCTCAAACACCATAGCCAATATTAGAATATTTATATTATTGTAGAGAGGTTTCAACTAGGTTGTGTAAAAAGGCACTCCCCATATGCATTAATAAACGCAATGTCAAGTGTACTGAGTCGCAAGGGAACACCGAGTACAAGTAATGCTTGCCTTAGCAAACATCCCTAATAATAGTTTCGGTTTCAGGCATAGCACACTTGGTATACTGGTATGGTGAGATTCAAGTTTGATGACTACATACAGTATATTACTGTAAAAGACAAAAGCAAAAAGACAAAGCAAAAGCCAGAGTGCAAACTCATCTGAGAAATTGTCTTCAAATAATAACTCCAAACACCATTTACCTGGCAATCTTCAAGGAATTTACCTGGGCTTGTCACTGACACACTTTCCCCATTCATGTCAAATATCATAACAATGAAATAACCACACATGGCAAGACTTTGTCTGGGCCATTCCACCAGAAATGTCAGAGAACTTGCAAGTACCTTGGTAGACGAGTGGGGTAACATCGCACAGCAAGAACTGGAAAATCTGGTGCACTCCATGAGCAAGAGATAGTTAATTTTGACCCCCCCATTTGTTCAGGGACACATTATTCCATTTCTGTTAGTCAAATGTCAGTGAAACTTGTTAGTTTGTCTTAGTTGTTGAATCTTTTTATGTTCATACAAATATTTACAAATATAAATAAAATAAAAGCAGTTGAAAGTGAGAGGACATTTATTTTTTTGCTGAGTTTATATCTATGTAGCGGGTAGGGTGGTTGAGACGGGAAGTGTGCCTTTAAGACCTGCTCACTGGCACTGATTAATTGGATCAGGTGGCATAAGTGGCATGTTCCTTTAAATATGTCGTGAGACATATGCTGTGTCCCAATTCGGATACTATCCGTCCTAAATAGTATTCGAAAATAGAATTAGTATGTCCCAAATCGTAGTATGTTGAAATGAGTGTTCCAAAGATACCCGGATGGTCTACTATTTCCGGTCAGAATCCGAAGTGCAGATCGATGCACACTCTAATGGCTAATATTGCCCACAACCCAATGCGTGCGGGAGGGAGGAGCTTTGAGATGATGCAAACATGGCGGCCGGATGCGGCAGCGGAGATGCACCCTCAGTTTTTAAGTGTAAGAACTTAAACGTTTAGCGCTAATTAAAGTTATATTTTATTGTCTCATAATATTAATGGATTTGTGTTGTGCAAAAAAAGTACCGTGTTTATCTTGTAGGGTCTGATGAAGACACTGAGCGCCTCTATTTTCGAATACTATTTAGGACGGATAGTATGCGAATTGGGACGCAGCATTTGTCTCTTGGTGTATCAGCTGGGCAAACGGGAGAACGTGAGTCTTTTTGAAAGGTTCCGCCTATTTTTAACACTAAAACTCATGAAGCGCCTAACATGGCCAATTGTTTGTTTGTAGTTCGGTCTGGCGTCTGCGTGTATGGTGGCCAGTAAATGGTGCAGGCAGTTACGAGTCTATAGAAACGTGCTTGCATAATAGCGAGTAGTGATCCTAGACGGGTTTGCATTAATGTAAGTTTACTAACCTTTTTTTCTTTTAGATTTAATGTGTAATGTTGAGCGTTGATGGGTTTTTTTTTTTTTTGATATTGCCTATGAATGGAAGCAACATTGGAGAGAGTGTGCACTGCTATTAGTCACTCATACCGTTTAACTTTATTGTTACGGGGCATATAGCTCTAATTCATTTAGGCTGGTGTCCAAAGGAAAAACGTGAGTTCATCTAATTCCTTATAGTTCGTCATAATCTTTTAATCAGAGATTTAATATTGTTTTAAATTATTACGATACTATCAAATATCGCATCATAAACCAATTATGTTGTGATTACAGGAGGATTGCCTTCGTCTGTCTAACTAGCCACTGTTTTTCCTGGGTTCAATTATTTTGTTTTACTTTGTATTTTTCCATGTGTGTGTCGTGGAGATCTACCGCCACCATTCTGTGATGACCTGGACCTAGGTGGGCCGAGGGCGGAGTCCTGCCAGTAGTAGCCTGTAATTTTAAAGGGGTGGGGGGTTGTGTGTCTGTTTGGCATTGTGCAATATCTCCTTTGGGTACCGTGCTTATTTTGCAATGTTCATTAGTGTGACGTGTGAAAAGCTGGGTTAGTGTGTGTGTGTATGCACGGCCGATTTGGTTTGAAGTGTTTCTTGCAGTGTTTGAGTGTTTGTATGTGAACAGTGTTTATTCACTGTATTCTATGTATTATGCATTATTTTTTAATTTTTTTTTAAATTTTTTTTTTTTTAATAATATCCTGTAACTCATTTACTATAAGACTTATTCACTGTGATTTATTTATTGTAGAATCTTTCACTGCTACCTACGGGGAACATTGGCCTGCTCTGATTGCCAATCAGTATATTATTGTGTTTAATAAAATTTATATTTGAGTACATCAGTCCCATTGCTGTTCCATCATTGGACATAACCTGCATAAAATAGTTTAAAGGGGAAGCGCTGTTTGGGTTTTCTAGCTTTGATAGTCAAATTGTTTGCCAGAGCGCCCCCTAGAGGTCACATCTAGAATATGCACTTCATGTTGGCATTTGGATCATTTCTGCAGCGGCCTTTTTGGGGGGTTGTTTTGCAGTGAAAACTCACAAATCATCATACACCTCTGTAATTGTGTTAATTACATTGTAAATGCAACTACTTGTAAATATTTTAGTGCACAACAACTTAATATGCTGTTAGCAAGAAAGAGGAAAAAAGACACACACAAATGTTTTTATATCATTGTGGGGACTCTCCATAGATTTCCATGGATTTTAAACCGATCTAATGATAATTTCTAACCCCTAACTCTACCCCCTAAACCTAACCCTCACAGAAACCTTTCTGCATTTTTACATTTTCATTTTAATTGTTTCAATCCTTGAACTGAGACTAAAAAAAGGAATTAAGTTCCATCTTCCTATATCTTCCTTAATTTTTTTTTTTTTTTACATATAGGCAAATAGTTTCGCGAGATCCTTTGGCATATTGATGCCGAGATACTTAAAAGATTCAGTTTGCCATACCAAGGGGTATCTATTTTTAGTTTCTTTTGGTACTCTATAGTTATACGAGAGTAGCAGTGTTTTACCAACATTAATCTTATAACCTGATAATTGGCCGCATTTTTACATTTTCAAAAAAAACATTGTTTAGTCTGTTTAATAAGCCATTTCCCTCGTGGGGACCGCTGGCTGGGTCTCGGGTTTTACTATCCTTGTGGGGACATTTGTTTCCTACAATGTAGTGTACACACACACACACACACACACACACACACACACACACACACACACACACACACACACACAACAAAATATACATTTAGGTGAATCCTGTGGATATTGGAAAACCCTTAATTATTTTTTATTAACATTTTAACAAGAAAACTTAAGGTTAAAATGGACATGCACTATATCTGCTAACTATAAACACAAATGAATATTCAATAATTATGCCTGTTGCAGATATTACATTGTCTTGACATTGATTTATGGCCACAAATACAATTAGAGTTCATATATTTGAGAATTTATGTACAAATTATACAAAAGAAGTTACATAAATGAAAATGTTGCCATATATTTTTTTTAAATATGTTGCATACATGTATGGATTAGTATTAAAAAATATGAACGTTTATTTTCAGCAAATTGCCATTTTTGGATTCGTAGCCTACTGTATTAAGCAATTCAAGTTCTAATCACATTTTTCTATATATCTAATGGGGATTTTAAGTAGAAACCCGTTTGTTTTTTTGTCTCATTCGCTGCACGCAAGGTGAAGATTAAACACTAGCTTTGATAAATGTGTGCGGTCTGCAGTCCCGCCAAAAGTTTAGACATGGATTTTTAGTGTGCAAACAAAACGTGAGGGAGACGAGGGAGACGCTTACACTGTTTCTCTGGAGATGATACAATCGCAGCTGTGCATTTGGGTATGTTGCGACTGCTTCAGGCTTTTCAAGCATTTGTTTTGCCGCTGACAAACATTTTCTGTTTTTGCTGAATGTTTGCGGAAATTATAAAAAATGGCAAGCAACCGCAAATAATGCGGAGATTGGTGGAACTTGCAAGAATTCTCCTGGAGGGACTGTATATTTAACAGACGACAACGGATTACAAGATTATACTAGACACGTATAATTTGTATGCATTAAATGTAATCATTTAAACAAAGTGATGGAGCGCCCCCTGTCGGTAAAGTGAGTATTAACAATTTAACAAGATTGAGCTCATTTGAACTAGTCATACGCTTAACTTTAGTACCTTTGATTATCTTTTGTTTGGTTCTTTGTTTGATGCATCTCAAACCATTATTTTATTGTTATTTCACAAGTATGCTGAGTCTAAGTAAGCTGTGCAAATATTAAACTGTTTCGTTTTGCTATTAGTATATTGTGTAAGTTTGCCAAGCTTAAATTCAAATGTCTTGCTTTGGTCTACACTCAAAGTTGTTAACTCTGTTAACTCTCAAAACTATAATTACTAAAACTGAAACTAAAATATATTAAAAAGAAATAGAAATGTGTATACAAAATAAAAACTAAACTAAAACTAACAAAAGCAAATGAAACTAACTTAAACTAAACTGAAATTTATAGCAAATATAAAAACTATATAAAATAAAAACTTATTTGAAAATGCAAAACTATAATATCCTTGGTTAGAGGGCAATAATTATTATTATTTTTTTTATTAAGTAAAGAAACGTTTCTAAATAATTAGATATGGTTGAAAATGAAAACAGACATTTTTCCTTTCTTTTTAGTAATTTTATCTTTTAAGGTTAATTTGCACTCATTTAATTATTAGTTGTTGTTGTTTGTTTTTTTTCATTAGTTGTTTAATTTAATTTATATCAAAATTTTGTCATGATAGATTGCCTGAAAGAACACAAACACATTCAGATGTCTTATGCGCGATTTAGGTCTACACGTGTCCGGAGCAGGTGTAAATTTCTTTCGTAACATCTAACGTTTTGAAAATACGAATACTATGAATCGGAGAATTTACGTCAGAACGGCTTAACGAACGATTTACACACAAATCTGTGCTTCTCGTGTTTCATGAATGAGTCCCATTGATATTACTGCTAATTATATCACGAGACAGAATGCAGATAAGATTCAAAAAATTGACAGAGTTTCCTGTAGCAGGAACTCTCTGTTGTGTGGGAGGGTTTGGATGTTTTAGATTGCTAGATCACCTAGATAATCCTTTTGTCAGAGGAGCTAGACGTTAGAGGTTGAAGCAGCAAACATTGTAAGTAGTTACAACTTTTATACAAGACTTTCAACTTAAAAATCGATTTGAAAACATGTATTATGTTATGCTATTTTAAAAAGAAAATATATGCATTGTAGATTGAGGAAAATGGCTATTGATGTTGCTTCTCTTTTATGCCAAGTATTTCTGGTGAAGCCTGGTGTTAAAACAGATTCTTAAAAAATAGTATTGTTATTTTAATTATATATATATATATATATATATATATATATATATATTTGTATTTACGTTGAGAGTATTTACTGGTAAGAATAATTTTCCAGGTTCAATACAGGATAAACTCAAGGGTCAGGACTTGTGGCATAATGTTGATTACCACAGAAAAATATTTTTTACTTGGAGAAGCAAGAATCGTGGTTACAGTGAGGAGTTTACAGTGGAAGTGAATGAGGCCAATCTGTAAACATTAAAATACTCACTGTTTCAAAAGTAGTGCGACATAGACAATAAACAATATCCGTTTTAACATGATTTTAGGGTATTAAATTTACTTACTATCCTTTTCTGTGTAAAGGTTTAGCCAATTTTACTGCTTTGTTGTTATTAGAATGTCATAAACCCTAAATTCCTAAAAAAGCTGTAAAAAATTATGATTTAAACAACTAAACAGCTCAAATAATACACAAGTATTAACAGAAGAATAAATTGAATTACATTTATAAAATTATAAGCTTCACATACAGTATAAACTGATCAGCCACAACATTATACCCACCTGCCTAATATTGTGTTGGCCCCCGCATCTCAGAATAGTATTCTGAGATGGTATTCTTCTCACCAAAATTGTACAGCGTGGTTATCTGAGTTACCGTAGACTTTGTCAGTTCGAACTAGTCTGGCCATTCTCTGTTGACCTCTCTCATCAACAAGACATTTCTGTTCACGGAACTGCCGCTCACTGGATATTTTTGGTTTTGGCACCATTCAGATTAAATTCTAGAGACTGTTGTGCGTGAAAATCCCAGGAGATCAGCAGTTACAGAAATACTCAAACCAGCCCATCTGGCACCAATGATACCAGTGTTGTCATATTTTACTTCTGATTTCAAATATGTAATTTAATCATAAGCTTGGCAAGCATTTTTTTTAGATTTCGTGTTCCCCTGTCAAGTTGATAGAAGCAGCACTGTCATGACTGGAAATAGCCTCCCGGGAGCATTCCAAAGATTGTTGACAGTGGACTGACTTGCCAGAAAGTCTTTGCTTGTACTGAACCTGGAATATCCCTCCCTTTACACAGACATTGTGTGAAGTTTAATTATTATTATTATTATTATTATTATTATTATTATTATTTTAATTGCTTGATAACATAAATTGCAAACAAATCCGATCTGAGATATTTAAAACTAGTAGAAACAACAACAAATTTTCAGTAAAAATAACTAAACATCCTTAAAACAGCAAATTGTTTCTGTCTGACTTTCAGCATAAACTTCACAAAATTTTGGTATATTTATGATTAAAACAAGAAAACAACACAAAACAGAAAATAAAAGTCTTAATATTTTCATGCTTCTCGGGTAAAGTATCTTGTAGTGTTTGGATATTTCTACCGGAAAACAAAACATACAAACAACTAAGAATTTAGCTTTTGCAGTGGATCAGGGAAATTGATCTGCTATTCTTTGCATGCTTGATCTTTAACAATATTTCTTATTTATTCTTCCTTTCCTTCTGCAAGTAAAACCATGTCGAACAACATCTACTACGGTAACAGCTCAAGTGACAACTGCACCAACGTGGATAGTCTCATGAAACGCTACTACCTACCTTTCACATACAGCACCATCTTTATCATTGGTGTAGTCGGTAATGTGACCGCTCTGTTTGTCTACATGGTTAAAGTACGTCCCTGGCAAAGCAGTACTATCATCATGGTGAACCTGGTTATCACTGACCTATTCTTCATGATCAGCATGCCCTTCCTGGCTTACTACTACTCCCATGATGACTCGTGGATGCTTGGCATCCTCATGTGTCGCTTTACTCGCTTTATATTCCATTTCAACCTCTATGGCAGCATCCTGTTCCTCACTTGCCTGGCCATCTTCCGGTACGTGGCCATCGTGCATCCAATACATCGGCTCAACATGAAGAAAAAGCGTTGGGGCATGCTGGCCTGTGTGCTGGTTTGGGCCGTGGCGTTGGCCGAGATAAGTCCGATTTTTAACTTATTCGACATGGTGACCCAAAACAACAAGACCTACTGCCTGGATCTCGCAAGCAACAGGATAGAAGTGGTCTGGTTGTATAGTTGGATGTTGACTGTCCTAGGGTATCTGCTTCCCCTAGTCGTGGTCTGCTTGTGTTACTGGCGCATCATGAAAGAGTTAACCAAGGGTCCTCACACTGGAAGTAGGAAACGAGTACGAGCGAGAAGACTCATTGTGTTGATACTGACGTGTTTCACAGTGTGCTTCTTCCCATTTCATGTGCTACGAACATGGAGAATTTACACACGAACCACTCCGGAAGTTGACTGCATGTTAGACCACTGGGTGCATGCTGCCTACGTGATATCAAGACCCATCGCCGTTCTTAACATAATTTTAAACCTGCCGCTTTACACGTTGTCAGGGGATGGCTTTAAGCAGGCCTTCATGGATCTCTTCAGATGTAAACAACTCATGGCAAGGACTAAAGAGATAATGAATGTGGCTGGAATCAGCAAGCCAACATCCAAAACATAAATTGTGATGGGAGCAACTGAGACTTAAATCAGAGTTTAGATCAGAATTGATCAGAATTGATCTAAACTCTGGCAACATATGAACTACTGTATATTACATGGCAGACAAATAATTAATTTAGATTATTATCATTAATTAATGTAAACTTCTTACAGGAATAGTTCACCCAAAAGTGAAAATTCTCTCATCATTTACTCACCATCATGCCATCCCTGATGTGTAACTTTCTTTATTCTGCAGAACACAAATTAAGATTTTTTTTTTTAAGATTAAGATCTCTGTAGGTCCATATTGCTGTTGCTGCCATATGATAAAGGCAATAAGTTTATATTAAGGTGATATACATTTAGTCATATCTAAGAGAACATCACTTAACCTGTAATGCACAGCCTCTTGTTACTTATTGGTTATATTTTGATGAATGTAAAAATACAATGTTCTAGCTTAATGTAAAAAAAAAGGAAAAAAGAAACAGAAGTACAAAGATAGGTGAAGAGAATATTTTATAGATTTTGCATGCATTATACCTGTAAACTGATGTCAATCTATACTGTATGTAGTATATATTGACTTGATGTTATGCAATTCTTTTGACAAACAGCTAACAGATTTACTTTCAAAGTTGTTGAACATTTTACATGCATTATTTGCTTTATGTGTGAGCATTCAAAATGTTAGGATTTTATCAGCTGATGAAACATTAACTATTTAGCTATTTTAATAAAATTTAATTGCATAATGGACCATGTGAGACACAATGATATAAAGGGACCATAACAAAATGTTGTTGCTATTTTAGTTGCAATAACATTTATACATTAAAAAGACATTAATTTCTGGGCTTTAGTAATGGGACACAGGCAAATATTTGGAAATGTTATGTAAAAACAACACTAAAGCGTTTAGTTCTAAGTCCAGTGACTGCTATGGTAGAGTTGGTATCAGATGGTAATACCATAGTACTTTTATACAGTACATTATATAGCCCTTTATTTCCCCCAAAACATGGTAATGCATTGGAACTGTTTGCAAGGCTACTTTAATTGCTTTTGTTTAGTGGTTTGATGCTCTTGTTTGGAAACTGTCTTTACCTGCAGTACACAGTTGTTGACAAGTTGCACATGCAGGTGTTGAACTTAATGAATGAATGCTTCGTTGCTGCCTAAAGGATTGAAGGTGAATCCACTTCATCGAGCTATGTTTGCTCCAAAACTAACCAGTTTTCATTAAAAAAGAATTGACTCATGAGTCGTTTTCAAATCGAGCATTGATAGTTCTGATCAAATCAGCCAACAGAAATACGGGACACACAACATATTTGTCAGACATTTTTTTTACAGAGGCAGAGTAGAATTTTACCACGGCTCATGGCCATGCCTAAAATTGAATCATTCAAGTCTTAATCTGTCTTACATAACCTGACTGAATTGGCTTATTGTTCTTGCAGCTGCCTGAATGGAACTAAATTTGTTAGTCAAATTCATCAGAAAAAAAAACCAAACACCTATTGAATAGCTGCATTCTATAACACCAACTTCTTTTTAATCCTAATATTTACATGCATGGTTGCATTGTTTAAGTTTAACAATAAAGGAAGAGGAAATGAGAACAATGTTCTATGGGAAGTCTTTGAGTGTATTTATTATGGTAAGAGATTTTTGACACACTTCACACCTTTTGACTGCCAGTTACCTCATATGCAAGTCAAATGTATAGAAGTTATAGTGTTGTGTGTTTACTATATAAGTTTGAAATGTACCGCAACTTATCAGTCAAAAGTTTGGACACACTTTATTATCATTTCCCACATTTTAGAATAATGGTAGTCATCAAAGCTATTTTTAGGTTTTGGAATTATAAAACTTAAATTTTAGCTTCATTCATTAAAAATGATTTAAAGATCAGACATTTTCCTTTTATCCTTCACTATGCAGTTAACTTCATGTTTTTTTTTTTTTTACCTTTTGTGAAAAATGTATATTTAGGCACATTCCAAATTTGTCTACAAAACAAATTACAAGCATTTAAGCCTTCTTTAAAAAAGTGTAATACTGTACATAAAAATGAAGTTCCTCAACAATGTCACCTTGTATTAAATATCTCAGGTGGTGCAGCTCAGATTTCTTTCATTGTTCCAACTCGAGCAAACACCCCGAACTAACCAGTGATTAAATATGAGAAGGAAGAAAAGGCTTCTACACATTATAGAAGCTAAATGTCAAATTTCCAGTGTTGTGTTCTTGATGATTAAACCAAAAAACTAAAAAATAAAGTCATAATTTCTATTTGTATAGCTCTTTTCACAACACACATCATTTCAAAGCAGCTTTAGAGAATGTCATACATTACAGAAAAAGAAACTGTAATATTTACAAATTCTTAAGAGTCATCATTGTGCAGTTTGATTAAATATGATTGTAAATTGTGTATAAACATAAATAATTATGTTTATTATGTTAAATTGCATTCAGAACCCCAGTGAGCAAGCCAAAGGCGACTGTAGCAAGGAACACAAAACTCCATAAGGTGTTGGTTAATGGAGAAAAATAACCTTGGGAGAAACCAGGCTCACTGTGGGAACCAGTTCCCCTCTTGTTAAACAGTATGAATAAAATGCCATTATTAGTTATGTGCAGTACAAGTCGTGGTTTAAAATTGTTTGGACATTGTTTAAACAAAGATTTTGTATGAACTGTAAGATTAATGACTAATGTCTAACTGGATTAACTGCAGAAGTTCACATAGATGCATTCTTATCATTGGAGATGACATCAGTTCATCCTCTGAAGTCCATCGTAATTAACTGAAGTTATGTCTGGCTGGCACCAGCTGCATTTAGTCATCATCATTCAGAGACCCGTAGCAGTGGATTGCGACACTAAGCAGGAATGGAGCTGGATCTGGCCGGGAAATGAATCCCGAGGTTGATACAGGGAAACAAATAAAAAAATATTAGTATAGATGCCATTCTGTAACATCTTGTAGCTGGCAATGGCAATTTCGAAGACTTTGACTATGAAGTGACGAACCCAAGTGCAGTTTATTTTCAATAGTGAAATCCAACAAACCGTAACTCCAAACGTGAACAAAACATGAACTTGACTAAATTTCACTTGAAAAAATCATAAACATGAACTTAACTTGATTAAACATGACTAGACTATGAACTAGACACAACGTTACACCAACAATACTAGACAAAGGACAATGGTAAACATGAGGGCTTAAATACATATCATAGGAGAACATAAACCAATGATCAAACAGAATACTACACAAGATAACAAGACTAATAACCTAAAACCAATGACAAACTAGAACTAATAACAAAGTAATCAAACAATGAACCATTGAAAACAAGACACATGGAGGGAAACACAAAATCACATGATAAGAATCAGAAACTAGACTTTTCAAAATAAAAGACATGAAATAAACATGAACACATACTTTAAACATTACATATCCCCCCCACTATGGGTGGCTCCCGATGCCCCAAAACAAGAACACACACATTAAACATGACATAATCCCAAAATTCTGTAGGGTTTAGGCAAGGCTCGCGACAGGGTGTGGAGCGTGGGGGGGGGGGGGGGGGGGGTGGTGGGGTGGACATGTGATGCTCAATGGGTGGAGCCATTGGGGCTGAGGACCAAGGTGGAGTAGTAGGGATGGAGGTCCCCTGTGGAGCGGAGTCAGGCCTGAAAAGACCTCCGTGGTCGAGAACATGAGCAGAGACTTGGAAACGACCGCTGTGGTCGTGAACGTGAACAGAGACCCGGGAACGACCACTGTGGTCAGGGGCGAGGACTGAGACTCGGGAATGACTTCTGTGGTTGTGGGTGTGAACAGAGTCTCGGGAGTGACCTCTGTGGTCGTGGGCATGGACAGAGTCTCGGGAACGACCTATGAGGTCATGAACACAGGCTGAGACTTTGAGAAGAAACTCTGGCTTGGCGGCCATGACGTGAATCTTTGGTTTTTTAAACTTGCCGGAGATCCTTCCAGTAATACATTACAATAGTCACGAACACATGAATTAGTTTCTTGGCATCAGCAACAGAGAGCATGTGTTGTAACATGGGAATATTTCTGAGGTGGAAGAATGCTGTTCTACAAACATTGGAAATTAGATTTTCAAAGGACAGATTAGCATCAAATATAACGCCTATGTTTTTCGCTACAGAAGACGATGTAATGGTACAGCCATCGGGAGTCAAATTATATTTTAGGGGCTTTTGGCCCAATAATTAGTTGAGCCAAAAAAAGAAGAGGTTCTGAGGTTACAGGGAATACTTCTTTTAAGAGCTTAGTTGGTATTGGATCTAACATACATCTTGTGGCTTTTAATGTTTTGATAAGTTTCGTTAGCTCTTCATGACCTATGACAGCAAAGGATTGAAGTTGCTTCTGAGGAAAATTATGAGACACTGTTTTCTGAGGTACTGTGACAGATGATTGCATAATTCCAAGACTTCCATTTTATCAGTAAAAATGTATGAATTACTCTTGAACTGTAACTGTATATCTGGTTCAGTCAAGGCTTTATTCCTAACCAATTTAGCCACAGTACAGAATAAACACCTAGGATTGTTGTGGTTATTTTCCATGAGTTTGCTAAAATATGCTGACCTGTCTGTAGCTACAGACACTGCCCTTCCATACACCGCAAAATATCTCTAATTTTGTATTCTTCCACTTATGCTCCATTTTCCGAGCTGCTCTCTTGAGAGCATGATTGTGATCAACTGTACCATGCTTCTGGGCTTTTTTCTTTCAATTAAAATAAAAAGGGGTGCGACACTATCAAGAGTGCTAGAGAAGACAGTATTTATATTTTCTGTTATTACATACATTTCTTCTAGACTTTTTGGCTTACTGAGTATACAAAGGTGTGTAATTCACCTGCCTGCAGGCATGGTTTCGCAAATAGTTTTGCTTCCAGGGAACTGTATGAGAATTTTATTTCAAATAAAGTACGTTGCCATTCCAGGCATACACATAGCATATGCATGAGATGATGTTTTTCCGGGTCTGTGGTACATTTTACAAGTAAAACTTTTTAACATTTTCATTGCCGTTTCAGTGCTGTTCATGATGGGTCTATTTCAAAGATAATGCTACAGATTTCCATCCACATATACAAATACTTCCAACCATCAGTTTTAATTAAAAATTACTCTCCAGAGTAAATGTTTTTTCCAATGATATATAAAATGTCCTGAGATTTGAATGCGGACCAATGGAGGGTTGCGGATTTCTGAACTGTCAAGTTCCCCCTTGTTGAAAGAAAGCTTTGTGCCTCACAGGCAACAGGTAGTGGCTGACAGCATGTTCCATTTCTGTCAGTTCTGTCAAGTAGAGGTCTCACAGGTTCACCCTAACCCAAGGACCCAAGACCTGACCCAGGACCTGTACGGGTTCAGATCCACGTTTTATCTGGTCAGCCTAGTCGGGTCCCATTCTATTGCCGTGGGTCCCGGGTCTGTTTAACATTATGAGAATACTTGGCTGTGATTGGACAGCACTGATGATGATGGTGCTGTGTGTGTGTGTGTGTGTGTGTGTGTGTGTGTGTGTGTGTGTGTGTGTGTGTGTTGTAACTTGCAACATTGTAAAATTAGGATGAGAAAGTGCTGTTTCAATCAGCAAGAGAGGAATCACAGAATACATGGATGTACACTACCGTTCAAAAGTTTGGGGTCACTTGTCTGAAATGTTTCTCATGATCTTAAAAATCTTTTGATCTGAAGGTGTATGCTTAAAAGTTTGAAATTAACTTTGTAGACAAAATATTATTCTGCCAAAACATATACATTTATTTAATTACAAATCCTAAAAAAAATTTCCTAAAAAAAAAAAAAGTTTTTGAAATGGATGACTTGGATCAAAATATGAAGAAAAGAAGCCAATAAGTGCCCAACATAGATGGGAACTCCTTCAATACTGTTTAAAAAGCATCCCAGGGTGATTCCTCAAGAAGTTGGTTGAGAAAATGTCACGAGTACATGTCTGCAAAATCTAGGCAAAGGGTGACTACTTTGAAGATGCTAAAATATTACATAGTTTTGGATTTATTTTGGATTTTTTGGTCACAAAATAATTCCCATATTTCCATTTCTATTATTCCATAGTTTTGCTGACTACTATTATTCTAAAATGTGAAATAAATAAATAAATAAAGAATGAGTAAGTGACCCCAAACTTTTGAACGGTAGTGTATATTACCAACTTTCTTGGCAAGGAGGATGGATTATATGCGTCACAGCCAGGCACAGGGGCAAAAACTACTAATGTTACATTTGGTGAGACACAAAGTTTTGTTTTCACAACTTGTAAATAGCAATCACCTGTGAAATCAGTGTCGATCGGGTCTGTGTCTCCCGGCCTGGTCTGGGTCCCAGCTTATAAATAATAGATGGGTCCAGTTCAGGTCTGGATCCGGCATTTCTCGGTTCTGCATGGGGACAGGTCTAAGCTTTCAAATAATACACATGTCAAGTTCAAGTCCAAGTAGTACATTCCTGGGTCTCTTTGGGTTCGGGCACAAATTGCTTGACCCGTGAAGACCTCTACTGTCAAGGGTTGAAGCAGAGAGTCAGAGGCAGGACCCAAATGCAGAGTAAAAACAAAAAGGATTTATTAATACAAAAATAAATAAAGGCAAAACAAAAACTACCCCGAAGGTGAAAACCCAGACTCTGGGCAAAAATAACAAAAATGGGCTGGACTAGTAAACGGGGCAAAACAAAGGACCGACTGGAACCAACAGGAGCTGGAAAGAACAACATGGACACGGAACAAGCAAAAGACAAACTGGCAATGGACAGCACACGTGAGGAGACTAAAATAAGAAGATAAATCAAATGGGTTAACAAGGGAACAGGTGAGGCAAATGAACTAATAATAGGCAAACAAGGAGGCGGGATATTATGCAAGAATATACAGAAACAAAAAAAATCCACATGCTCTCACAAGAAACAAACACCTGAATGGCATGAGTGCACATCGGCAAGATAATAAAGCAATATACGCTCATGCCAACTGACAGACAAGACAAGAGAATGCGTAGCAACGCCAGTTATAGCAATGCTACACATTCCCACACTAGACAGAGCCTGAGCATACATCGTGAGGCAAACTCCACGGGATGCACACACCTGTGCGGGAGTTAGACACACACAAGCCCGACTCCTCTGACCAAAGTAACCGAACCTCAGCACAGCGAGAAGACACCTCGGACCCGGGAATTCAAAGTGTGTCCGTGGGCATGAGAGACCGACATAAACGATTGACGTGATTGTATACTGCCAAGATGACATAAGCACAATACACTCACGCCAATAACAGACTGAACATGGAGCATGAGTGTCCTGATTCCGAAACTGAACTAGACTGGGAAGTCAAGATCAAGACACCATGCTCCGGACATGAAACAACACCGGCCAAAAGCACACGGCAGGGAAACCACAACCGAAGACTAAGACAGAAACAAGACAGACATAGAACAATGTCATGATCCTGTCACACAAAAACAAGTTCCACACATAAAACACTTGACTTTAGACAACTTGGAACATAACAAATAGCACTCTATAGACCTTATTAACAGCAGCTCCATGTTTAATTTATGATGGAAATGACAATGAGGCTATGTGGGATGGCAGTCTCTTCAGTGGATTGTGCTGTTTTGTATCATTTCACTGACAAAACATAAAAAAAAATAAAAAAAAAACATCTTTCCAAAATAATTCAATTTTTTTAGAAACCACAAATTGTGGAAATTGAGATGTGATCTAGCAGCTACAGTGCCCTCACAACCGCGTTTTAATACACGTCAAAAATGGCGTTACTGTGAGCCTTAATCCATCTGTGGTATAAAGGACCAATCCAGTGGAGAATTTCATTGCTCGGAATTGGAGAATGTCAAGGATCCAGTTACAGAGTGAAGTGTTGAGGATTTCTAAGCTTTTTGAAAATTACTGAATGAATGCGGAATTAATGATTTTGCTGAGCTTTCAGGGTTGTTTATTGGTTTTAAGCAAAAATTAAACAATAACAAGGGATATAAACATAAGTATTATGCTTACATCCAAAAAAACAACAACAACAAACAAACAACAATGTTCAGAAAATTATGACAACAATGGTTTGAGCTGTACATAATTTCCAAAAATACCCAACAAGAAATAAACAACAGTAGTCAGAAATAGATAACAACAATGGTTTGAGCTGTCCAACTTATCCCTCATGCCACACTCAACACATATTCATTACCTTCATTACCTCTTGGATATCAGGAATGAGTGAAAAATTAATCTCTGAAAATATGCTGGAAGAATGGAAGCCATAGTTTTCTGAAACAATAGCATCTCTTTTAGGGATAGAAAGGAAGGGTACAGAGAGACAGTGTAACAAGATTCTTCACAGGGCGAGGAAAAGAAGGACACGAGGACAGGCTTCTGCACACAGGTAAGGGGTTTCTTTAATTTCGCCAGCAGGTGATTTGTACATAAAAATGAACTAAAGCAGTGGTAACATAAACTTTCTCTGTAAAAGACACACTTGGGTTGCCAACACTGGACTGGCGTGGTTCTCCTGACTGGCGGTGCTGTGGCTCTTTATGCCGCTCTCCCCGTGCTCACTGAAATTAGAGACAGGTGTTAGACATAATTTAGCTCAGGTGCAAGCGCCCTTACCGCTTTCCCTCTCCGGACGGGCGCTTGACCACGGCCCCGCTGCCACAGATAGATTCCAAACAGTGCAGGGAGAACATTGGTTTAATTCTCTCCCCAGTTATGCCTGACATGGTTTTAAAAAGTCCAATTAGTCCAATATTAGTCCAATATAAGTCCAATAGTGACATAAAGAAGGTAAAATCCAAAGCATGTGGATCAGGTTTGCAGGGTAGTGGTGACATCTATCACATGACGCATAAACACCCTCAAACACATTTGCCAATCTAGCCTTAGTATTAGTGAGTAAGTGCAGTGCACAATTTTACACTAGACAAGGGCATGTCTGGCACAAATGAGGATTTATTTCCAAAGCTCATTTAATAACATCTCCACGAAATCTTCCTGCTAGAGAACCCTAATAGAATCTAATGACTCTGAATGAAGAAGATAAATTTGGTTATAAATATATGAAATTAATCCCTTCAGTGTGTCAAAAAATCTATGAAGACTTAACAACAAACAAACAAAACTGTAAACTTGTAAATATTTGAAAATAATTTGTTTAGGAAGAAACAATTATCAGTTAGCTGTTGAAAAGATTCAAAAGTATCTTGAAATGAGTCTTGAAAAAGAGTCTTGAAACTATTTAATGGCCAGATTAGACCAAGTTAGAAAAGCACTATCTGAAAGGGCGGGAAGCAAGACATGATTTACGCAACTTTGAGACCATCTTATTCAAGATAAGCTCCAATATCATTTCTGGGAATTTCTGGGAAAGAAAAATAGGAATGCATTGAAACAAATAAAAAAACGTGGGGCAATAGTCATCTTCACGGCATTGATTCAAGCAAGAGAGAGAAAGATTAAGAAGAGACCAATGTTCAAAATCCTCCTTAGTTTGGGAGAGCAAAGAGGCCAGATTTTCCTTGTACAGAACTTGAACTTTATGTGCGACTTAGATTCCAGAATGAGGCAAACTATGAAAATTTACTATGTAAATTCTATGCAATAGAATTTCTTTGCAGCTGTGCTTTTATTTAAATTTAACTTAAATGAGAAATTTGACCAAATGATTGAAGAGTGGCTAGCGCAGCAGGGACAGAAACAGATAGATTAGAAATGTATAGAAGTAAGTCATCTGTATACAGAGAGATCATTAGTTCAACGTTGTTTCTGAATATACCTATGATATGAGGATTACATCGAAGGGCAATGGAAAGGGGTTCAATGGGTAACTTAAGGGACACCCCTGTCTTCTAAAACGATATAAACTAAAATTCTCAGATTGAATATTGTTTGTTTTGACTGCCCATACGCAAATGTTATATACGTACATATATTACATTTCCATATATGAAATATATGGTCATGTGAAGCAAAAACATATATGTCATAAACATAAAAGCTATATATGAAACCTATTAGAAATATGACATATACACTCACCTAAAGGATTATTAGGAACACCATACTAATACTGTGTTTGACCCCCTTTCGCCTTCAGAACTGCCTTAATTCTACGTGGCATTGATTCAACAAGGTGCTGAAAGCATTCTTTAGAAATGTTGGCCCATATTGATAGGATAGCATCTTGCAGTTGATGGAGATTTGTGGGATGCACATCCAGGGCACGAAGCTCCCGTTCCACCACATCCCAAAGATGCTCTATTGGGTTGAGTTCTGGTGACTGTGGGGGCCATTTTAGTACAGTGAACTCATTGTCATGTTCAAGAAACCAATTTGAAATGATTCGAGCTTTGTGACATGGTGCATTATCCTGCTGGAAGTAGCCATCAGAGGATGGGTACATGGTGGCCATAAAGGGATGGACATGGTCAGAAACAATGCTCAGGTAGGCCGTGGCATTTAAACAATGCCCAATTGGCACTAAGGGGCCTAAAGTGTGCCAAGAAAACATCCCCCACACCATTACACCACCACCACCAGCCTGCACAGTGGTAACAAGGCATGATGGATCCATGTTCTCATTCTGTTTACGCCAAATTCTGACTCTACCATCTGAATGTCTCAACAGAAATCGAGACTCATCAGACCAGGCAACATTTTTCCAGTCTTCAACTGTCCAATTTTGGTGAGCTCTTGCAAATTGTAGCCTCTTTTTCCTATTTGTAGTGGAGATGAGTGGTACCCGGTGGGGTCTTCTGCTGTTGTAGCCCATCCGCCTCAAGGTTGTGCGTGTTGTGGCTTCACAAATGCTTTGCTGCATACCTTGATTGTAACGCGTGCTTATTTTAGTCAAAGTTGCTCTTCTATCAGCTTGAATCAGTCGGCCCATTCTCCTCTGACCTCTAGCATCAACAAGGCATTTTCGCCCACAGGACTGCCACATACTGGATGTTTTTCCCTTTTCACACCATTCTTTGTAAACCCTAGAAATGGTTGTGCGTGAAAATCCCAGTAACTGAGCAGATTGTGAAATACTCAGACCGGCCCGTCTGGCACCAACAACCATGCCACGCTCAAAATTGCTTAAATCACCTTTCTTTCCCATTCTGACATTCAGTTTGGAGTTCAGGAGATTGTCTTGACCAGGACCACACCCCTAAATGCATTGAAGCAACTGCCATGTGATTGGTTGTTTAGATAATTGCATTAATGAGAAATTGAACAGGTGTTCCTAATAATCCTTTAGGTGAGTGTATGTCACGGCCATACAAATATGTATATTTAAGTATGTATAATACATTTTTAACATATATGGCATGTATATAATGATTTATATACATAGTATATACACTCACCTAAAGGATTATTAGGAACACCATACTAATACTGTGTTTGACCCCCTTTCACCTTCAGAACTGCCTTAATTCTACGTGGCATTGATTCAACAAGGTGCTGAAAGCATTCTTTAGAAATGTTGGCCCATATTGATAGGATAGCATCTTGCAGTTGATGGAGATTTGTGGGATGCACATCCAGGGCAGGAAGCTCCCGTTCCACCACATCCCAAAGATGCTCTATTGGGTGGAGATCTGGTGACTGTGGGGGCCATTTGAGTACAGTGAACTCATTGTCATGTTCAAGAAACCAATTTGAAATGATTCAAGCTTTGTGACATGGTGCATTATCCTGCTGGAAGTAGCCATCAGAGGATGGGTACATGGTGGCCATACAGGGATGGACATGGTCAGAAACAATGCTCAGGTAGGCCGTGGCATTTAAACGATGCCCAATTGGCACTAAGGGGCCTAAAGTGTGCCAAGAAAACATCCTCCACACCATTACACCACCACCACCAGCCTGCACAGTGGTAACAAGGCATGATGGATCCATGTTCTCATTCTGTTTATGCCAAATTCTGACTCTACCATCTGAATGTCTCAACAGAAATCGAGACTCATCAGACCAGGCAACATTTTTCCAGTCTTCAACTGTCCAATTTTGGTGAGCTCTTGCAAATTGTAGCCTCTTTTTCCTATTTGTAGTGGAGATGAGTGGTACCCGGTGGGGTCTTCTGCTGTTGTAGCCCATCCGCCTCAAGGTTGTGCGTGTTGTGGCTTCACAAATGCTTTGCTGCATACCTTGATTGTAACGCGTGCTTATTTTAGTCAAAGTTGCTCTTCTATCAGCTTGAATCAGTCGGCCCATTCTCCTCTGACCTCTAGCATCAACAAGGCATTTTCGCCCACAGGACTGCCACATACTGGATGTTTTTCCCTTTTCACACCATTCTTTGTAAACCCTAGAAATGGTTGTGCGTGAAAATCCCAGTAACTGAGCAGATTGTGAAATACTCAGACCGGCCCGTCTGGCACCAACAACCATGCCACGCTCAAAATTGCTTAAATCACCTTTCTTTCCCATTCTGACATTCAGTTTGGAGTTCAGGAGATTGTCTTGACCAGGACCACACCCCTAAATGCATTGAAGCAACTGCCATGTGATTGGTTGTTTAGATAATTGCATTAATGAGAAATTGAACAGGTGTTCCTAATAATCCTTTAGGTGAGTGTATGTCACGGCCATACAAATATGTATATTTAAGTATGTATAATACATTTTTAACATATATGGCATGTATATAATGATTTATATACATAGTATATACACTCACCTAAAGGATTATTAGGAACACCATACTAATACTGTGTTTGACCCCCTTTCACCTTCAGAACTGCCTTAATTCTACGTGGCATTGATTCAACAAGGTGCTGAAAGCATTCTTTAGAAATGTTGGCCCATATTGATAGGATAGCATCTTGCAGTTGATGGAGATTTGTGGGATGCACATCCAGGGCAGGAAGCTCCCGTTCCACCACATCCCAAAGATGCTCTATTGGGTGGAGATCTGGTGACTGTGGGGGCCATTTGAGTACAGTGAACTCATTGTCATGTTCAAGAAACCAATTTGAAATGATTCAAGCTTTGTGACATGGTGCATTATCCTGCTGGAAGTAGCCATCAGAGGATGGGTACATGGTGGCCATACAGGGATGGACATGGTCAGAAACAATGCTCAGGTAGGCCGTGGCATTTAAACGATGCCCAATTGGCACTAAGGGGCCTAAAGTGTGCCAAGAAAACATCCTCCACACCATTACACCACCACCACCAGCCTGCACAGTGGTAACAAGGCATGATGGATCCATGTTCTCATTCTGTTTATGCCAAATTCTGACTCTACCATCTGAATGTCTCAACAGAAATCGAGACTCATCAGACCAGGCAACATTTTTCCAGTCTTCAACTGTCCAATTTTGGTGAGCTCTTGCAAATTGTAGCCTCTTTTTCCTATTTGTAGTGGAGATGAGTGGTACCCGGTGGGGTCTTCTGCTGTTGTAGCCCATCCGCCTCAAGGTTGTGCGTGTTGTGGCTTCACAAATGCTTTGCTGCATACCTCGGTTGTAACGAGTGGTTATTTCAGTCAAAGTTGCTCTTCTATCAGCTTGAATTAGTCGGCCCATTCTCCTCTGACCTCTAGCATCAACAAGGCATTTTCGCCCACAGGACTGCCACATACTGGATGTTTTTCCCTTTTCACACCATTCTTTGTAAACCCTAGAAATGGTTGTGCGTGAAAATCCCAGTAACTGAGCAGATTGTGAAATACTCAGACCGGCCCGTCTGGCACCAACAACCATGCCACGCTCAAAATTGCTTAAATCACCTTTCTTTCCCATTCTGACATTCAGTTTGGAGTTCAGGAGATTGTCTTGACCAGGACCACACCCCTAAATGCATTGAAGCAACTGCCATGTGATTGGTTGATTAGATAATTGCATTAATGAGAAATTGAACAGGTGTTCCTAATAATCCTTTAGGTGAGTGTATATCTTTGGATAAATGTGTAATATATAAGTTACACATATATGCATAGCATATTATTTACCTAAATGTGACATAACAAAACAATATATATTATAATATATATGTTTTGGATATATATGTGGGATATATAACTGTCATTTATGTCAAATATGGTGTGAACAAATGATTTTAAAATATGTCACTTATATGTATGTAACATGTTCTTAATGTCTGTCTCATATATGTTCCTACATTGATATGTATATGAATTGCAAATACACAATTTTGCTTTGATGGAGGATATAAATGATACAAATATATTAAACATATGGTGTATATACATTTACATTCACTTATCTATGTTACATATATTATTTTTTTTAATACAGGTTTTTTCAAATGACATGCCTTAAGCCTTAAATGTTAAATGTTGCAGTTAGCTAGAAAAAAGTACTATATCTGCATTTAAACATTTAATTTTATTTTCTTTATTTAAAAGGAAAAATAATCACATTATCTGCACAACCAGATATTTAAGTATATTATTAAACAAAACACTGACAATAAAACAAAGGGGAAAAAACAACAACAAAAAACCAACAAAACAAAACAAACACAGAAAAAAAAAATCCACCAATGGTATTGTAGCTAAGGATCTAGGTTTCTACAGCCTTTTTTGGTGCCCGCAGTTCTGGTTTATTGCCACCCCCAATTGGCCCCTGGTGGTACAAGGAAATTTCTGGATCACCGCATCTGTAATAAATCAGAAAGACAGCATTTCAGCTTTTATAGAATGGATTTAATAGGGCCAAAAATGACTGTTAAACTGTTAAAACTATAAATCATATAAATAAATCTGAATGGTTGCACCTTATTTCAAAATGTGATCAACATTTTAAAGCAAAAATTAACTTTGGTAGAGTGTTGGGTTGTAGAGTTACCTGGATATGATCTGAGTCCACATGGTGGTGAAATATCCTTAATAAGCTTAAGGCATGCAACCCAACACTACCAAATTTACATTTTGCTATAAAGTTTGAATTGCGATGATAGCTTAAAGGGTGTATAGAACTAGTTAGGGTGTATAGAACTAGCAAAAATCAGACAAGAAACAAAAAGGTAAGTTAGAATTCACAGTGTGCTACTTTGCAATAGACAATGACAATTATACTGAAATTTTGGTGTTTTTCAGATTTTTGAAAGGCTATGCTGAAATCAACACCAGGTTCTACCCAGGTGTAAGTCTGGTCACACTGATCCGCCAAAGATGAAACTGATAAATACTGATGGTATTAGTGAAATGATCTTATGCTTGTTTTACAGTCATATTTGGTTTAACACATCTTTAACAAATGAGGCCCATTGAATCATGAAACTGTCATGATAAATAATCTACATTGTTGCCAACATACAGCCAGCCACCTTAGCTGTGCTTTGGTGACATCAACACAAGAACAATAAGGCATATTTTAAGTAACATACTTCCTCATTAAAGCATCAACGTTGATGCTGTCCAGGGCCTCTTTTGTCTCACCTGCCATTTTGGACTTGCCACCTAAGAAACAGTGACATTTCTGAGATTAGAACAAAATCAAAATGAACTCCCATTTTATACAACCATGTAGTTTGCTTTTTCAACCTAAAATCTTTAACAGTCAGCTTGAGTAAAATCCAAGTAGCTTCAGTAAAATGGTGATAATGTAAATAGTGAAATCACTCAATTTAATTACAGAGCACATTTAAAGCAACAGATGCTGACCAAAGAGGAAATGGAATTCGAATAAGTAAATATATCAAATAAATATTAACTTAATCAGAGTACATGATAGGTAGAATAAAACACTCAAGCTCATTTAAACATTTGATAAAACTGCACTTTAAGCTCAAAGCGGGACTAAAGCTGAAGTAAAAAGATGAGTCTTAAAATGGGATTAAAATTTTTTTCATGAGAGGTTTTTCACTATTCATGAGAGGCAGGTTGTTCCACAGTCAGTGACCAACAGTGGAAAATGCTAGTTCACCCTTATTTTTACACTGGGCCTGTTGGATGTGGAGCAGTAATTTGCCGGATGATCTAGGGACCTGGAGGTGGAATAGGGGCTGAGGACATCAAAAATGTAGCCTGGTGCAAATCCATAAGGCTTTTGGGGAAGGATAAAGCAACTTAATCCAGGAGATGTATTTTCCCCCAAATCTAAACTTTTCCAGAGTGTGGAACAAATAGCTCCCCTCCACTTTGTCAAAAGCTTTCTCAGCATCCATCGTAATCAAGGCCTCCTCTGTGTCAGTGAGAGAAGCATTGTAAATTGTATTAAAAATCTGAAGTTTCTTGGGGGGCTCAAAGCAAACCCCCCCTATTTTTTTCCAAAAGCATTATAGTTAGTAAATATGTGCTTGGTTATTTCTAAAGCACACTTGAATTTATTTGAGTTATTTAGACATCCAAATACAAAAAAAGGCCTGCACACTATAATAATGAAACAAAACAAGAACACTCAATGTGAGATAAAACCACAGCTTTACTGGAAAACAGCAAACGTTTAGGTCACGAGTGACCTTCCTCAATGCCTAATAACAATGCAACTTTAAACAAAAGGTCACATGATTGCATAGGTTCCATGATAACCAAAATCACATGATCACAAGACAAACCACTCCAAAATACAAAGTGAATAAAGAAGTAACAATAAAGCATTACATAAACAAACATCGGTATATAAATAATTGAATAAAACAAATACCACCTATCTAAACCGAATATCAAATACAAAAACATACAAATAAACAATTAAATCAAAGTGTCCCATGGTCATATGCAGCATTTGGAAAATACTAAATAAAAAAGTTACAACTTGTCATATAATTATACACAAGAGTCACAACATGATCTGTAAAAAAAAACAATACAACATCTGAAAAAATACACAATACAAAAATTCTGTCAACAGAACCTTAGATGATAATCTACATAGAGGAATAGAAAACATTATAAAAAATTTATACCCTGATATAGGAACAGATCTATTTACATGTATTGCTCTGACCAAAATAGTAAAATAACATCTTCAGAGGAAGCAGGACAACTGAAGTTCTTCATTTAATCCTTTAGGATGTACACAAATCATATAGTGGATTCACTGTCATTGTAAGTCTTTTTTGCATGTGTAACCTCCCTAATCAAGGCTTGTCAATCAGACACGCTTGGAAGTTGCGTTCGTTGCTATATCAACATTAATAGGCTGTGGGCGTGTTTTCTCCTAATAATCATTGGCTGGTCGAAAGAAAATGAAAGAAACACAACTGTAGCGCTCTACTTGAGATGAAATTAAGGGTCCCCGGTAGGAAAGCTCCGCAAAAACTACTTGAGGGGTGATATGTTGTTCTGTGTTCACGAGCGAATCTGCTGTTGTCAGCCCTCTCAGAGCGGTTCACGTTAGAAGCCGCCGGGTTCGTGTCAGTTTTTCCAAGTAGGACTTTTGGGTTCGGGTTTGTAATTTATGAAAACATATGCAGGCATTCAGAACTTGTTTCGCTGACACGCTCTCATCACAGATATGCTAGAAGGAAAGAGTTAGGGGCCGTTTGCTCAAAACGTGTTTTTGAGTACATCTGCTCTGTTTTCCAATTGTTTTCCTATGTTAAAATGCTAACAAACATCCTTGACTGCTGCACTGCTTCTCGCTGTTTCCCGCAGAACAGGTGTTTTGCCGAAATTGGAATCACTGCCAGAATCTGAGTGCCCCTCGCGTGCACGCGCATGACGTCAGTTGACGAGACAGTGGTGCTGCGAGTTTAAAACTCTTCCGTCTACAAAGCGTTTATAATAAATCTTTTTCACACAATTAACCCAAAGGCAATGTAGTAAATTATTATTTAAATGCATGAAAGTGTGAATTAAAAAAACATTAAGTAAATTAATTTTGATGAAGTAACAACGGAAGCTGAGATGTAGCCTACGCTTGTTATTCTGAAACTGGGCAGAGGCTTCGACAGTGCAAGCATTACACCACATGTTGCTAGCGTTGCAGTTGTGAATAATCTGTTTGTGTAATGTGCATTGATATATGTTTATTATGTCAAATGTGTACATTATGCAAAATAGTGTAATATGTATTTGATGTGTAAGAGGACTGCACATTGGTGGAACAAGCATTCAAGGAATTTCACTCCTTTCATAAAACAACATAGAATTCAACTGCATTGACATGCTATTGATGTAGGCTATGGTGTTATTTTAGTCATTTTATATATAAAATTGACTATATGAACTCTTATCATTGGACCTAAATATAAACATCATACAAATTTATATTACATTAATCTGTTATGTTTTACACATAACATTTCAATAAACATACTAAAGTACATTGATGAAATGTGTGTGGATATACAACGAGACTGTAAATAAGAGAATAAGTAACATATTGTTTGATAGTAAGGCACACATACAAATCTGACAATGGAAGTGAATATATGAGGGTAAATTATATAAGTGAGCTATTAAGTTTGTGGATAGCATACTCACATTTTCACCAAAGGGGAAAGGTAGATCACAAAATTGCTAAAGGATAAAAGATTTTACTTTGTAATATACTTAAACGTTTATTCCCACAGTGCAAGTATTTATTTGCTCATTGCAACAAAGCAAATTTCTGCTTATTTTGTATAAAGATTAATCTGATCTGTAATAATATCCTTTGGCTATAGCATATCAACTGTAATATCTGTTATCCATAACAACATGGGTTTACATGTGGGCAGAATCATTTCAACAATCTCATCTGAACACTCTCCCTCAACTCAGCATTTTGATGTCACATCACATTTATGCTGGTGACATATCTTCCTATGAAGGCTGTGTCCTCAAAACCATTTGACTGTCTATATTATTAAAGGGTTTATCAGGGGGGATTATCATTTTGGCAATGTTATTATTACACCTGCCAAAATTATAGTGCCCTCCCAATCTCAGGATTAAAAGTTCACAGAGATATCACATTTACACTGGTAACATATCTTCCTATGGAGGCTGTGTCCTCAAAACCACTTGACTGTAGCTTTAATAAAATGGGTTTACCTGGATGGATTATCATTTTGGCAATGCTATTATAAAACCTGCCAAAATTGGAATGCTCTCCCAATCTCAGGATTAAAAATTAACAGAGACATCACATTTACACTGGTAACATGTCTTCCTATGGAGGCTGTGTCCTCAAAACCATTTTACTGTAGCTTTAATACAATGGGTTTATCTGGGGGGATTATCATTTTGGCAATGCTATCATTACACCTGTCAAAATTGGAGTGCCCTCCCAATCTCAGGATTAAAAGTTCACAGATACATTACATTTTTACTGGTAACATAACTTCATATGGAGGCTGTGTCCTCAAAACAATTTGACTGTAGCTTTATCAAAAAGGGTTTACCAGGGGGGATTATCATTTTGGCAATGTTATTATTACACCTGCCAAAATTGGGGTACCCTCCCAATATCAGGATTAAAAATTAACACATTTCCACATCACATTTACGATGGGGGACATATCTTCCTATGGATGTTATGTCCTCAAAAGCATTTGTCTGTAATTTTAATAAAATGGGTTCATCAGGGGATTATAATTTTGTTGCCCTCCCAATCTCAGGATTAAAAGATCACAGAGAAATCACAATTACATTGGGGACATATCTTCCTCTGGAGGTTGTGTCTTTGTAAATGTTGACATTATAAGGAGGACACGAAAGGCGAGTTGCTCCTCTCAGGTAAGTATTTTCAATGGACACACTGCAGTGCTCACAGCTTCATAATAATAATTCTTCAGCTTCACAATAGGTATTGCCCCAAGTGAAGGAGTTCAAGTACCTCGGGGTCTTGTTCACGAGTGAGGGAACAATGGAGCGGGAGGTTGGCCAGAGAATCAGGGCAGCGGGGGCGGTATTGCACTTGCTCTATCACACCGTTGTCACAAAAAGAGTGCGGAGCCGGAAGGCAAAGCTCTCGATCTACCAGTCAATTTTTGTTCCTACCCTCACCTTGGTCATGAAGGCTGGGTCATGACCGAAAGAACTAGAAAGTCTCGAGTACATCGGCACAAATAGGCTTCCTCCTAAAAAGGGTTGATGTACAGCACCGGGCGCTCCTCCCCCTCCACCACCTGCAAGAGTACGGCCCCCAGCCCTCTGTCTGAAGCATCTATCTTTAATAGAAAAGGAAGAAAGAAATTAGGTGTATGCAAAAGTGGCCCCCCACAAAGTGCTGCTTTAACCTGCATGAATGCCTGTTGGCACTGCTCCGTCCACTGGACCGGGTCTGGAGCCCCCTTTTTAGTGAGATCAGTCAGCGGGCTGGTGATGTCCGAATAATTAGGTACAAACCTTCTGTAATAGCCAGCCAGCCCCAGTATCTGTCTCACCCCCTTTTTGGTCTTGGGTCTCGGGCAGGTTGCAATCTCTGCAGTCTTGTCAATTTGGGGATGTGCCTGCCCATGACCCAAGTGGAACCCCAGATACGCCCAGGGGGCATCCTTACCAGATGCCCAAACCACCTCAATTGACTCCTTTCGACGTATAAATGATAATATCATCTAAACTGGCAGCGGCGTAAGCTGTATGCTGTCTGAGGATTTGGTCCATAAGACGCTGAAACGTAGCAAAACAAACCGAACAGAAGTGTCACAAATGTGCAATCCAAACCGCGTGGAGAAGGCTGTTTTTTTTTTCACGGGAAATTGGTGTCATGGGGATCTGCCAATAACCCTTTATCAAATCCAATGTCGAATAAAATCGAGCAGTACCTAACCGATGGAGCAACTCATCAACACTGGGCATCGGGTATGCATCAAATTTAGACACTGCGTTGACTTTTCTATAATCCACACAGAACCGTACAGACCCGTTGCTCTTCGGAACTAGAACAACGGGACTGGACCAATCGCTGTGGGATTCCTCTATTAGCAGCCTTGTCGCCTGCTCTGAAGGCGGAGTCTTGGGTCCTCAGCAGCGCATGCACCTCCACAGTCATCCACGGCTTCTGGTTGGAGTGTGTGGTGATGGTCATGGAGAAGGTGACATCATCAATGCATTTGCTGATGTAGCTGGTCACTGATGCTGTGTATTCCTCCAAGTTGGTAGAATTGCCATATGTTGCAGCCTCCCTGAACATGTGCTAGTCAGTACAATCAAAACAGTCCTGAAGAGCAGAGATAGCTCCTGCTGGCCAGGTTTTCACCTGCTTCTGGAGCGGTTTTGTGCATCTGATGAGCGGTCTGTATGCTGGAATTAGCATAACAGAGATGTGGTCTGAGTACCCGAGGTGAGGTGGGGCTCTGCCTGGTACGTGCCTGGGATGTTTGTGTAAACAAGATCAAGCGTGTTCGCCCCTCTCATTGCAAAGTCCACATACTGATGGAATTTAGGGAACACTGTCTTGATATTCACATGGTTGAAATCTCCGGTGACAATAAACAGTCTGTCAGGGTGAGCATTCTGCAGTTCTTTAATAGCCCCATACATTTCACAGAGCGCTTCCTTAGCGTTAGCGCTGGGGGGAATGTAAACTCCAGTTATAATAACAGTGGTGAATTCCCCACTTTTTATGGTAAATAAAAAGGTCTGCATCTAACAGTCACAAGCTTCACCAGTGATGAGCAGTAACTACAGACTAGCATAGAGTTATTGCACCATTCTGTGTTGATGTAAACACACAAGCCACCACCGCAAGTCTTACCACACAGAGCTGCATTTCTGTCGGCACGAAACGAGGCGAGCCCGTCTAGCTGAATGGCGGCATCCGAACTGTCGTTGAGCCACGTCTCCATGAAAACAAAGATGCAGCAGTCTCTAAACTCACGCTGCGTAGTCTGCTGTAGTCCAGTTTATAGTCCAGAGAGCAAACATTTGAGAGCAGGATAGATGGGAGAGCCGGCCGGCTAAAGTTTGTTTTTAGCCTAGCATGGACCCTCGCCCTCTTGCTGCGCTTTTGCTTCCTCACAAACCGCTTACGATGTCCCCTCCCCCGGCTACCGGCATCAGGCGATGCTGAGGACTGGAGGCCTGGTCTCCGCAGCAAGCCGAGTTCGCTTCTCCTGCAGATCATCATACAGCTTGGTTGTTACATGAATCTTATATTTTAGCAGTGTCTGGCGATGGTAGACACGAACACCGGTTTCATTGATGTCCATGTGCCGTAAAATTCGGGCTAAGTGACAAAAATAGCACCATTTTGGATCTGGTGTGGCCGCTGCGTGCTACCATCATCCTTGCATAATGTGATGTCTCTGTGACATTTTAATCCTGAGATTGGGAGGGCACTCCAATTTTTGCAGGTGTAATAATAACATTGCCAAAATGATAATCCCCCTGGTAAACCCATTTTATTAAAGCTACAGTCAAATAGTTTTGAGGACACAGCCTCCATAGGAAGATATATTACCAGTAAAAATGTGATGTCTCTGTGAATTTTTAATCCTGATATTGGGAGGGTACTCCAATTTTGGCAGGTTTTATGATTGCATTGCCAAAATGATTATCCCCTCTGTTAAACCTATTTTATTAAAGCAACAGTAAAATGATTTTGAGGACACAGCCTCCATAGGAAGATACACTCACCTAAAGGATTATTAGGAACACCATACTAATACTGTGTTTGACCCCCTTTCGCCTTCAGAACTGCCTTAATTCTACGTGGCATTGATTCAACAAGGTGCAGAAATGTTGGCCCATATTGATAGGATAGCATCTTGCAGTTGATGGAGATTTGTGGGATGCACATCCAGGGCACGAAGCTCCCGTTCCACCACATCCCAAAGATGCTATATTGGGTTGAGATCTGGTGACTGTGGGGGCCATTTTAGTACAGTGAACTCATTGTCATGTTCAAGAAACCAATTTGAAATGATTCGAGCTTTGTAACATGGTGCATTATCCTGCTGGAAGTAGCCATCAGAGGATGGGTACATGGTGGCCATAAAGGGATGGACATGGTCAGAAACAATGCTCAGGTAGGCCGTGGCATTTAAACGATGCCCAATTGGCACTAAGGGGCCTAAAGTGTGCCAAGAAAACATCCCCCACACCATTACACCACCACCACCAGCCTGCACAGTGGTAACAAGGCATGATGGATCCATGTTCTCATTCTGTTTATGCCAAATTCTGACTCTACCATCTGAATGTCTCAACAGAAATCGAGACTCATCAGACCAGGCAACATTTTCCCAGTCTTCAACTGTCCAATTTTGGTGAGCTCTTGCAAATTGTAGCCTCTTTTTTCCTATTTGTAGTGGAGATGAGTGGTACCCGGTGGGGTCTTCTGCTGTTGTAGCCCATCCACCTCAAGGTTGTGCATGTTGTGGCTTCACAAATGCTTTGCTGCATACCTCGGTTGTAACGAGTGGTTATTTCAGTCAAAGTTGCTCTTCTATCAGCTTGAATCAGTCGGCCCATTCTCCTCTGACCTCTAGCATCAACAAGGCATTTTCGCCCACAGGACTGCCGCATACTGGATGTTTTTCCCTTTTCACACCATTCTTTGTAAACCCTAGAAATGGTTATGCGTGAAAATCCCAGTAACTGAGCAGATTGTGAAATACTCAGACCGGCCCGTCTGGCACCAACAACCATGCCACACTCAAAATTGCTTAAATCACCTTTCTTTCCCATTCTGACATTCAGTTTGGAGTTCAGGAGATTGTCTTGACCAGGACCACCCCCTAAATGCATTGAAGCAACTGCCATGTGATTGGTTGATTAGATAATTGCATTAATGAGAAATTGAACAGGTGTTCCTAATAATCCTTTAGGTGAGTGTATGTCCCCAGTGTAAATGTGATGTCTCTGTGAACTTTTAATCCTGAGATTGGGAGGGCACTCCAATTTTGGCAGGTGTAATGATAGCATTGCCAAAATGATAATCCCCCCCCAGATAAACCCATTTTATTAAAGCTACAGTCAAATGGTTTTGAGGACACAGCCTCCATAGGAAGATATGTTACCAGTGTAAACGTGATGTCTGTTAATTTTTAATCCTGAGATTGGGAGGGCACTCCAATTTTGGCAGGTGTAATGATAGCATTGCCAAAATGATAATCCCCCATTAATCCTATTTTATTAAGGCTACAGTCAAATGGTTTTGAGGACACAGCCTCCATAGGAAGATATGTCCCCAGTGTAATGTGATATCTCTTTGATCTTTTAATCCTGAGAGTGGGAGGGCACTACAGTTTAGGCAGGTGTAATGATAACATTGCCAAAATGATAATCCCCTCTGGTAAACCCATTTTACAGTCAAATGGTTTTGAGAACACAGCCTCCATAGGAAGATATGTTACCAGTAAAAATGTGATGTTTTTGTGAACTTGTAATCCTGAGATTGCGAGGGCACTCCAATTTTAGCAGGTTTTATGATAGCATTGCCAAAATGATTATCCCCCCAGATAAACCCATTTTATTAAAGCTACAGTCAAAATGCTTGAGGACACACCCTTCATAGGAAGATATGTCACCAGCATAAATGTGATATGACCTCAAAATGCTGAGTTGAGGGAGAATAATATAATTTTAGCAGGTGTTCAGATGACATTGTCGAAATTATTCTGCCCACAGGTAAACCCATGTTGTTATGGATAACGGATATTACAATTGATATGCTATAGCCAAAGGATATTATTACAGATCAGATTAATCTTTATACAAAAATAAGCAGAAATGTGCTTGTTGCAGTATATGAGCAATAATACTTGCACTGTGGGAATAAATGTTTAATTATATTACAAAGTAAAATCTTTAAATCCTTTAGCAATTTTGGGATCTACCATTCCCCTTTGGTGAAAATGTGAGTATGCTATCCACAAACATACTGGCTCACTTATTTAACTTACCCTCATATATTCACTTCCATTGTCAGATTTGTCAATGGAACAACAGATTTGTGTGCCTTACTATCTAACAATATTAATTATTCTCTAATTTACGGTCTCGTTGTATATGCATAATTTTTTTTCATATACATTTTTATGATGTTCATATTTTGGTCCAATGATAAAAGTTTATATAATCAATATTACATATAAAAATGACAGGAATGACACCATAACCTACATGAATAGCATGTCAATGCAGTTCAATTCTACTTTGTTCTATTTGTGAAAGGAGTGAAATTCTTTTAATGCTTGTTCCACCAAAGTGCAGTCCTCTTACACATAATATATACATATTGCACTATTTAACATAATGTACATATTTGACATAATAAACATAACAATGCACATTACACAAACAGATTATTCACAACTGCAACGCTAGCAACATAAGGTGTACTTCTACACATCAAACATCACAAACGCTGAGGCAGCTGGACATTTAAGTTAAATTACATGGAAATGTAAAACACAATGAGCTTGGCAAAAGACCAAATCAAAGAGAAGTGCACAAACTGTCCTGTAATTCTTACACTGTCGAAGCCTCTGCTTAGTTTCAACTTCCGTTGTTACTTTATCCAAATTAATATACTTAATGTTTTTTAACTCACACTTTCATGATCTTAATTAAAAAAAATCCTACGTTGCCTTCCTGTTAATTGTGTGGAAAAGATTGATTATAAACGGCTTTGTAGACGGAAGAGTTTTAAACTCGCTGCACCGCTGTCTCGTCAACTGACGTCATTCGCGTGCACGCGAGAGGTACTCAGATCCTGGCAGGGATTCCAATTTCGGCACAACGCCTGTTCATTTCAAGACACAGTGTCAATATAAAAAGAAGGTCTCAAAAACGTTTGTCGTTTCATTCGTTGCGCTGCAACTATTGTTTTAAGCACAAGTGTCACAAAGATTTAACATTCTGAACAATTTCAGATTGCAAAGAGGTGACTGTTACAATGTTTAAAATGATTCCAGATTTTTCTGCACCAAGCAAAGTTTCAGCATTTCATAAACGGCAATGTTTTTTGTTTTTGTTTTTTCTGAGGGGCCACAGTGCCTTGTATGTATACTGTTGCAATACTGTTACTTATGTTACCACGCTAACATAAATATAAATATCTAAAGCCTTATGCAAAATGGTGAACAATACACTGCTGCATCAGAATATAAGCCCCAGGTGAAAGTAGTTTAAATAAGATAGAAATATTGCTATTGTATACAACAAATCCTCAAAGTAACAATAATAATATTGTATCATATTATAATGACAAACTGGACAACAATAAATACATGTTGGGTTATAATAATAATAACAATCTAAAATGTAAAACAATATAAAAAATAACAACTGAATTCCCAAATTTTAGTGAGTGAAGTAGGAGGTTTTGCTCTCCCTGTTCATTAAAAAAAGAATAAAAAATGGGTCTGCAAATTATATGTAGGTAAATATTGCTTATTTTTCACTGTATTGTGGAAATACATTCATAATCTATTTTTTTTTTTTTTTTATTTTTTGCATTATACATGTTTAATGTACTTGGCTTTAATGTCTTATATGATGAATAATAAATTAAAGATTTGAAATCAATTTTATGTAATTTTATTTAACCTTTTTTTTTTTTTTTTAAATGCTGATAAAAATCAACTAAATTTTCTGTTATAAAAATCCTGATGGTATACATCGTAACAACCCTACTCCTAATGCACTGTTTGATTGAAGAAAAAGTTCAAAAGTTCCCTATAATAATAGCGAATTATAGCAACATGGAATGATATTTGCAACAAATAAATAAATGCTCCCTTTTGTACTGAGATTTCAATCACTATTGAAGACAACAAGAGCCAGAGAAAGAGAACAAAGAGGGAAGTTTTTTACTATTTAATGAAGAAAAGTTTTTGGAGTAGTTGAGAAAGTGCATCATAATATTTACGTTTATGTAGTTTATCCACGGAAGTATTGTTTGATTAATTTTTGGGACATTCCAGAATTCAAGGACAATGTTGGTATCAATACTCTTCAAAGTTTTACTTGTTTAGTTCACATTTTTTTGGTTACGTATTCGCCAGTAAATACAACTATTTAAGTTCAGGTATGCCATTTTCATGGTTTGTGCTCAAAAAAGGGGTGCGTATCAACAGGTTAAGAAAAGAGGTAATACACCTTCAGAAAACTGTATTCATCCAGCTTAGGCTTCAAATATAATTTTTAAACCTTTTTAGAATACTGATGAGAGTGCAACCATGTTACTTAAAAATTGTAACAGGGTTGCACACTCACGCTAATATTAGCAATTTCTAAAGGAAAGATGCTAATTTGGGAATGAAATGTCAATGTCAAGATCATTACAGTCAGATTTATCAGGTTGAGCTGTATAGATCGACAAAGGCAAACAATGCTGAAAAGACGATACAAATATTGAAAAAGGAAGAATTACATTTCTTTTCTTATGGCCATGCTGTTAGCAAATTTCTTCATGTTGTAATTACCTGTTTGCCTGTGACCTATTGTTTTTCCATTTACTTTATCAGGCTAGAATGGTTTCAGTAACAGGGTTGAGCACATGATATGAGACACAATTTAAATGCAATATTTAAAAAAAAAAATAAAAAAAATTAAAACGCACAATTTTACACAATGAAAAGACACTTTTATCAAACACGTCAAACAAAAAGAAAAAAAAAAGAGAGAACAAAATTACACTCATTCTAACTATTATATCTGACATGTAATTTGGTTATTAACAAATGGGATAAGGAAAAAGTTGCTATTTTAGGGGGTATACTTTAATTTTAATTACATTTTTTAAATGATTGTTTTTTTTAATTTACAGTTGAAGTCAGAAGTTTACATACAACTTAGCCAAATACATTTAAACTCAGTTTTTCACAATTCTTGATATTTAATTGTAGAAAACACTCCCTGCTCTTTCCTTTTAAGAATGTGAAATGTCAGAATAATTTCCAGTGGGTTAGAAGTTTACATACACTTTGTCAGTATTTGATATCATTGCCTTTAAATAGTTTAACTTGGGTCAAATGCTTTGGGTAGCCTTCCACAAGCTTCTCACAATAAGTTGCTGGAATTTGGCCCATTCCTCCAGGCAGAACTGGTTTAAATGAGACAGGTTTGTAAGCCCCCTTGCTCGCACATTCTTTTTCAGTTCTGCCCACAAATTTTCTATCAGACTGGAGTCAGGGCTTTGTGATAGCCACTCCAATACCTTGACTTTGTTATCCTTAAGCCATTTTGCCACAACTTTGGGAGGTATGCTTGGGGTCATTGTCCATTTGGAAGACCCATTTGTGACCGAGCTTTAATTTCCTGACTGATGTCTTAAGATCTTGCTTCAATATATCCACATAATTGTCCTTCCTCATAATGCCATCTATTTTGTGAAGTGAAACAGTGCCTCTTGCAGCAAAGCACCCCCACAACATGATGCTGCCACCCAAATGCTTTTTGGTTGGAATGGTGTTCACTGGCTTGCAAGCCTCACCCTTTTTCCTCCAAACATAATGGCCAAACAGTTAAATTTTTATTTCATTAGACCAGATCTTTGTAAAAAGTAAGACCCTATGGGCACTTGCAAACTGTAGTTTGTCTTTTTATGTCGGGTTTGGAGCAGTGGCTTTTTCCTTGCTGAGTAGCCTTTCAGGTTATGTGGATATAGGACTCATTTTACTGTGGATATAGATACTTGTCTGCCCTCCTTTGCTGTTGTTCTTGGATTGATTTGCACTTTTCGCATTAAACTACGTTGATCTCTAGGAGACAAAATGCGCCTCCTTCCTGAGCGGTATGATGGCTGCTTACTATTGTTTGTACAGATGAATGTGGTACCTTCAGGCAATTGGAAATTGCTCCCAATGATGAACCAGACTTGTGGAGATCCATAAAATGTTTTCTGAGGTCTTGGCTGATTTATTTGGATTTTCCCATGATGTCAAGCAAAGAAGCAAAGAGTTTGAAGATAGGCCTTAAAATACATCCACAGGTACATCATTGTCTGGAATTTTCCATGCTGCTTAAAGGCACAATTAACTTGTAAACTTCTGACCAACTGGAATTGAGATATGGTCAATTAAAAGTGAAACATTCTGCCTGTAAACAATTGTTGGAAAAAATACTTGTGTCATGCACAAAGTAGATGTCCTAAACGACTTGTGAAAATTTTTTTTGCTAATGAAAAATTGTTTGCTAATATTAAATGTGTGGAGTGGTTAAACATGAGTTTTAATGGCTTCAACTGTATATTAGTAATTTTTTTACTTTAAAACAGAATTCTCTCTGGTGACATATGTAGGCCTTCTCCAATCATTTAGTCCACTTAAACCCTGCCCCTTTCTTATAAATACCTTGCATAGAGTTGAACGAAGTGTCAATCTCATGTTGGTGAAGATGGCAAGGTGTTAGTTTTAAAACAAAAGATGATTTAATGTTAGTAATTTAGGAGTAGCAACAATCACATATAAAATAATTATATTTTATCATTATTGTGAGGTGTAAATGAAGATCCACTCTGCCAGTGTCACTCAGTCACCATCTGTACGTTCCTTCAGAAAACAATGAGTGCTGCACTCGGGCATATTTAGACTTTTACGACATAAGAAAAATATGGTTTGGATTATTTATGAAAACTGGACAGATAATGGACAATGTTGCATTTTGTCAACTGCACACATTTGAAAAAATAAAAAATAAAAGAATAGTTTAAAGATGCACTCATAACTTTTTTTATTGTGTCAACTTGGACAGTGGTGTGGATGCAGCATCATTCAAAATCAGTATTTTTCAGTTACAGATGCCATTGTATAAATTTTCTATTCACAATCAGCCATGATTAATTTAATCCAAGAGGAAAGGGTCCAATAACAAAACGGTTACTGAGATCAGCTGGTCATGTGATTTTAAAATGACAGCCCCCATGTAGAATAAAACAGCTTTGATAAGGTTACTTTTACTGACTAGAGTCCTCATCACATATGAGTGGTCATGATTTTATCAACCCAATCTCATGAAAAGATATATGTCCAGCGACGTCATTGGCTGTTGTGAAAGTCATGGGAATTAAAACGAGTGCAGTCGCTTGATATCATATGAATTAGCCAAATTTAGAAAAGTCATTTGAATCCTGATGATTTCACCATGAGAGTGTGTTGGATTTTATACATACGTATGCTTCAAAATTACAATTAATTTCTTCAGGATTAAAACTGTTTTAATGGGGGGGGGGGGGGGGGAAATGGTGCACATTTAATGTTTCTAGTATTATAGTTTTAATTAGGCACTAAAACTTTGTTAATGGGGAAAACCCTCTCAATTCTAACAGTGCTCGATATACCAAAACCACAATTGAGATGCGTTCTCTGAGGAAAAGTTCTTGCCTCAGCCAAAGCTTGGTTTTTGCATCAGTTGACTTGAGGATGTGAAATACAAATTAACTTAATAAACTGAGCTCAGTCTAAAAATGTAAAGTCAACAAATGTCTCACAAACCTATGCAAATATAGCACATTTCAAAAGTTATACCAAAATCTGTTCCCATGAAAATGTTATGCAAAGCCAAATTAGGCAGATCAGACATTGCTGGATACATTTGAAGTAGATGCAGTTGGGAAATGATACATATTACGTGGATAAACCATCTTTACTCTGCAAAAAAATATTTTCAAGACAATAATTTTTGTCTTGTTTTCCAGTAAAAATATCTAAACATTCTTAAAATGTGATTTATTTACTTGACAAGCAAACTGACATAAGATTTTAAGTCTTGTTTTGAGAGAAATCTAATTAAATTAAGTGAACTTTATACTTAAGAAAAAAAAAATCTGCCAATGGGGTAAGAAATATAAACGTAATTCAAAGGGTAAACAAGTGTATTTTGCTTACCCCATTGGCAGATTTTTTTGTTTGTTCTAAGTATAAAGTTCACTTAATTTAATTAGATTTCTTTTGCCAAAAGCACTTAAATAGTCATAGCAGTCTTTTCCTGGCTTGGTGGATCGGGGAAAAGTCTGACCACCACTGCCACCAGCCCTGAAATCCAGAACAATACAGCCTCTATATGCATGAAAAGAATATCCTTGATAAAAGCAGGGTGGTCATTGGTTTTGTCACATTCAGGCTTTTATAAACAAATGCAAGGATCAGTCTTGTAACACCTAAAAAGCCCACAATGCCTCTCCTGAACGCACCAGTCTCACTACAACATTTCCAGAGTACACTCAACAAAAAGAGTGCAGCGATGGGTGGGGTAAAGTAATCTGATACTTCCTGAATGTATAGAAACATCTTGCATCTCAATGATTAAAGGCACCCAGGGTATGCTAATGGAAACTATGAAGATTACAAACAATTGTCCCACCACCATGCGCTCTTTGAAGGAAGCCTGTTGATGCACCATTTTGTAGATGGCAAGGGTGAAGATAGCACTGGCGCTGTTGTAGATTGAGTCCAGGTCAGTCACAAGAGCTGCGAGCATCATAGCCATCATCAAACCCCGGAGACCTGTGGGCATTACATTCATGACGAGGCAAGGATGGGCTGTATTGGTGCAGCCAGTTTACTGTTGCACATTTGCATGCAATGTTCTGGACTGATGCAATCAAGCTCATCTGCAAAGAGCACACATGAGATCATGCCTCAAAATTACAATGATAAACATTGGTAGAACTTTTAAAATGCCAGCCATGAGGGTCGACCCTTTGGCATGGGCAACATTTTGGGCTGCCATGACTCTCTGGACAATGACTTGATCAACTTACCAATACCAGATAGATGCAGAAGTCTGGCACAGAAGGAAAGCAGGCCAGTGCATGTCTTTATCCAGTGGACCTCTAAAGATCTTGAATGAGTCTGGTTTATGATGAACAAGGATTCAGAGTAGGTGATGTTCCTCTCTCGGATAATTGCTGTTACATTGGCGTTCATGTGCTTGGTGTGCAACCCTTCGAAACCTCCTACCTTTAACAAGCTGATAGCCATCAGGCAAAGAGCTCCAGAAATCATGAGAAATGCCTGGAGAGTGTCCGTGTAGATGACCGAAACCAGGCTGCCCTTGACTGAGAAAGGCTGTCATAGTCATTAACAAGATTATGGACACAGAGGTTACAGCCCAGAGACTCCTGGATGAAGAGCGCTCTGGAATAGAGATCCACGGAGAGCTTGGTGAAGATGTAGATGAACAGAGAGGTATTCTGGCATGTACACACTGGAGTAGACATACACCGGTATGAAGACCCAACCTAGGAGCTGCAACAGCAGGATTGCTTTGAACTCCTATGCACTTACGGCGAGACCGCTTGAGTCACCTGAGCCAGTAAGGCAGATGAAGTGCTCGCTGCCAATGTTGCTGACAAAAGAAATGCACCAATAACCATCCAGTTCATGGAACGACCAGCTAAGATGTATCCACTTACAGTACCTCCAGTTGCCCTCTACATTGCATAGAAGCCAAAGCAGAGGACAAGAAAAAAGTACATGGTTACAACAACTGCTGCTTCCATTGTTGATGCCATTTTTTTAATATAAATAATCTGCAATTCAGTGGTCATATGCAGCAATGAACGAGAAGAAACAGATTAAAAACAACATTTAACCAATTTAAATGTGGCAAAAAGGAATATTTCCAGACATGATACTGTAAAGAGACCTACAAGTCATATTTAGGTTGGATGTTTACACATTAAAAATGTTTATGCATTAGCCAACAAAATATCAAACTGAGCTGCATTTAAAAAAAAGACAAGTCATGCAATCATACAAGCAAAACATGACTTAATTTCATACATTCACTAAAAATCACCTTGACACGAGTTGAATAAAGTAATTACAAAAATGGCAAGAAGTTAATTCTGAAGAAAAACTCCCTCAGCATTTGTTAGCAGATGACACTTGATTTGATATTTGGTAATCAAATGCAATTTCATTTAGATTAAGTGTGGTTGAAGTGTCCGAATACTTTTTGGGGCCACTGGTAGAAATTTCTGCAATTCTCACAATGTCAAGCAATTAAAAAATATTCCGCAATGGTACATGTAACATGCTATACTTAATCTGAAACTACTTTAAACAACATTTTATCTGTACAATTATTGAATAATGATTACACATGCTATTTTGGATTTCATATTATTTGAGAGATATAAAAAGAGATGTAAAATAATTTATATACATACAATTAAACACTTTAGCACACAACACTCTGAAAACTTTAAAACAAACTTTTTAAATAATGACCTAAAATATCCTAGCTTCACAATCCTGAGACAACAGGTCATGTTAGAACCTTTGTATCACAGGTTTAATGGTCTAAATGATAGATGCGATCTAAAACTTGTAAAAACATACCAATGTCTTTAAAAACCAGGCATTAAAGTTTAATTTAATGAACGATGCAATGCAGTCTCCATGAGAATTTATGAGGGATAAAACTGTTCTCACCTCCGTCTTATCAGTAATGTCATCCAACCCGCACAAACCTCAGATCCAGCCCATGCGCGGCTTTCACTATATAGAAAACTTTTCAAAGGTATAGACCTTATTCTCAGCAGTGCCATCTTTGGACTGTACAGCAGTTTAAAGTGTTTTTGGATCGTTCCATTGACAAAACAAAAAAACTCCAGACAGCACGAGTTGTGGAAAATCAGATTTGATCAAGGAGATTTTTTGAGCTTTATACCTTGAGGGTTATTAAAGAGATAGGTTAAGTCTTTCCCTCACATCCTCGTTGTTGTCACATTTTGTCTACACAGTGTTCAAGGACTCTTATTTTGAAGTTTTCTCTTGCTCTACGTTTCCCAGTATCCATTGCTCTAATCACTTCATATGTTCGTTCTTATTCCCACCTGTATGCCATTCCCTCATTAGTTTCCATATGTATATAAACCCTCTAGTTTTGTTCATGATTTGTCAGTCCTTGAACTGTAATGTTGTGAAGTGTTATGTTTATTGAAGTGTTAATTTGTTTAACTAGTTTGTAATTTTCAGTATTTGCGTTAGTTTCCACTGCAGCGATTATAATTAAAAGTTTGAAAGATTCTACTCCTGCGTCTTCCACTCCTTGGACACCAAACGTTAGTTGTCATACCCATTAAAAATGATGGCACTAGCGAGAATAAGGACAATAAGTGTTGGGACAATGATGGTTCAATGATTTGGTGAATTTTTGTTTTAATCACTTACAGTCCAGAAAAGGTACTATATGGCATTACCATGGAGCAATAATGGTATGGTAATACAATACTTTTCCATGCCATGGTGTTGAATGGTACTGGCACCATGATATTTAAACATTTTTGAGGAAATATAACCCATATGCAGTATACAATGAATTCACAGTGGAAATGGAGAAGAAATGCACATCAGTTCTTTGAAAATTTCTACTTTAGCAATACAATGGGACTAAAAGGCACCCCTGCAATGGGGGCTTTTTACACCAAATATTATCCTTTCACCTATTGGACAGATATTGAAAAATGTTTGATTTAATGATCTTAAAACTGAAAATAATAAATTATTTTGTCTAAAAAGAAATGTTAATTTCAGGGATTTTCATTTGATACAAAAATTTTACAGCATTTACTAAAATATTAAAAATCAGATAAAATTGATTCAATATCACCTTTTACTGCACTTTATTAATCATCACTCTGTCAATATATTCTCCCAATTCAATTAGTGTTTATATATATTTATACCCGTATCTAGTGTATGTGTATTCTACATTGTGTGTATTGTGTACATTTGTTATGTAAATTGTTGTGTAAGTATGTGTACATTTGTTATGTAAATTGTTTTGTGTAAATATGTTGTTTATTGTAAAGTGGTTTATGTCTCGTCACTGTTATGACTGCTATGTTACTCGGAACTGCACACAAGAATTTCACCTACTGTTGCACTCGTGTACACAGTAGTGTGACAATAAAGTGATTTGATTTGATTTGATTTGATTTAGACATTACATGCAAAGCTCTCATAGAACAGGAACATTTAGCAGTGTATAGTGTCAAACAGGTGTTTATAGGAAAGGGCTGTGGTACTTTTGGATACTATTTAGTGTTTTGGGAGAAAAACTCCATGGAGCCTTTAGTCATTGTATCCTACAGAATTTTTTTAATTAGCATACACATATAGAGCTATATGGAAATGTTTTTTTTTTTTTTGTGAACTATGAAGCTCAAACACTTCGGTGTACAGTTCTACTTTGTTTCAACATGAGTATATAAATATATGTTCATGTTGCTCAAACCTATAAGACATTATTTCTTGTGATTTGAGGTGATTTGTTTTTTTTAAAGAATATCCTGGGGCCAGATTCACGAAAATGTTCTTAAGAAAAAAATTAAGAAAGTTCTTAGGATAAATTACAAAAATGTTCATAAGTGCAATTCTAGAAAAATTCTTCAGAGGTTCTCAAACATTTTCTTAAGAACATCTTAATTTTTTTCTTAAGAATAAAAAGACAGGCTTTGACATTGTCTGATCAGCCTGCTCATGGGGTTGCCATATCTAATAACCTACAACAAATTCAATACTTCAACACTGGTAAATTGTAACGTTAATTTATCTATTAACTTTTTTTTTTTTAAGTAGCACTGTGACAGGGCGATGGGCGGGCCCGGGTCGTGATTCTACACACCCAGTCTGGCTATTCAAGCCTCCGACAGGGATAAAGGCCGACTGCGGTGGTGCGACAGAGAGAGACGGTGGTGCAACAGAGAGAGAGAGTATACATGGGTCTGCTGCCCTTATGTGTTTGTGTCTTTTTAATTAATTAAATGTCATTTATATTGTCAAGTCGGTTCGTACCTCCTCCTTTTTATTAATACCTTTACACTGGTGCCGAAACCTGGGAAGGAGGAGGGATATGGCATAGTGGAGTTCTCGCCACTACCATCCACCCCAACAGCCGTGGCCATCAGCCGGGGGACGGAGGAGCCTGGCTGCCTGGATGCGGAGGAACGGCCGCCGACCACCTGAAGTGGTCAGGGCTGCTGCCAGGGGCAGGGGGAGACCCCTACCAGCCACTAAATGCAGCGGGGTCAAGAGAGGACCGCGAGTGGGTGGGGGGGGGGGGGGGGGGCTTCCGGCCGACTGCCTGGAGCAAGAGAACTGCCTCTGTTCCCTGAGAACGTGGTGTGGAGTTCTGTCCGCCAGGGGCCGGAAGACTGCCTCCGATCCAACCAGGCAGTCGCGGCTGTCGTCCGTTAGAGGATGGAGGACCAAGCTACGGCGTATTGGAGAACCGTAAGTGTTAGTATTTTCTCTCTCTCTCCTACTGCCGCTCCACGTTGGCCTTTTCCCTCTGTTTAAAATTTTACAGTGTTTTTTGTTGTTGGGGGTACTACACTGTTACATGAAGTACCCCCTATTTTAATCATTATTGTTTCCCTCCCCCGTCCCCTCCCAGATTCATGAAGGTGGGGATGACCTGCCGGCAGACATGGCGTAAGGCACGCCCTCCCACAGGGAAAGAGGGGGGGTGGGGGGTTGTGTACATCATGCCGGGGGCTCACCGGCCTGAGAGAACGGAGGAGGAATGTGACAGGGCGGAGGGCAGGTCCGGGTCGTGATTCTACACAACCGGTCCCATATCAGGCTAATCAAGCCTCAGAGAGGGATAAAGGCCACCTACGGACGTTGGTGTGACAGAGAGCGAGCGTTTACGGGCAGCTGTCCGTCATATGTGTGTGTTTCTGTCTTTTGGTTTCAGTTCTTCATTAAAATATTATTTATTTTGACAAGCCGGTTCTTGACGAGTCCTTTCCATTAATATCTTTACAAGCACCTTGCGATACGTTTTTTGAATGTAAAGTGCATGAGATGTGTTAGTTTAATGACATTAACCATCAAAGGAGAATTTACTTGCTGCTATCCATTTGGTAACTTTTACATTGACATGGAGGAAAAGAAAAGAAACAAAATCTACAAGAGCTGGATATTCTTTAGGAAATTACAGCAAGGAAAAAGTTCACATTAGTAAGCTTGATAATAATATCTTGTCGGAAAGTACAAGGGAATGGTGGTGGAGGCTGTCTCTGCTGTGCCCAACTCCGATGTGGATGGGGGGAGAAAGTCTGAGCTCACAAAGGTTATAATTATTATGTTTCTATGAAGTCTAAAGATTGTGGAAAGAAAGCGCTATGCAGCACATCCACATTAGCATGATTGGTCACCACATTAAGAAGCTTAAAAACAATATTTATTGTTTGAATTTGTGATAATATTTACATGGTTTACAAGCTGAAAATAGAAATGTATTTGAACACAAAACAGTCAAAAAGTTTTTTGGTCTAAAATCACATTTCTACGTAAACAGCCCATTGCGACTTGAGGCTCAACATGAAAAACACAGTAGATTAATTAAACATCTTACCTTTTATTATTTAAGAGAACTGTGATGTTAACCTAATTTAAGATGTTATTTACTACATTTTTCTGAGAATTTGAAGGCTACTTAAGTTTTCCCTTAAGAAAAACTTCAGAAAGAAAAAAAGATACTTTCTTAACTTTCAAGTCTACTTACATAACAATGTGAGTGATTGTATACTGGTCACTCAGTTTGAGTGCAAATTATTGCATGTCAGGCCCTTTTACTTGTCAATTACATTATTACCTACAAGAATTGTCACATGTAGAGTTTACTTATTCTGTGTGGTTCCAAATACTGTATGACTGTCCAGGAATTAAGTAAACGAGATAACATTAGATAAAGCACAACATATAAAAACAAATCACTGTAAAAACAAGAATTGTTGAGCAAAGTGAGTTGGGCATAAACCGCATTGCTGCTCACTCTGTGAATTTCAGTGAGAGAGAGAGAGAGAGACTTTTATTACAAACATTTTAAAACAATCTTCAATCAATTATTTAGCCAACAAGAAAACAAATAAATAAATAACAACCACCCATAAACCTTTTTACAAGCATTATCATCATATATAATTATACATACATTTGTAAATTACCATTGCAGTCAACATCGCAAATACAGATATTTATAGCCCACTTAAACTTGAAATCTTCAACATTCTCATTCAGTTGATAATATTCAAATTCTATTCTTAACCTTGACTTCATCAAACCCTCATAAATCAGAACCACATCAGTTTGTCCCATACCACCTAATTTACTTTTACGAGAGAGCCAAACAGCTAACTTTGCTTGTCCGAAAATAAAATTGAGTAGATGATAAAACTCCCTCTTGCTACGTTTATATTTAGGTCCATAGATATACAACTCAAGTGTGAAAACTTCTCCTAATGTCTGACACCAGCCTCCAAGAATTTAAATGAGAGGCAATAATCTACTACAGTCAGCAAACAAATGAAAAACTGTCTCCTGCTGTTCACAGAAAGGACATCCCATCCCCTCTAGTGGATCAAAATGTGCTCTGTGTCTGTTTGTAGCTATAATACCATGTACAACACGCCACTGCAGGTCTCCAGACCTTTTTTCAATGGGAGGCTTGTACATGGTCCTCCAGCTACCTTTCGGGGAAGAGTCTGATCCAAAAAATTCTGTCCATTTAGACTCTTTTACATTTTCAAGTGCACGAAGATGAAGAACTTTTACACAGCATATAAGTAGCTTTTTTCCCAATGTCTCTGAAACTCCCCAGTTGAGGTGTCTTAAAGGATAGAATACCACCTTCAATTTCTTGCCACAATCCAGTTGCAGCTGCAATATCCAGTTCTGGGAAAGAAGAAACAGCATTTTCTTTTTTGTGTAAAAATAAAGAGTCTCTATAGTCCACCGGCATGCACTCATATAGATGGTTCAACAGCCTCTGCACAACTCAGACTGATCTTATGCCAAGCTTAATAGCCAGAGTCTGCAGAAATCCATCCATCTTCAGTCAATAAGTGTCCAATCTTTACAATATTTGCAGACCATAAAGCATGCCTCACAGAAGTTGATTTTAGAACATCCAAATCAATTTTTGGATTAAAGATCAAGGGTTCTTCCAGTAACCACTGACTCTGTTCACCATTTAGATCTCTGCAAACTTTTAAAAGAGTCCACGCTCTCAACATTGACTTGTAGAACGATGACAGACCAGTTAAGTCCAGCGTATTAATGTCCATTAAGAACAGTTGACGATCATAGCCCATTTGACCTGCTCTTCTCAAGAGGCCATGGGCTACCCCACGCCAGCTCACTTCTTCACCATACAGGAGTCTTTGAGCTGTCTGAAGTCTGAAAGCTTTAATTCTAGATCTAATGTCAATGAGTCCTTGACCTCCCTCTGTCCTGGGCAGATAAAGTACTGTTGCTTTTAGCCAGTGATACCCAGACCAAAAAAAATCAACTAGTTTTTTCTGAATGTCCATTATCAGTTCTTCTGGAGGTTCTAATATCATAATTTTATGCCATAAAGTAGCAGCAGTAAGATTATTACAGACCAAAACTCTACCCCTTTAGGATAACTGGAAGAGCAACCATTTCCATCGAGACAACCGAGCACATGTTTTCTCCACTAGTCCCTCCCAATTCTTTTTCCTATATTCTTCAGATCCTAAAAACACCCCTAAATATTTAAAACCTTCTCTTCCCCATTGCAATTCTCCAGGAAGGATGGGACCATTATTGTCATGCCACACCATACTGCCACACTTTTGCCCCAATTAACTTTTGCAGAGGATGCTTTTTCATAAGTTTCTAAACACTTTTTAACAACATTAACATCCTGATTACCTCTTATTAAGACTGTAAGATCATCCGCATATGCAGACATTTTAATAAACTGGGAAAAGTCTATTTCTCTGATTTGCAGTCCCATTAATTCTCTTCTTAATTTACAGAGTAACGGCTCAAAAGCAATGCTATAAAGCTGCCCTGAGATAGGGCAACCTTGTCTAATACCCCTCTGAACCTTTATGGGAACACTGAGACAGCCACCTATTTTTATCAAACAAGTTGCCTCATTATAAAGCAATTTTATACATGAAATTAAATTTTCTCCAAATCCAAAAGCCTTAAGAGTCTCAAAAAGAAAACTATGATCAACTCTGTCAAAGGCCTTCTCTTGGTCCATTGACAAAAACCCAACATCAACATTATTGTAAAAAGCATAGTCATACAGATCCCTCATCAGATGTAAATTATCTGCAATATATCTGCCCTTTACACAATATGATTGATCCGTATGAATAATTTCATGCAATACATCATTTAGCCTTTTTGAAAGACACTTAGAGAGAATCTTATATTCTGAACATAAGATAGCTACAGGTCTCCATTCTTTTTAGTAGCGTCAAATCTCCCTTCTTTGGAAGTAATGTTAAAATAGCATGCTGACAACTTCTTGTTAGACATCCTTCACTTATACATTTCTGAGCAACTTCAAAGAAATCATGACCAATAACATTCCAAAAGCATTTATAAAATTCGGCAGGAAGTCCATCAATTCCTGGTGCCCGCCCTGATGAGAGATCCATTACTGCTGAGGTCAGTTCATTAAAAGTAAGTTGTGCTTCCAAAAGTTGTTTTTTTTCCGTAGATATCTCAGGAAGATCTTGTAAAAGTTCACGTCTACATTGATCATTTAAGGAATCAGCAGAATATAGTTCAGTATAAAAATCCACTGCAAGTCTACACATCCTTTCCGGGTCTGAAACAAGGTGTCCATCCTTATCTATTAAAAACAACATCTTTTTTCTATGTTTAGTTTTCTGTTTTAAATTAAAAAAGAAGGACGTAGGAGCATCTATGTCTCTTTTTGTTAGAAAACGATTTTTTATTTAGATCTCCTTTGACTTTTTCATCAAGGATTAAATTCAAACAGTTTTTCTTTTCAGTCCACATATCCTTCAAGTTAGGGGAAACATTTACAGTCATATTCCCTTCAATAATCTTAAGTTCTTGCTCCAAACTCTCTAATGTTTTCTTTAAACACAAAGTAGAATGAGAAGAATATTGTTGGCAATACTCATTAAACACTTTCCCAATCTCCCACCATTGAATAATATTGTCATATCTTCCTTTCTCAGTCTTCCAAACTTCCCAAAAATTCTTAAAGTTTTCACAAAAGAATGTGTCTTCCAACAATTTAACATTAAAATGCCAATAAGAACTCTTATAGGTTTTTGTTATGAGACTACATTCAACTGCGTTTGTGGTCTGAAAAAGGGACAGGGGTAATAGTTGAATTCAGGGTCCTGTTCTTCATATTATGAGATGGGTAAAACCTGTCTAAACGAGCAGCAGAAAATGTTTTCATTACTAAAACTCACCCAAGATTACTGTGTAACTAATGGATTATTTTCTCTCCATACATCCGATAAGTGAAAATTCTTTACCAATCTTGCAAGACAAGTAGCTGACATTTGATGTGGTTCTTCCCCATTCCTATCTATTATGAAATCTAAGGTGCAGTTCCAGTCTCCACCAACAACAACAAAATCTCCATCATGTTGTTGTCTTAAAAACTGTTCTAATTTAGAAAAGAGCCTTATTCTCTCAATGCCTACATTTGGAGCATATATGTTCACGAAAATGAAATTCATGTTATGTATTTCAGCTCTAACAATCAAGAGTCTTCCAGGTTCCAATTCATTTTTCCACAAAATATTGAAATTGAGAGAAGGAGCAAAAAAAAAAAATTGCTACCCCTGCACTTAAATTATTCCCATGACTAAGAAAATGTTCTCCCTTCCACCATAGCCCCCAGTCAACTTCATTATCTAAATCACTGTGGGTTTCTTGCAAAAAAATAACATTTAACTTTTTCAAATTAATAATCTCAGAAAGAAATACACGTTTTTTCATATCCCTCATCCCATTCACATTTAGTGATCCTACTCGTAAGATCTCCATCAGAAAGAGAGAGGAAAGAAAGTAAAGAAAAATTAAAGAAAAAGTGAAACCCATCATGAGTCTTTAACTTTCCCCCTCGTTAGTTGCTCTTTTCCAAACATTTTAAATTTTTGTCTAGCAGATGTGATATATTTCTTAAGCCGAAACCTTTTCTGTTGAGAGAGCTCAGTACAATTACTAATTTTTCGGGCCCAAGCTACCGAAGAAACAAAATTCTCAAGATCAGGAAAAAAAAAAAAAAAAAAAAAAAAAAAAAAAATCACCAATTTCTATTCCTGCTCTCCCTTTTGTTTCATCAAGAAAACTATTAATTTGTTCAGCAGTGTACAAATCACTTTTGCTTGCTCTTTCCATCTCAGACCACTGTTCATTTCCCACGCTATCTTCAGTACTCTGAGTTAAATCATCCATTTCATCGCCCACGTCCTCCTCTGAACATTTTGCCTGAGTCACTAAAGAGTATTGCAGCACCTCCTCTACACTGCATTCATTCACCATCCTATTCGTGGCACCACAAGTACTAGCAGGCTTTTCAACAGCATAACTACACCCAGGCTGATCATTACTCACGCGTTTAGAAACAAAACCACTCACCTCCTCTTGTTCCTTTACCTCCTCCATCACTCTGTCAATCTGCACAGTGTCTTGTCTATTCCTTTCAATCGCTTGAAATTCTCCATTTGATTCTTCAGCTCTAGATGCAATCATTAAAGGCTGAGGTTCATCGCGCACTTTATGCGGACACGAGAAGAGCTTATGTCCGACATCGCCACAATCAAAACATTTCAAACTCTCCATGCTCGCGTATACCATGTACGAATTATCTTTGTGTTTCACTCGAAAAGAAACTTCCAAGGATCAATCTTGGGAGCTTAAGAACATAAAAATTTGATGTCGAAAAGACAATACATGCTTTAGCGCCGTATTTTTGCACCCTAATGGAATCGTTCTCATGGGGCTTGCAATTTTCCCAAATCGTAGAAGTTCTTTTATTATTGCATCGTTGGAAACAAACGGCTGGACATTTGAAATTGTGATTTTAGTAGCTGGGGTAGACAGCGGTGAGACCGGAACAAAAGCCACTTTCACCCACAACCCGTCCACAGTCAATTTATTCACTAACGCTTCAGCTTTCAAAAATACTACGACCGCTTTGTTAATTCGCAAGCCAGAGATTATGTTATCAAAACCAACCTTCTGTCCTACCGCCACCAACAAATCTTCGACTGTTACACCCGCCTCTGGCACACACCTGCACCCATTACGAAGGGACAAGCAGGCCGTTCCTTGCGCCGGAACGGCTGCCATACCGGCACTCGATGCTTTTTTTTTTTTTTTTTTTTTTAATTATCTTAAAACACGTAATGTAGGGGGAAAAGAAACAAAGAAAAGAAACAAAATCAAAGAAAAAGAAGGGAAAAAACCCCAAAAAAGAAAAGAGCGCTCTCCAACGCCACCACACCCGATGGACATCAACCTCACCGGAAGAGAGAGAGAGAACAAACAGGGGTGCATGCAATTTAACTGAGGATAGTGAATCACTCAGTGGTTCAGATTACTCAATAAACAACATTTCACCCAAAATTGACAATCTCACAAATCAAACAGCAAAATAGCGATCAGAGTTAAACATACAAGATTATACTCAAAACAACTAACATTCAGCATCAAACATACGATTTAGTTGTTCAAGAAGTCACAGTTTCTAATTTAAATCTGCACAGATATCAAGCCTTACTTGGGGAATCCTGTGTGATTTCAGCAGGGTTGTCCATTTGAAATCCTGTTGCATTGAGCGGTCAGTAGAAAACAATCTGGAATCGGTCCTTTGTCTTACGCTCGTCAGTGAAAAGACGCGTCTCTGCTTTTTCCTCAGGTCTTGTGACGGGAAAACGAGGGAGAAGGGAAGCTGGTCGCCTATCTGTTTTCTAAATAAATTCACTGTTGTCTTGCAGTGAAAATGAATGAACCGGTTGTAATACGTATACTACTAGACTGGAACAAAGCTAATCTTACTCTACCATGGCCAAATGTTGAGGTTAGAAAATGTGATCTCACTTTGTCCTTTGTCCAGAAGGAGGGAAAACTCCTTCATATGTCTCTTTGCAAACCGCTGGCATAGAAGCTGGGCACAGAGAGGCCGTTTTTGCCTCTGTCCGCTAGTTTTTTGACAAGATGACATCATCAGTCATAGGCCAATTTTTGACCAATGACGTTTGAGATTGGGTTCATGGGCAGGACTTAACATCCAGCTGTGAAACGGTAAAGGACTCTGGGTTGGGCAAGGCCCTACAGTGCGTTACCGTGGAGACATTGCACGTGTGGAGGCTTCAAGCTATTCTCCGCAGCATCCACGCACAACTCAAATGCGCCATAGAGAGCGGACCACATTATAGCAACCATGAGGAAGTTACCCCAAGTGACTCTACCCTCCCTAGCAACTGGGCCAATTTGGTTGCTTAGGAGACCTGGTCCATAAGCCTGCTCAGAGGAATCTGAAAAGATATGTACCTCATGGGTAGCTCCAGCCATCCCAACTTCAGGAGGGACATATGGCTGGGGAAATGTAATACAATGAAGGTATGAAGGAGCTCAGGTGGCAGGTTAGGGTCATCCCACCCACTCTGTTTGTTCCACAATTGTTTAAGGATGACCTTTGCTCAGGTAATGATCAATCTTATCACAGAAAGAACAATAACGTTTCACTTTAGCAGTCTTCGCTTGTGAAACGGAACCTTTACGATAAACAGAAGTCTTACTCTGGGATTCTCCAACACCATGCAAGATGGTCACATTTCTCTTTCCAGAGTCTGACTTAGTGTGCGAGCCCTTAGACATCGGTTCAGCATCATAGCTATGCAACCAGGTTTCGTAACAGAGCCAATTTGAAAGGTCAACTAGATTAGGGGTAGTGCCAGGATGGCGGAACATATGATGGCGATACTTAGCGCGCTGCTCAGGTGGGAGCTTACTCAGCAAGTGCGAGACACGAGACCCACAACACAACTCCAGTTCACCGTCACATCCCAAGGTTCTCATTAGGCCAACTAGTGACTGCACCTGGAGAATTAACCTCTGGAAGGTGGAGATATCACCTTGCTTTATGTCAGGGCTCTATAGGACAATAGCGATTCTCCTTAAGGCTAGCTGATGCAGTTGACCGAATTTCTCATGGAGCACAGCCATTGTATCAGTGAATGGGGTAGGTAAGTTCAGATAAGTATCTGCTAACATTCTAGTTTCCTCAAGCTTAAGATGATCCACTAAGATCTGATATTTTAAAAGTTCAGTCCCATCTGGTGGGAGCAAACTCTCCTGGATCAGGCCGACTGAACTTAGTGATCATAGGGGTAGGTCATCTATACACATGTTCAGACCCACAATAATGTGCTACAGGCCATAGGTTGGGCTCTGACTTTAGTGCTAAGGCTAGAGGACTCGAAAAAGCAGGCACTGAACTGAATCGTTAGGGAATAGGCACTGTCGCATGGTTGACAGGTAAGGGCATGGCCTTAGGTATTAGTAACTCCTGAATCTCTTTAGGGGTAAGAGGGGGAGGAAGTCCATAAGCATCAGAAGCATAAAGCAGAGGAGGGTGTGACTGAGTTGCTGCAGGAACAAGGGGACCGGTTCTAGTCTCTGGCATTAAAGGTTGGTAAATCGTGGCACCCGAATCCGACAGGGCAAGGGCATCACCCATGTACTCAGGTTATCATTAGGCTCAGGCCATGGAGGTAAGGGAAGCTCAGTGAGGTTTACTTCCTCCTCTAGGTTTGTGGTCTCACAGGGGGACTGGATAACTGTAAGGTAATGTAATCAGTTGCTTGAGGTGAAGAAAAGGATGGCTGAGGGAAGGTAGCATGCTGAAGAGGCTTATAACTCGAGAACAAAGTCGGCGAGCCATCAGAACATACCAGGTCACCACCAGGGGGAGTGCAGTAAGGTTGAAAGGATGGGAGGAGTCTGGTGGACACATGCCTCCCAGGTGTATGGAACATCAGGCTCAGTGACAGTTCTGCCTCATGTGTATTGTACCTCATATTGTTGTAGGTAAACTGGAGGGTGAGTATGTCACTTAATGCAAGATCCTCCACTAATCTCCTCATCAGAGTCCATAATGTCAGAAGGGAATTCTAAATCCAGCTTGAAGGACCAATTTTGTTGTAGAGGTTTTTGAACTGTTCTGTTTAACTAATGGATGAGTAAACTCCACTGGGTGCCTGTTAGAGCACAAATGATGAGGAGACAGATGTTCAACTAAATCACTGTGGTGATGGTAGATGAATGGTAGATGAATGACCACAGATGTAGATTCAGAGATGTATATGGATATATAGAGATATATAGTTTTGTAGCCTGAAAAACAAGAAATAAAGGTAACTAAAGGTAATGAATTAACTGAATATATACACAATAACAGGCATTCCTTGTTGCATAAGGAAACCAAAATATTCCTAATTCACATCAGTGATATTTCTGTACCAAAATTAACAGAAACAACGTATTTTACAGGATAACATAATCCTTAAGCGATTATTGGCCGTTAATAACATACAATGCCCATGTATGGATAGCATAGCGGCTAACATGAAAAAAATTCAAACAAACATGACGCTTATCACTCATTTGGGGCGATAACAGTTTAGCAGATTAACATTGTATCATAAAGACATAATTAATAACCAGTAAAACTGACTTGCATATTAATAAAGAATGAATCATCACACTTCAATCATGTAATTCTGTTCAGATCACTGTTAACACAAATATAATCAAATAGGCTTACTTTGAGGTCAATGACAACATCTGGATGTTACATCTGCATAAATCATCACGAACAAACAGAAATAAATATCTTTTCAGCTAACAGTTCACGCAGCTCACACAGACACAGCAGATAGTAGCAACTCAACTAACTATACTGCTCAGTGCAGGAGTGTTACGGTCTCAGAATAAAAGTCTCTATTGAAGGAGCATTTGGACACCGTATGCTCTTATGCACTCTCACGACTGTGCCTTGGTGTCCATTATATTGTGCACTTGTGTGTTTGAGTGCTCGGTTAGAAGACTTTGTTCGCTCCGTGCATTTTTTTGTGCTCTCTTGCTTGTTGTCTGCTAAACACTAACATTATAAATGCAGTGCTGTCCCGATCGGGCAAGTGACATTTCTTACAACTAACCCGAACCTCTCTCACACTGGCCCCGGGCCATCGGGCAGTCCTTATTGTTAAGCCCTGCTTGATATTACCCACCACTGTCACTGTTAAAGATAAAGAATCTGAAAGCTTCTGCCACAATATATAAATGATATCTCATATATTTCAGTATAAACAGTAGCAGTAACAATTGTTTTACTATTTTACTATGGTATTTTGATGGAAATTACAGTTACCTGCTACATTTCTGTGTCAAATGTATTCACAGCCACCAACTGTTTTACAAATAAACTCTTCATTTCCGCACACTGTTATACAGGTTTCACTATCTGTTAGTATCCCACTGGAACCAGATAACAAGTAGAGATAACCTGAACCACATATGATTACATCACCTGAATGGAAAAAAGTTTTGTGTCACCTATTGGATGTAGATGAAGAGTAAACTACAAGGAATAGCCAGATGGTGGTAGCAACATCTTCAGAGTAAGAAAATGTCTGTGAATACAAGAAAAGAGCACACAACAAATATAAATCACACAAGACTGAAAGAGTCTTAAAGTAGTACATGTTTATATAAAGATATTTTTTTTTGTGCAGTAGAGGCCAGGATTGACTAAGTCAAGGTGGCAAGTATAGATGCTCACAAACAAAATTGCTTTACAAAATTCAGCTGCCAGAATCCTTACAAGAACTAACATACGAGACCATATTACTCCCGTTTTGGAGTCTTTGCACTGGCTTCCCATTAGGTTTAGGGTGGATTTCAAAATTTTGATGCTTACTTACAAGGCACTGCATGAATTGGCACCTCAATATTTGACCAAGCTTTTAACTCCATATACTACAAAACGTGATCTTCGTTCTTCGGATACTGGTCTTTTAACTGTTCCCTCAACCCGTTTGAGATTAATGGGAGATAGGGCTTTTTCTTCATTAGCTCCAAAACTTTGGAACTCTCTACCGATTGAGATCAGGCAAGCCAAATCTTTTGGAATTTTTAAATCTCAGCTTAAAACTCATTTTTTTTAGGTTAGCTTTTAATTGATTTATTGTCTTTTATGGTTATTTTTTTTATTTTTTATTGTGTATTATGTCTCTTTGTGTGTTGAATCTTTGCAATTTTAATTGTTTTTGTACAGCGCTTTGAGATGTACATTTAAAGGCGCTATAGAAAATAAAGGTTATTATATTATTATTATTATATAAACACAGTTAACCAAATCTACAATACAAGACAAAAAAACTCACTGCAACGTTTATATGAATTTAGTTTTCAATTGAATTAAAATCAAACAGCAGTACAGGAAACAATTATAAGAAAAGCAATATAGTCAAATGTCCAGTTCTGTAAACTAACAAAAAGGACCAAAAATCAATTTCCATTGTTTTTTGGACATGGTAGATTGGCATGTACCATGGTAATACCATGTTTTTTGGATATGTACCATGATAAAATAATGGCATTCTTTGTAGTACCTTAGAAAACCATATACATATGATAATATGTGAAAATGGTTATCATATATTATTATATACGCTACTGGTCAAAAGTCTTGAAACACTTACTTTATTATAATTTTTCCCCCCCACATTTTAGAATAATAGTAAAGTCATCAAAACTATGAATAAAATAAATTGAACTATGGGAATTATGTTGTGACTAAACAAAATAAATCAAAACTGTGTTATATTTTAGCATCTTCAAAGTAGTCACCCTTTGCCTAGAATTTGTAGACATATATACTCTTGACATTTTCTCAACCAACTTCTTGAGGCATCACCCTTGGATGCTTTTTAAACAGTATTGAAGGAGTTCCCATCTATGTTGGGAATATATTGGCTGCTTTTCTTTATTATTTAGTCCAAGTCATCAATTTCAAAAACCTTTTTTTTTTTTTTTTTACATTTTAGTAATGAAATAAATTAATATGGTGGCACAATTGTCTATCAAATGATCACTTGGGTCCTCTTTAAAAGAACCAAACTCAGACACCTTTAAGTGGACCAAAAAGTGGACTGAGTGAAAAGGGACCCAATTCTCTTTGTTTACACTGTGTGACCTAGAAAGTGGGCTCAGATCTCCTTTTGGTCCACTTGGCATGTTACGGGTCTCAGTCCATTTTGCATTCACACGGTGTTGTTGTTGTGGAACCCAGACCACTTTTTAAAAGACAAAATTTATGATAATTATTGTTCAAATGATAAAATGATGTAAGGTGTTCAATTAGCTCTGCAAATTGTATTTAGAGGCAACATTCAAGAAATTCAATCATAGATCATGGTAGATTAGTTGTATTATAAACATTAAAATACAATTGATCATGGTTTCATCAATTTACAGCCTCGGGTTACTTCCATTTATTGAAAAAAATTGTAATATATTCATATCGTAATCTCTTAACTGTCTCGCGCCATTCCAATGAGGTCCGGTTAAACTCTCGAGTCTTCATTCGCACAGAACACTGAATATTTGTACTTATTTTTTTGTTTGTTTTGTGAGGAGTTTAAATAGTTTCATCAGAAACTCTGTCATCTCCTTAGAAACAGAATACACGGCTCGTTGTGTCTCTTCTCCAAACGTCATCATTACTGGTGTACGGTAGCCTGTCAGGGCCAAACATATTTTGTATAATGCAAATGGTAAAATCAAGTGAACCACGAGTACGTTATTAGCGAACCAAACGGCAGACTGCAAGCAAACCATACTCAGACCACCTCATGAGCTGGTCTCTGTTTGGTTCGCTTTAATTGGTCTGAGATAGTTTTGAGTGTGGTCAAAAATCCTGCAAACTGCAGTGAGACCCCTGAAATGGACCAAGTGTGAAAATGCCCTTACACTGAAGAAGGGACTCACTCAAGCTATATCTAATACCAGAATGTCATAGAGACTTGGGGTTTGACTCTTTTGACCTGAGCCAGTAAGCACCAACCCAGGCATGCTAAAAACCATTTAAAAGACCTTAACATCTGCATAGCAACACGCTAAAAATCAGCAAGAACACCATACACCATCAGCCAGCAACCACATACTGTTGCAATGCTCCAGTAACCATCCAGACCACCCTAACAACTGCATAGCAATGCACTAAAAAACACTCAGAATATCTAAACAACTGCATAGCAAAATTCTAAAAATGACCCAGATCACCCTAGGAACCACATGATGCCCTAGTAACCATCAACAATAAATAAATAAGTCAAATCATAACACGGTGCGTAGACACAGTACTTAACATACTGTTTCCAAGGCAATGGTGAGATATCAGCTAAATGTGCCTTTTGTACTTTCAGAATCAGAATGAGCTTTATTGCAAAGTATGCTTACACACACAGTGCAAATGCGACCACATATACATACAAAACATATACATTTAAACTTATATACAAATAGTGATATAAAAAAATAAGCTATAACAGATGAAAAAAAGTGACAGAGCAATAATGATATTAGACTATTTTATATACAGATACAGTTATGTGCAGGTGAAGAAAAGATAGGATATGTTAAAGAATATAAATGAAATATGGATATTAGGAACGGATGGACTGAATATTGCACATGGTTGTATTGACAAAAGGAAAGTATTCTGGGGCAGTTTTAACTGTTCATGAGGAGAGGGAAAAAACTGTTCCTGTGCCTGGCTGAACTGGTGCTCAGTGCTCTGTAGTGCCGGCCAGAGGGCAAAAGTTTGAAAGGAAGTGTGCTGGGTGAATGGCATCAAGAGTGATTTTACCAGACCTTTTCATCACTCTGGTTGTGTACAGTTCTAGTAGGGTGGGTAGGAGTGCACCAATAATCCTCTCAGCAGTCCGAACTGTCCTTTGTATTCTTCTGATGTCTGACTTGCTAGCTGAACCAAACCAGACAGTTATAGAAGTGCAAAGGACAGACTCATTGAATGCTGAGTAGAACTGTATTAGTAGCGCCTGTGGCAGGTTGAATTTCCTCAGCTGGCGAAGGAAGAAGAACCTCTGCTGGGCTTTTTTTCACAATGAGAGTCAATGAGGGTCTGCTGCTACTGTGCTGTTCAGAATGGTGAGCGGGGTAAGTGTTGGGGTGTTCCTCCAAATGTCCACTATCAACTCCACTGTTTTAAGTGTGTTCAGCTCTAGGTTGTTTTGACTGCACCAGACAGCCAGCTGTTCAACTTTCCTTCCCCTTCCCCAACAATCGTTGATGTAATAGTAGGTAGGGATGAAAAAAAGATCAACAGTGCTTGTTGACATGTTGAACTTTAACACCCTCACTGCAAAAAATAATTTTCAAGATTTATTTCTTGTTTTCCAGTAAAAATATCTAAACATTCTTAAAATGTGATTTATTTACTTTACAAGCAAACTGGCATAAGATTTTAAGTCTTGTTTTGAGAGAAATCTAATTAAATTAAGTGCACTTTATACTTAAAATGTCTCGGGTTATGTAGTGTAACCCTTGTTCCCTGAAAAAGAGAAACGAGATGCTGCGCTGAAGAGCGCTTTGGGAACACGTCTTAGTTGTGACCAGCTGTGAATATGTGTGCAACACGTGAATGAACATTGACCGGAATTTATAGCCTCTGCTGGTGTAATCATTGGACGCACCTGGAGCAGGGCTATAAATAGATGCGTTACCAGAGCATCATCAGGTATTTTGTCTGAAGAGCAGTCCTGGGGCATCCCAGTGCGGCAGAAAAGCACAGCATCTCGTTCCGCTTTTTTCAGGGAACAAGAGTTACACTACGTAACCCAAGACGTTCCCTTTACAAAAAGCTTCACTATGATGCTGCGCTGAAGAGCGCTTTGGGAACGAGAATACCCACGCCGCCGCACTGTGGCTGTCCAGACCCCCTACGGTTGTGTAGTGTGCTCACAAGAGCGTGAGAGGGCTCAGACATGGGCTTGAGATGTCGACTCAAGGACATAAGAGCCCGGAGTGGTATGAACATCCAAGCAGTAGAATCTAATGAATGTGTGGCCAAGACTCCCGGAGCAGAGAAACCGGGGGGAAAACGCAAACAGACACATTCCGGGCCATGTATGTGCCATCGCGTCCAGACCCAGGGGGGCTGGGTGACTCAGGGAGAAGTAGAGGAGACATTGCATTCATAGAGGCGCAGAGGTCCTCTTCTGCCCTGTAAAATCTCACCCAGATTTGTTCCAAGTGGAGGGAGCCCTAGCACTTAAAATGGTCTCGATAACCTCAGGAGAAAGCCCTGTGTACCTCAGTTGGTACCCTTCAGGGGCCAAGCATGAAAGGTTCCACAATTCGGGCCGGGGATGAAATATTGTCCCCTGTGCCTGAGAAAGAAGGTCCTTTCTGTTTGGAATCGCCCAAGGTGAGCCGTCGAGGAGAGATATTAACTCTGAGAACCATACCCTGTTCGGCCAGCGCGGCGCTATCAGTAAGAGGCAAGACCCTTGTTGGGAACTCTTTCCAAGACTCCCGGGAGCAGAGAAACTGGGGGAAAACGCATACAGACACATTCCGGGCCATATATGCGCCATCGCGTCCAGACCCCGGGGACTGGGTGACTCAGGGAGAAGTAGAGGAGACATTGCGCTGTCAGAGAGGTGAAGAGGTTCTCTTCGGCCCTGTAAAATCTCACCCATATTTGTTTCACTACCTCGGGGTGGAGTTTCCACTCCCCATCTGTATTTTCTGTTTGGACAGTAAATCTGCTCCCACATACAGGCATCCAGGGATATAAACTGCCCTGAGTGACAAGAGCTTGCCCTGGGCCCCAAGGAGAATTCGACTTGCCAGAAATTCAGCTGACGTGAACGGACCTCCTTGATGGTTTATGTAAGAGACTATCGCTGTATTGCCCACCCGCACCAAGACATGGCAGCCTCTGGAGGAAGTATTTCAGGGCCATAAATACAGCCATCAACTCGAGACAGTTAATGTGACAATTAAGCTGATGACCCTCCCATTCCCCTTAAGCTGGACGACCACTTAAGACTGCTACCCAGCCCGTCAGGGAGGCGTCTGTCGTTAGCAGCCTGCGATGACAAGACGCACCTAGAGTGGGACCCAAGGTAAGAAACCAGGGTCTGAACCACATAGAATGGGAATGAAGTCCGTGGTGCGTAACCCTTATTTGCCTTAGGGGACCGGCCCTTGGATGAAACCCCCTGGCTTTTAGCCACAGCTGGAATAGTCTCATGTGCAAAAGCCCCGAAGGGATCATCACGGACGCAGATGCCATGAGACCTAGTATTCGTTGATACTGATGAGCAGTGCAACCTTGATCTAGCCTGACTTTGCTCAGGGTGTTCTGAATGGAAATTATTCGAGCGGGAGACAATAGCGCCCGCATTGCAATCTAATTCCATATAACTCCCAGACAGGTAACAGAGAGAACACTCTTTTGACGCTGAGAGACACCAGATGAGCCAAGACGATATCCCTGTGCTGACCTGCCAGTTCTTGGAACTGCGCTAGTATCAGCCAGTCATCTTTGTAATTCAGAATGTGGAAACCCCGGAGTCGCAAAGGATCCAGTGTTGTATCCATGCATTTTGTGAATCGCCCCCGAAAGCGAACCTCAGGAACTTCCTGTGCTGTGGCAGAATTTCTATATGAAAATACGTGTCCATGAGATCGACCGTGACCAGCCAAAACGTGATGTTGGGCTTGTGACACGACTGTCTTGATAGTTAGCATCTCAAACTTGAACACTGAGTAGTTCAAGACTCGAGGATCTAAATCGGACGCAACCCCCCCCCCCCCCCCACCCCCCACCACCACCCTTCTAGCGGACCAGGAAGTATTTGAATTCCCTTTGACCAAGATATTTTGCAGTTCTTTCAACAGTAGACCTGCTCAGGTTTCATGGTAGTGGGCACCTCGCCATTGAATACCCGGAGGGCGGCGAGTGAATGGAATTCTGTAGCTTTCTTCCACTGTTCTTAGGACCCATATAGATATACCGGGCAGAAGTTTCCATGCTGCCAGGATCTCTGAGATAGGTATTAATTTCGACACTTCCTGTTGAGGGGATGTCAAGTGTTCCGCGTTCCTGGAATAAGGCAGGAAGCAGCGGTACACCCAACTTTTTGTTGGAAGCCTCTGCCTCCCGAAACACCAGAGGCGGCGGGAAAGGAGAGGATTCGTGGGGTACCGGGAGGGGTGAAGTGAATGATACACACACCCCGTCCCGAGGGGAGCTACCCCCACAGGGCTAGGCACAAGACCGTCAGGGCTTTTTCCTTCTAGAAATTACTTCCCTGAGGTCTTGCTTTGGGGGCTGTCGAGGGCGACAAGCCTGTCCCCAGTCTCCGCGAGGGGGAGCACGACTCGCCACGCTCTGCTTCTGAGCCTCCCTTCTAGAAGGACCGGGGCGGGACTGGGTGGCCGACGGCCCCGCCCCTGAGTGTGGCGAGGAAAAAAACTGCCCAAATGCTTCCTCGTGGCTCTTTGCCTCCTGAAACCTGGAGATAACTATATTCATCGCGTCTCCAAATAGGCCAGAAGGTGAAACTGGGACATCAATGAGGAAAGCTTTATCTTTATCCTTGATGCCCAATAGGTTGAGCCATAGGTGTCTTTCTGTGCTGATGAAAGTGGACATAGATCGGCCAATGGCACGGGCTGTCCATTTGGATGCATCGAGACAAAGGTCTGTGGCTTGAAGTTCAGCGAGCGTTTCTTCATCGAGCGTGGAACTTGCACTCAGGTCCTTCAGCAGATCAGCCTGGTATGCCTGTAACACCGCCATAGTGTGCAGAGCAGCACCAGCCTGACCCGCTGCCTGATAAGCCCTCCCCACTACGTGGAGGTGGTCCTGCATGGCTTCGTGGGGAGAGAGGGTTTTTTCAGTGATGATGCCGAACCCAGTGAGAGATAACCCGCAAGTGTCTCCTCAACCGGCGGCATCATCGAATACCCCAGTGTCTCAGCACCCACGATAGTCGAATATATCGACGTCGAGGGCACATGGACACTGGAAGTATAAGGCTTCCTCCATGAACGAGAGAGCTCGCCATGGAAGTCATTAAAGAAGGGAAGGGACTCATGAGGCACTTTCCCCGGCCACTAGACAGAAATCTATTGTTTGGGGGTCTCTTGCATTTGGGGGTCTTTTGTTGGTGTGGCCAGTCTAACTGAAGCCTGGCCACTGCACGAATAACCATGTCGAGTAATTCCTCCGCTGATTTATATCACGGGCGGAATGCTCGGAGGTGGGTAACCTGAAATCTGCCGACTCAAGAGCCCCACGAACGAAGTGTGGGCGCTGACTCCCGGAAGTAAGCGAGACAAGTGCGAAGCATTTTGCCCAAAAGCAGATCACAATGCTTGCACCTGCCCCGCCCCAACGCGAGAGCAGCATGCTTTTCCCCAAAATGATGCAAAACTGATGCGTGTCCCTCTCGGTCATAGAGCAGAGGCAGGGAAACACGCATTGTTTGCCTTGACTTACTGTCATATTTTTTATCCCCCCCCCCCTTTTTTCATTTTGAAAGTCAGAAAGAGAAAGGAGAAAAGGTTCACTGCGCACTACCTAACAGATTCTAACTCCTAACAGAGGAAAGAAAGTTTGACAGGCTTGTGATAGCACACAAACACAGAATGATCTGAAGACAAAAGATCTGACGATGCTCCGGTGACGCATCTATTTATAGCCCTGTGCCAGGTGCGTCCAATGATTACACCGGCAGAGGCTATAAATTCCAGTCAATGTTCATTGACGTATTGCACACATATTCACAGCTGGTCACAACTAAGATGTGTTCCCAAAGCGCTCTTCAGCGCAGCATCATAGTGAAGCTTTTTGTAAAGGGAACAAGAAAAAAAAAATCTGTTAAGCTGGGTAAGCAAAATAAACTTAATTCAAATTACCCCATTGGCAGATTTTTGTTCTTGTTTTAAGTATAAATTTCACTTTATTTAATTAGATTTCTCTCAAAACAATTAAAATCTTATGCCAGTTTGCTTGTCAAGTAAATGAATCACATTTAAATAATGTTTAGATATTTTTACTGGAAAACAAGACAAAAATTCTTGTCTTGAAAATAATTTTTTGCAGTGCTATCAAGGTGTGTGCAGAAAACATTAAAAGTTAATTAATAGAGAAACCCTCCAACATTGTTTACATTTAGCCTGCTTCATCTCTGAGCTGTGCAGCTCTTCTTCTATGATTTGTATAAGAAGTGACATACAGTGGCAAGTGCCCTCTAGAGCGGATGACTGTATAGACAGCCATATCAACATCTGATTGCATGATTACTGAACTCATTTGTCCAAAAATTAATTGATCAATGATCGTTAAGCTTAATTGATCAAATCATTAATGACAATGAATTGATTTTAAATTAATCATTAACATCCCTAATAGCAATGCACTAAAACCACTCAGAACCCATTAGCAACTGCATAGCAATGCACAAAATCTATTTAGAACACCTTAACAACAGTATATTAACATGCTAAAACTTACCCAGAACATCCTAGCAACCACATAGTAAAGGACTGGTAAGCATCCAGAACACCATAGCAACCACACACAACATGCTAAAAACCACCCAGAACACCTTAAGACACTAACAGCTTACAGACAGTAGGCAATTAAGGTCACAGTTATAAAAACTTAGGACACTAAAAAGATCTTTCTACTGACTCTGAAAAACACCAAAGGAAAGATGCCCAGGGTACCTGCTCATCTGCGTGAACTTGCCTTAAGCATGTTGCATAGAGGCATGAGGACTGCAGATGTGGCCAGGGCAATAAATTGCAATGTCCGTACTGTGGGACGCCTAAGACAGCACTACAGGGAGATCGTCCTTGCAGTGGCAGACCACGTGTAACAACACCTGCACAGGATCGGTGCATCCGAATATCACACCTGCGGTACAGGTAAAGGATGGCAACAACAACTGCCCGAGTTACACCAGGAATGCACAATCCATCCATCAATGCTCAGACTGTATACAATAGGCTGAGAGAGGCTGGACTGAGGACTTGTAGGCCTGTTGTAATGCAGGTTCTTACCAGACATCACTGGCAACAGTGCAAAAAGTGCTCTTCACTGATGAGTCATGGCTTTGTCTCACCAGGGGTGATGGTCAGACTTGAGTTTATCGTCGAAGGAATGAGCATTACACTGAGGCCTGTACTCTGGAGCGGGATTGATTTGGAGGTGGTGGGTCCATCATGGTCTGGGGTAGTATATCACAGCATCATCGGACTGCGCTTGTTGTCATTGCAGGCAATCTCAACAATGTGCCTTACAGGGAAGACACCCTCCTCCCTCATATGGTACCCTTCCTGCAGGCTCATCCTGATATGACCCTCCAGCATGACAATGCCACCAGCCATACTGCTTGTTTTGTGCATGATTTCCTGCAAGACGTGAATGTCAGTGTTCTGCCTTGGCCAGTGAAGAGCCCAGATCTCAATCCCATTGAGGACGTCTGGGACCTGTTGGATCAGAGGGTGAGGGCTAGGGCCACTCCCTCTCGAAATGTCTGGGAACTTGCAAGTGCCTTGGTGGAAGAGTGGGGTAACGTCTCACAGCAAGAACTGGCAAGTCTGTTAACAGTCCATGAGGAGGAGATGCACTGCAGTATTTAATGCACCAGATACTGACTGCTACTTTTGTTCAGGGACACAATATTACATTTCTGTTTGTCACATGTCTGTGAAAGTTTCAGTATATGTGTTAGTAATTTCATCCTTTTATATTCATACAAATATTTACACATGTTAAGTTTGCTGAAAATATAAGCAGTTGAAAGTGAGAGGACGTTTCTTTTTTTGCTGAGTTTACATCCATTGACCATTGGCTGCAGTTGGCCGTTCTAATTTCTCCCATTAATTTTATTAGAATTGGCCCATCTCTGCTAAATAATCTCTGGTGCAACTTCAAATTAAAAGTGCTTCACGTGTGCTATAAGTAAATGTCTTATTCACTATGCACTGTATGTACAATTGCTTTAATTCTGTATTTTTGGAGTAAATGCAATTGCTAACGTGAACATGCCATCCATGGTTGCTGGATTACTGTGTGTACTGTTATTTCCTTCTTCCTAATATACTAACAATTTCTTCAAGTACAAATAAATTACTAAAATTGAAACTGAAGAAACTGCTGTCTCTGCTGTCTACCATTCAAAAGTACTCTGTGAAAATATTGCTAAATAAGAGTTTATTATTTTTTATAGCAATTTTATGTTTATGTTATTTACTTATTATTAAATTGTGTGATATATCGGCCTATTGGCCACCCTGCCCTCTGGATATCGGCAATGAAAAAACATATATCGGTAGTTTTAATGCATTGCAATGCAGTTTCTATGGTGCTTTTGATAGTTATCAGATCATTGCTATGTCGTTGCTATCCTAGGGTGGTATGGGTTATTTTAGGAATGCTGCTATGCAGTTAACGACCGTTCCACAGGTGCATGTTCATTCATTGTTTATGGTTCATTGAACAAGCATGGAAAACATTGTTTAAACCCTTTACAATAAAGATCTGTAAGGTTATTTGGATTTTTACAAAATTATCTTTAAAATACAGTATCCTGAAAAAGGGAAGTTTAGATTGGAATTCCCACCTTACAGGTAAAAGAGCCAATCGCCTTTTAGATACAAACATTGCCATCAACTTGAGAACACGTATGCTCATTTGTGTTTTTAGTATAATCTGAGGTAAAGAAGCACCATTTATGATACCAGTTTTGTTAGATTTTACTGCTGATTTGAAATATGTTCTTTGATTGTAATCGGTTTTGAATATCTGAATATTTGAATGAAAAACTGTTTTGGAGATTTAGGTCTTTCCCCATTCAAGTACAGCTGCACTTTCATGACTGTTAAATAGCCTCCTGAGAGCATTTCAAGCATGGCTGACAGTGGACTGACTTGCTAGAAAAACTTTTGATCCTGAAGTTTTGATTCTGACTGATAGAATACGTGCTTCAGAAGATATTAGATTAGTGCTCAAAGAGAAGAAAATGCTGGATATTCATGAGGTTTGTGATTTACATCAGTTTAAATTAGATATCTGCATATTTGCAAAGGTATATAATAAAAGTTTTATTGATATTTGCCTTTTATCATTAGAAAATAAAGTTAAGGGGCCCTGGGTAGCTCAGCGAGTATTGACACTGACTACCACCCCTGATGTCGTGAGTTCGAATCCAGGGTGTGCTGAGTGACTCCAGCCAGTTCTCCTATGCAACCAAATTGGCCTGGTTGCTAGGGAGGGTAGAGTCACATGGGGTAAGCTCCTCATTGCTGCTATATAATCTATACAGAGTTCGCTTTGGAACTCTATCCCTCAGTCTCTCCATGATCACACCTCCATATATGATTTAAAAATCAATCTTAAAATACTTTGACCTATGCTTCTATGACTCTTCAAATTTGATTTTTTTTGTGTTTACTCTCATCCTGTAAAGAGACCTTGAGTTTGAAGAAAGGCGCTATATAAAATAAATGTATTATTATTATTATTATTATTATTATTATTATAATGTGTGGTGAGTTGACTTTAAATTACACTGTGTTGCATACCAGTTTATTATTGTAGTAACACAATGCATGTGACTGAAACAAAAACAAACTGTGACTGGTCATTTACGTGTCTCAGTCACTTCACATGTAATCAGGTGATTTTTGGCACTCTCAAGAAAAAAAAATACAAAATTTGGACAAACAGGAAAATGTATCAGCCCATGCAGATAATTAAAAAAAGTCAAAATATCAGACGATTTATTGGCCTAGGCGATATATCGGTCACCCACAAATTAAAACCACTCAGAACCCCTTTAGAACCACATAACAACATGCTAAAAAGTATCCTGGCCACCATAGCAACTGCATAGTAACACAGTAAAAACTACTCAGAACAATGGTAAAACTGCATTTCAACACGATGAAAATCACCCAGACCACCCTAGCAATGGCCCAGCAACAAACTGTTAACCATCCAGACACCCTAGCAACTGCATATCAACATGCTAAAAATTACCTACACCATCATGGCACCACATGCTGTAGCAATGCCCTCGTAAAAACCTATAATTCCATAGCAACAGTTTAAAAGTCCACCAGAACAGCCTGGCAACCACATAGAATAATGCCCTGCAACCATCCAGAACACACTAGCAACTAAATAGCAATGCACTAAAAACCACTCAGAATACCTTAACAGCTGCATAGCAACATGTCAAAATCACCCAGCCCACCCTAGCAACATGCAAAAAAATAAAATAAATAAAAATAAATAAATAAATAATAATAAAAAAAAAAATCACCCAGACCACCTAACAGCATGCTAGAAATACACTCAGAACACATTAACAACCCCATAGCAACAACACCCAGACCACCTGATCAACCACATAGAAATGGCCTGTTAACTATCTAAAAAAAATACCCTAACAACCACAGCAACATGCTAAAAATCACCCAGATCACCTAGCTAACATCATAGCAACACCATGTAATAATCCAGAACACTCTAGCAAGCACATAGCAATGCATTAAAAGATACACACAAAACACTTTAACAACTGCATAGCACAGCAACATGCTAAAAAAAATCACCCAAAAGACCCTGGTAACCACATAACGCCCTGCAACCATCCAGTACACTTTTGCAAATGTATGGCAAATGCACCAAAAACCACTCAGGACACCTTAACAACCACATGGCAACGCACTAAAAATACACTCAGAACACCATAACAACCCCATAGCAACATTGCAAAAGCACCCAGACCACCTTAGCAACCACACAGCAATGCCCTGGTTAACCATTCAAAATACCCAAGCAACCACATAGCAACATGCTTAAAATCACACGGACCAACTAGCAACCACTTAGCAATGTCATGGTAATGTGTTCCAAAGACCTATCACTTGCTTTTTTATGTGGGACATGAAGACAATTATTTATAGCTGTTCTTTTCCATGAGGGTGAGTAAATGATAATTTTCCTTTTGAGTGAACCATTCAGATTGACTAGTGTGCTGACATGGCTACAGAATGGACATATTTTAATTATTACCTTACTCTAATGGTCACAAGTTACAGTCACAAGAGGAGGACATTTTCCTGATAACCCTGGACACATGGAGGATATCAGACTATTCTGGTGTATAGAAATGTGTGGTCCTTAAAAATTAGGTGAACAGTGGGTGAAAGACAAGAGCAGACTCTTTTACTTTTGTGTCAAAAACAAACACTGATGCATTGTCTTACCTTATTTCACCATATATGAGAAGAACAGTGATAAAATTCCCCATGAAATGGTTTGACAAGCAGATTTCTTTTCCCGTGTTGACATATTTCCAAGGAAAGGAAGTTAGGCAGGACGTATCAAAGGGGTCATCGTTTTTTGGAAAAGTAAAATTAAAATAGTGTTTAGTTTAAGCCACAGCTTCTAATCTTTCAAATTACTCTATTTAATCATCAATCACTTTTTGAATGGTTCAGAGAATTTATTTGACATTATTTGATTCTAAAACTCACAGACTAAAAGACAATTAAGGTGGCCCAAAGGTAACAATTGAAATGATTATCATTGCATTAGATAAAAAATAAGCAAGTACATTTTAGTTGATTAGCTTTACAAAAAACGTACAAGCTTTATAAATCTCGTTGGGAAATTCAATTGTTTATAACTCAAAGGACTGTCTCCTACAAGGGTTGTGGTCCACCAATTTAACATTCTCCATTCACACAGAGCATAGTTTAGAGTTTGGTCTAATATGCGGGCATCCTACATATTAAGAAACAGTTTTCTGTATGCCTAGTGTTGTTTATTGTCAGGCAGGGTGTTTAGAGCCCGTTTTATGGATGTGCACTGTAGAGCAGTGGTTCTCAACCTTTTTTGACTCCAAGGACCCCACTGTCCAAGACAATATTTGAAGGCCCCCTTCCCAAAACTAGACAAGTCTGATTAAAATAATTAATCATAGACCATTTTTGATTCTAGAAGTTTCAAAAAGAGTCTGTTTATAATTTGTGGGCATACATGTTAAAGTATTTTTAGCATTTTAATATTTCTTCACTCGAAGTCACTCGAAATGTGCTGAGGCCCCCTAGTGGGTTGCAATTTTTTATATCTCCTCCCTGACTCGTTTATTTGGGTGAACAAATGTTTGCTCAAAATTGGATTGCATAATATTTAAAATGCATAATGCATATTTCCAAAATGAGAACTGGGTGGCACCTTCTAAATTAAACTTGCAACCTGACCACAATTTTTAATAGCTCTTTCTGGACTCGTTATATAAATCACACAAAATCCGATAAAAAATAAATTAAAAAACATATTGCCATATATTGCCGAGATGAAAACTGGATGGTACCCACTGAATTAAACATGCAATGTAACCACAATTTTATTATATCAAATGACCAATAGATATTTTTTTTTTTATTGTACAAAACGCTTTGCACAAAAATGTATAAATGCAAAAATCTTAAAAATCGAAAATGCACATTTCCAAAATGAGAATTGGATGACACAAGCTGAATCAAACAAAATGTAACCACGATTTTTAATCTCTCTTCCCTGACTTATTTAACTAGGCGGCCAAACGTTTACAAAATGTTTGCCCAAAATTGGAACAAAAGTACAAAACAATAAAAATGCATAACACATTTCAAAATGAGAACTGGATAGCACTTAAACTTAAAATGTGACCACAATTATAAAAGTCCATTCTGGACTTGATACATAAATCATATATATATATATATATATATATATATATATATATATATATATATATATATATATATATATATATATATATATATATTATTATTATTATTTTTTATTTATTTATTAAAGCATATTGCAGAGATAAGAACTGGATGGTACTCGCTGAATTAAACATACATTAAACAAACAATATAACCATAATTTTATTATTCAATCAAAAGGCCACTTTTTTTTTTTTTGGCAAATGCTAAAAATATAAAATGCACATTAACTTAAACATAACAACCATTTTTTAATTCTCATTCTTGATGAGCAAAATGCATATTTCCGTGATGAAAACTTGATGCCACTTGCTAAATTGAACATGCCACATAATGAGGTCATATGATAACAAAATAGCATACCACTGTATGAAAAGTTTATCGTTGCGAAATGTGTTCCATTTCACTTTTTATTTTTAAAGGCCCAGTTAAATGAAACCCGAACCCGACCTGTGGGCAAGCGAGACCGTGTGTACAGTGTCCCTACCCTACCCGGCCCGAATGATCCCATCAGATTTTAAGCCCGAACCCGACCCCGCTCTATTTCTTCTCATAGCTAGTAGGCTACTGTTACAATAGGCTGTATTTTATGCAAGCATATCGCAACATTCGTAACACTACTGAAACAGTAAACATAGTAAACTACCCAGTACACTTGAGCAGAAGGGGAAAAAGCATTGACTTACCGTTTATGCGATGAAACATCACATGGTGGCTGGTGCAGAACAATCTGGAATGAAATAAACAATGCAATAGTCCCCTCTATGCAGCCTGAATTTGTTCAGAATGTTGAATCTTTGTGACACATGCGCTAAAAACAATCAGACGAAGTACAAAAAAATGAAACAGAGAGCAGATGTATTTCTTTTTAAATTGACATGTTGTTTAAAATATGCCGGTACTGCATAAGACGCTGGAAAAAAAAAAAAAAAAAAGAAGCGAGACGCGGTGCAAAATGTCAAAGACATTCGACCAGCATGTGTTTAAACAATGGGAAATTAGAAAATACGGGCGCAAAAACACATTCGGTGTGAACAGCCCCTAAATCGTCCGTTCGCACCCGTCTGTAAGTGAGAACGCGTCCGCGAAACAAGATCGATAAGCCTGTTTATTTTTCATGAATTAAAAATCCGAACCCGAAGTCCTACTTGAAAAAGTGTCCTGTCGTGCACGGGCCAGGTTGCAGAACTCTAATAGTGTGTACTGGGCAACAATAGTGTTGCACATAGCCCTTGTTCGATCTGGCATTTAAAGTGTCATATGGGTAAGGCGGTGGTATCATTCCGTAGGTTGTGTGATGAAATTATGCCCTTCGCAGCAGAATTATTTACAAAGAGAAGAGGACCTGTTTGAACACATGCATTTCTAGCCAGCATTGTCTGAGTTATTAGAGTGTGAAAATATTTTTCCATAAACTGTACATGTGTACCAGTCTTTTATGCATGCAAAATGTATGTAATCTGAGCATAAAACTGGTCAAGAACAGTCCAGGTCACATTTCACCAAAATCAAAAATTTTGCATGAAGAAAATTAACCCAATTTTTATACAAATAAATGATTTTCCATTCGTTCATTATATATATATATATATATATATATATATATATATATATATATATTACTTAAATTGTAATATGGTGGCATTTGTTGTGCAATTTTTTAAAAAAACTGTAAAAATCACTGTAAAAGTCATGAAAATCACCACTGAGAATATAATTCATTATACTCTTTCATATTTATGCAAACATATATATTTTAGAGTGAAATATGACCCAGACATGCTTTCCCACACATTCATACATATGTTTGTGTTGGTACAATAAAATCATTTTCTAAAAGGCCCTAGGAGTGACAAATGTAATATTTTGCAGGGGTGAGGCCAGATGGGATGGGGTGGCAGCTGCCACCTTAAAAAATGAGCTTTGTCACTCCAACTTGTGGCAAACTTGTCTTGTAATCACAACATTAAATGTGCAAATGCCATTTTAATTAGTGAAAGAAAATACTCATTTAGAAGTACCATGCCCTGTTTTTTGGACACGTATTATGGAATTTCCTTGGAGTAATGTGTAAATACCATGGTATCTGAATATGGCAATCATACAGTGCCATGATATAAACGCACGCACACACACACAGTTGAAGTCAGATGTTTACATACACTTATGTCAAATCATTCATACTCATTTTTTAACCACTCCACAGATTTAATATTAGCATACTATAGTTTTGGTAAGTCGTTTAGGACATCTATTTTGTGCATGATATGAGTAATTTTTCCAAAAACTGTTTACAAACAGATATAAAAGCTTTTAGACAATTAGCCATTAGCCAGTTAGCTTCTGATAAGAGGTTTATTGAATTGGAGGTGTACCTGTGGATGTATTTTAAGGCCTACCTTAAGTACCTCTTTGCTTGACATCATGGGAAAATCAAAAGAAATCAGTCAAGACCTCAGAAAAAAAAAAAATGTGGACCTCCACAAGACTGGTTCATCCTTGGGAGCAGTTTCCAAATTCCTGAAGGTCCCTCGTTCATCTGTACAAAAAAATAGTATGCAAGTATAAACACCATGGGACCATGCAGCCATCATACTGCTCAGGCAGGTGACACATTCTTTATCCTAGAGATGAATGTAGTTTGATGTAAAAGTGCGAAACAACACCAGAACAACAGCAAAGGGCCTTGTGAAGATGCTGGAGGAAACAGGTAAACAAGTATCTATATCCACAGTAAAATGAGTCCTATATCTACATTACCTGAAAGTCTGCTCAGCAAGGAAGAAGCCACTGCTCAAAAACTGCCATAAAAAAGCCAGACTACAGTTTGCAAGTGCAAATGTCTTGTCCTTTGGTCTAATGAAACAAAAATGTAACTGTTTGGCCATAATGAAAATCGTTATGTTTGGAGGAAAAAGGGTGAGGCTTGCAAGCCAAAGAACACCATCCCAACCGTGAACCATGGTGGTGGCAGTATCATGTCGTGAGGGTGCTTTGCTGCAGGAGGGACTAGTGCACTTCACAAAATAGATGGCATCATGAGGAAGAAAAATTATGTGGATATATTGAAGCAACATCAAGACATCAGCCAGGAAGTTAAAGCTCAGTCACAAATGGGTCTTCCAAATGGACAATGACCCCAAGCATACCTCTAAAGTTGTGGCAAAATGGCAAAGTCAAGCTATTGGAGTTGCCATAACAAAGCTCTGACTTCAGTCCGATAGAAAAGTTGTGGGCAGAACTGAAAAAGCATGTGCGAGTCTGACTCAGGTTACACCAGTTCTGTCTGGAGGAATGGGCCAAAATTCCAGCAACTTTTTGTGAGAAACTTGTGGAAGGCTACGCAAAACGTTTGACCCAAGTTCAACAATTTAAAGGCAATGCTACCAAATACTAACAAAGTGTATGTAATCTTCTGATCCACTGGGAATGTGATGAAAGAAATAGAAGCTGAAATAAATAATTCTCTCTACTATTATTCTGACATTTCACATTCTTAAAAAAATTTGTGATCCTAACTGATCCTAAGACAGGGAATGTTTTCTATGATTAAATGTCAGGAATTGTGAAAAACTGAGTTTAAATGTATTTGGCTAAAGTGTATGTAAACCTCTGACTTCAACTGTATATACATATATATGCTGTATATATCAGAGTATGGCATTACCAACTGATACCATCACTGTACCAAGGTACAACTAAAGTATTTTTAACATATTTTCATGTTGTGTTCCCTGCCTCAAGCACATAACTAATAAACAATAATACATGTAACTGAGAGTGACAAATAGCGAGGCTAGATTGACTTAAAGAACAGCAGCAGACTGTAGCTAAAAAAAGAAATACAAGAAAGAGAAAAGAAAAGTGGAGCATGCTGAAACAGAGCGAGCAAAAACTTCCTGTCAAAAGCAACAAACATCTTTCCAATCGCACACAGCCAATCAGCAGCAATTATAGCAGAAGACAGAAAAGATTTCCCAACGAGAGGAAAAAGATGACAAAAAACAGGTTATGAAACGTCACATAGAAATAATTTACTGTAATTTCCTTTGAGATCTGAAGAGATCTTAAAAAAACCTTGAAGAAACATGGGAAAAAAAAAACATGGCACAGTTATCTAGAATTTAGCACAAATGTGCTGCTGAAAAAAAAAAAAAAAAACACACACACACACACACAAAAAAAAAACCTACAATGGGGTCCCAAAAGCCTACATTGAAAATCTGGATTGAAATTAATTTACACCTTTTAAAGTTGTAGAAGTTTTAGGAACAGCTGAAAACAGAAAAATAATGATGCAGTGACGCAATATGAATAAGAAATGTCAGAATACTGAAATTCATGTACATTTTCCACTAGTGGTCTCAGAAAAAATATGTTCTAAATAGAAAACAAATAATAATAATAAAAATAACATGAAACATATAGCAACTACATATGCATCTATCGTTAATTAATGCCTTTTCTGTCTGCCATTTCTCACAAAAATTTAAAACCAGATTTGTCTAGAAATAGCTCTAGTACACATCTGCAAAACACTATCCAAGAACGCATATGGGGAACATTTTTGTTTGTTTGTTTGTTTAAAACATACAATACATCTATTATAATTTATTGAAAGAATATTTGCCAATGGGTTAAGAAAAATAAACATAATTCAAGATGTATTCTCTGAAAACAAGTGCAAATATCTTACACTATTTTGTGCAATTTCTTCCCTTTTAAAATTCGAGCAATTAGCAAAACAATTACAGAGTGCACCTTTAAAAGATATTTCAGCCTGATCTCATGAAAATTGCATGACTGTGTTGACATTTTTGCTAAATTATTTTATGTGGCTCCTAAGACACATCACGGCAGTCATGAGGTGAAATGTCTACTGTGTGGCGCTAAAAGCGATTTCAATGTTTCCCCAAACGGATGAGTTTTTTTTTTAAGGTTAATGCTCTGAGTTTTAAATAAATTATAATTAAAAAACAACCTCCTAACCCTAATCCTAAACCTACCCGATTGTGTCAGAGAAGGCAAACAAAAAACAAGTGCTGAAGCAACCACTTCATTTTGGGTGCTTCAATGACACTTTTAGCTTACGTGTTGACTCCCAAAGGAGCGGAGGTACGAGTCCTGAAGAGCATGCAATGCAAGTGCAACACTATCACGTGAGCTACCGCGTAATTTGATTGCACTCAAACAAGCTTGTGAAAAGTGTATTGCCTAAAAGTCATGCACTATAGTAAAAGTGTTTAGATGTCATATGATAGCATAGCGTGATGAACAAAACAAAAATGTATTGTTTAAAAACTGATAATCTGATGTTTTACTTCTGATTTGTGGGAAAGTGAATAAAAGTAATTGTTGTTGTAGCGCCTCTAGTGTTAATTTTACCAGGAAAACAAGCCATATGTTCAACAAGCCACACAAAAATTATTTTGCAGAAATACAGCAAAGGAAATACTTTCACACGTTAAGGAAATACTTTCCTTAATGTGATTCAATGGGACCAGGTTGAAACGTTTAGATATTTATACTAAGAAAATATTTTTTTGCAGTGCCATGCTGCCTTGTGAACACTGTAAATCTCTACTATCAGGGCTTTCATGTGACTAGGGCGAAGTGAATTGTCCTTGTCTTCCAGTACTGTTAGCCAAGAGTGTTTGTCCGGTGTAGTGTGTGTGTGTGTGTGTGTGGGGGGGGGGTTTGTATGGGTGGGCTGGGTCTCCTGATCCGAGTGCCTGGCATTAAGTTTCAGCTCTACTTCTTTTGTGATGGAGGAGGTACAAAATGCAGAGAAAGCCTTTAGAAGCAGGCCCAAGGCACAAGTCCATACTAACCAAACCCTGAACTCAATTGCAGTAAATGAGCCAAAACATAGTCAACGCGCAAGTACATGAATGCAAATGCTTGGTTCCCACCCTTTTCGACCAATTAAATTTTCAACACTTTTCCATTACTTTTCCAGTAATTGGTGATCACTGGAAAAGTATTTTTGAATGAAGTCAGATAAAATCAGAGTTCCGAAAGTAAAAATCCCATACATTTTTTCAATAGGTGAATGGATTTTTAATGACAAGTTCGATAAATGATAAAACCGGTATATGCTTCTGTTGAAGCAATCAGTCCACATTATTTCAACCTTATTTTTTAACAATTTGTGTTTATTAGTGGAATTTCTGGTGAATAAATACACTTCCCATTATCCTGAAGGTAAACAATCCACCAATAAGAGAATAGAGCTCTGCAAAAATTGACGCACTGTGAATGATGCAATCGATTCACTCTTCCAACAGTCTCAAACTAATTGTATAAATATATATATATATATATATATATATATATATATATATATATATATATATATATATATATATATATATATATATATATATATATATATGAATATTTTGCAATGATCAACCTTAAATCAATAGTTTTAGATTTTTCTCTTTTATATTAGATTACATCATTCATAATGCTTCATGGAATTGTAGTTCATTCCTTGTTAAAGATGTTAAGTGTACAGTCTTGTACCTTGAACTTTCGACTGATTTTCAAATACTTTCTTGCTTCAAATCAAAGTTTGTTATGTTGTGATTCACCCCAGAGCTGGTTGGTTTGGTTCATGGCTTAGAACGATTTTATGAAATCCCTATGGAAAAAAATCAATGGGAAAAATACACACGGAACCAAGGCAGACACTATTTTGCTCTCTATATCTAGCCGACTGAATAGTTAAGAGCTTGCATGCAAAGAAATTTAAGTTAGTTAAACTTAATCTATAAATTGTTGATATGTTCACAGCTAGCTACCTGAATAGAATTACATACTGTTTAATGGCACTGACATTTGAAGTAAACTTATTGCCCCCTTGAGTACTGAGGTTTGTTACCAATACAGTAACGCTATAGCATGCGCTTTAAGTATGCTCAGTGGGGGGGGGGGGGGGCTTGCAATGTGTTGGCCCATTTACAAAGAGTATGTTTTTTTGCCTACAAGTCAACATTTCACTACCTTAACCATGGCAATTAACCAGTCAGCCATTCACTCAATCTTTCATTCAATTACACGGTCAGTTTAGACCGAGTTTTGATCAAGATTAGTAGGAGAACAAGACCAAACAGTGCATAAAGTCTGATGCATTAACATTGTGTCACAAAATCAAGGACAAAAAAAATCTGCTAATTTCACTCACATTCTACACAGCTTCAGCTCTTCCAAATGTCTTACGAAAGGAGAGTAGCACCATACTTTGAAGAATCGTGGTACAAAGTACCAGCTTTAAACTTTATAACTTGCGTCTGACTGTCTAAAATTATAAACTAGTGTGTTTTTAACCCTGATGTGAAAGCAGATAGGCTCTTTGGAGAATTGATGTATTGTAAAACAATCGTTCAAATTTGAGAAAACTTGATAGGTATCTTGTAAAATACTTTTTTTTTTTCATTTACAACTGTAGTGACATTGAAGAAACTTCCATTAATCCAAAAAATAACATGTTCCTGCTGATAGAACAATATGTATAGTGCAATAAGTCTGTAATGTCACCCAGGCAGTTGCTGCTTTTACAGTAGTTATTTCCTCTGAGAGTGTAGCTCCCATTTCGTACGGTCGCCAATTCCGGCCGTGCGTAAAAAGTCATTGTACTTCATCTCCGAAGCTTCGCTTGTTTGTTGAATTGTCACCATGGTGTCCATTTGTTAAGGAAGATGCTATTTTGAACTGTGCTTGTCAATCCATCTCCAACTCCATGAGTTTGTTGCGAGAGCGTGGTGTAGGTGTAGTGTTTTTACAGCAGCAGTGAGCACAGATCAGACCCAGGATGAGGGAAACGACACCCACAGTCACTGAAGCACAGATCCCATACAGCAAAGGCAGCTTCATAGAGTCCCATACTAAAAGGAGACCAAACATTTGGCACATACACACAAAGTTTATGGACATCGGAATAGTTCACCCAAAAAAGTAAATTCTGTAATAATTTTGTTATTTTGTTATAGTCATGTTATTTTGAAACACGCTTGACATTCTTTCTTAAGTGGAATGTTCACATCACGTTGTTCAGTGCTCCCCTCCATCAAAGCTTTCTGATTTAATTCGTAGGGTTGGGAACATAGAAAAATGTTTCTGAATAAGATTTAAAAAATACCCACATTTTGTAAAAAAATCCAAGAACCAGAACCAAATGATTTTCATGACTTCCGGTTTAGTTAAAGTGACTGACTCTTACTATGAGAAATACAGCGGAACCAGTGTAGTCCAATTATGGAACAAATTATTCTTATGAGTCTTTTGAATCTATACCAAAACATACAGTGTTTCCTACCAAACTAATGGCTTTTACCAGCCTATTCTTTTAGTGAATCAAAAACACTTACTGAACTGCAAGGAATTATTTTCAGAGTAATTACTGACTGGTTGTTTATTTGACACTGTAGTAAAATATTCACATAATTAGTTTTGTTGTAATTAGTAGTCTTTTTTTACTTGAATGAATAACATATCTTCATAAAAGGTCTGCATAAACACACCTTTTGCAAGAATCAGTTCTGTTAAATATGAAATGATCATATAATTTGCTAAGGGTAGAATATCCAATAAAAATTGCACTATTTTAAAAACATTTCTTACTCAAAAGTACTAAAATAATAAATAATGGAACTGTTAAGGTGTAATGAACCAAAATCATTACATTTCTTTTTCCATTTGCTATTGCACGGCTTCAGAAGACAAGGAATATAGTGCTCAATCATACTACTTTTATTACATCATACTTCATGGACTACTTTTTATGGTGTTTTTGGTCTTTTTCAGACCTGGTAAATGTATTTCACTGTATAGAAAAAGAGTAGCGTGAACATACTTTAAATATTCTCCTTTTGCCTTTCACCAAAGAAAAAATGTCAAACAGGATTTTTAACAATTTGAGGTTGAGCAAATAATCAAAGTATGTAAAGTTCTGAGTGAACCATTCCTTTAACAAGCAAATGCACAAACTGTCTCAATTATTACACTTGCAAGTTCCAACATGCATTGAGAAATTGGACTTAACATAATACTATCGTGGGAACAAGTGTCAAACATTGCATTGGCAGCTTCCCTCTAATAATAAAATCTCGTGGAACTGGTATAACTTCAGGCTTGATAAATGTTGCAATTGTTTGTTAGTCATCAGAAAATGTCCTCAGTGTACTCACATGCGAACTTCACGTTCAGGAAGACTCTCTTTGAGGTCACCTCTGGTGCTTTACTCCAGGCCCCTGTGGCGGTTGATCGTATCCATGGTGTGGCAGTACAGTGATACTCGCCGGCATCGCTGTCCTGGGTGCTGTGGACATTCAGGGTGAAAGTTTGGGGTCCAAGACGCTCCAGGCTACAGTCACTGCTGTCATTGCGTGGCATTTTGCGCACAACGCCCCAGCGATCCATACTGGCTAGCAGCACAGGGCTGTTCGAACCTCTCAATCGGCTCAGAAACCACTTCATCTCATACGCTACGTCTTCTAATGGAAGAGACCATAAAATTATGGTAAAAATGCATCAGACTGAGTGTTTGGTAATACTGTATGTATCACTGTTAGCCAAAAGCAGTTGTGGGTTACAGTGATTTTACTATGGTTATACTTCGTCATGTGGAGTCGTGTGGGCTGGGATTCAAACCACCAATCCTGTGATTAGTGGCCAACCCGCTCTATCAACTGAGCCACAGTTATGTGGCTAATATATAGTTATGTATATATTATGTATATTAGGTTATATACATAATAAAATAATGAATATATTTAATGTATTATATTGTAATTATACATATATATAATTAACTTAACTAGGTCCCATAATAATAATTCAGTATTTTACAATATTCAACCCAGTTCCAAAAAAAAGTGAGTGAAGTTGCAGTTTTTGCACACCAAATTGTTTATTTCACAAAAATAAAATCTTTTAGTAAAAATATATGTATGCAAATAATGCTGTTTATTAGGCTTTTATGTATTATTTTACAATGGTGCATATAATTGAAAATTATTAAATATCATTCTTATTATTATAACAATATTTGTACTTCATGGATAATTTAAATGTACTTGCCAACAAATGGCTGATGTGAAATAATGGTTTCCATGATATAAAAGAAAAAATTCTGAGCAAATACATAATTAAAGATATTGAATATCATCAATAGGCTGATATACTTTTTGCCCAGCACTACCAAGAAATATGCATCAGGATATCTGTAGACCTTTTGTGATGCATTAATGTATCATATTTTTGTATTAATATAGAATTCAAATGAAGCAAAACAGATTAGTTTACTACATGGCTAACCAACAGATAGAGTTTTAACACTCTGTTTTATAAAACATTTTATAGAATATTCACTTACAAAGCTTAAAAATATTGCTTCATGTTTTTTCTCTCAACTTAATAAAATAAAATTGATTTATATTTCTTATTTGCCTCAATAATAGATGTTATAACAGCACATTTTCCCTAATAGAAAGAAAATAAAATGCCTCTAAAGAGACAGTTGTTATGAATAGTAAATCCGGACATATTTTTAGAAATGAAAATCTCCTTTAAGTTGCCTTTATTTGAGGATCCTCCACTATGTGTATGATATGCTTTGCTTTTTTCCATTTAGTGTATAGCTTTAAATTTATGGAGGTTGTGCCAAGATTTCTTTGAACTGCAAATGTTTCAGCTCCATTTCTTGCAAAAGTCTTTTACTGGTTCAAAGAACTACAGATCAATTAGAAAATGTGACACGTCCCATAAAAATAACAGACTTTTGCCACTTCACAGAAATTGCAAGAGAGAGAATAAAGCTAAGCTGGTCCCAAACTAGCAATTAGACTGACTGTACAACAACCCTCCACTGTCAAACCCACACACAGACCTGAATAGCATCTGCCTTCAGAACTGCCTCCTCGGAGAAGACAATGAAAATAGAGATGAGGACGACGGAGACAGGGAGAATGAGAAACATTCACAATACATCAGTGCTTCTCAACTGGTTTTGCATTGGCCATCAAGTGGTGACCAAACATGCAAAATTGTCCTTTAAACATGTTTGACAAGGAAACTGTATTTAATGTAGTCTGTGTCGTAATTTCTTTTACCATGCCATGTATGAAATGAGTTTTGGTATCCTAAGGCCAGAAACACATTTTTCGTATGTACTTATACGCAAGCGAAAGCACTTGGTCAACACGCGGTCCGGTTGAACATGCTTAACCTGCGTTCTCATGGTGGTAACAAACCTCAGTACTCAAGGGGGCTATATAATTACCTTCAGAAGTCTGTGCCATTAAACTGGATGTGTTATTATTCAAGTTTCTATACATTTATTGACTTTATCTTACTTGCTTTATCTTACTTTCTTACTTGCTCAGACAGTCCACTGTAAGGGCAACGTTGAGAATGCATCTCAAGTATGCCTTTCACAAAATTGAGCTTGTGTAGCCAAAGACATCTGTGTTCATTTACTTGCACAGAGTTTGTTTTGGCCTTGAATAAGCAGGTTTATATTTAATCACAGTTTATTATTTGCATTTACCATTTTTGCATCAGAATGACACAAGCCTGGTGTAAATTTCTTAGATGTTGCTCTTTCAAAGCTCTGGAGACTTCATGGAGTACTTTGTTATATTTAATTTAAGTATCAATTTGGTCTCAGATGCTTTTGCTTAACACTCTAATGAGAAATATAAATAGAAACAAATGCACCGACATACAGTAAAGAGCTCTAAAAAGATTGTGGTCAGCATAGCTCAGATCATTTGTTTTCGGGAGAATTTGATGATAAATGTTTGATCTTGTATTGAGTGCTCAGGTCTTTCAATGCTCAGAGTCTATGGGATTTTTCCCCAAACAATTTTAGAGCACAACAAACAATAAGTCTTAATCCAATTGCTTATAAGTCATAACACACCCCTACTAAACAAATCATTAACATCCATAGCACAAACGATGCAAGATCAATTGCATGATTAAATTTAGTATTAAGGGTTAAGCCTTTTTTTAAATACTCAGTTCACCCTCAATAATTTTGATGCTTGCCATAATAAACTCAATAGTTGAAAGAAGGGACTGATGTGAATCTAAATGGTGCACAATTTACTGTTAAGAGTCAAAAATGGAATGCTTTATCATTATGCCTTCCCATGATCACTATCCAACATCCATCCTGAGCTGATGTGTTTGGAACTTGAATTACAATAATGATGAGGACAAGGTCAGTGGATTGCGTGATGTTTATAGAGTCTGTAGGGTGAGAACAGAGAATGGATCATGGTTGCTTCTGAGGTCATATCTGATCACTCAGAGATATGGGTTGACATGCACACAATTGGCTTGAGGGACTTGTAGTGAATAAATAGCAAAAAGGCATTTAATTTAATGTGCTTAACCCAACTGCTTCAACAATTTCAACAATGGCCACAGATCTTTGTAAATCCTTTTTAGAGGTCTTTTTTAGAACTTATTATTCATCTGAAAAAAATCACATTTTTAAACAGCCCACCTGGCACCAACAACCACCCATGCAATTATCTAATCAGCAAATCGTGTGGCAGCAGTGCAGTACATAGAATCATGCAGATATGGGTCAGGAGCTTCAGTTAATGGTCACATCAACTATCAGAATGGGGGAAAAATGTGATCTCAGTGATTTGAACCGTGGCATGATGGTTGATGCCAGATGGGCTGGTTTGAGTATTTCTGTAACTGCTGATCTCCTGGGATTTTAACACCCAACAGTTACTAGAATTTACTCAGAATGGTGCCAAAAACAAAAAACATTCATTGAGCGGCAGTTCTATGGACGGAATCACCTTGTTGATGAGAGAGGTCAACAGAGAATGGCCAGACCGTATCGAACTGACAAAATCTACGGTAATTCAGATAACCACTTTTTTTTTTTTCCACAATTGTGGTGAGAAGTCTTTTCTGAGATGCGGGTTGGCACTGTTTTGGCAGCAAGAGGGGGACCAACACAATATTAGGCAGGTTGTTTTAATGTTGTGGCTGATCGGTGAATTGTAAGATTCATTGTGAATTTGTTTACGTATGTGATTGACCGCATTTGTTTATGTAAGCAAATATTTCTAAAATGAACAAATATTTATGCTGCACTAAGTTTGAATAGTTTTATACAAATCTTCTATGCCGATTTTTGTTAGTATTGGTTTGGTGTGAATGGGCCTTAATATTGTTAGCCCCTTTTCCCTTCCTGTAAAGTTTGATGATGTTCGGAAAAACACAAGGATTTTAATACGGATGTCTAACTACAGCCTACTCTTTTAATTTTTGCAGTTTCCAGATTTGTTTTCCAGGACAACAGGCATGCAGAGCATTACATAAGACATGAAAAATGGCAACAAAGACCCACAACCAAGAGGAAGTTCAAGCTGTTTCATCCCTCTAGTTGTTAAAATCCTAGCGCTAATGATGCGGCAAGCATTTAGCCTTAAGAAATAATAAAGCAGCAGAGAATGAGAGATATTAGATGAAGGAAACACTGCTATGAGTCAAAGCATCCTTATGGGGAAAACAATATGGCATTTATATGTCTTCAAGAAATATTGCAAACATTTGAATTGGCACACCCGGAACTACAGGAGGCAATTAGGCTATAAAGTTTTACAACATAAGCACACAAACTCACAAGAACACATTGCACTCCAAAAGAAAAATCACAAATGAGCTCTCTTTAATATCTCAGTAATATCTTCTTTGGAAAGCTAAGTAATTCAATGGAGAGCAAACGAACATCGTTTAATTACTGTAACATAAACCAAGATTAATCAAATCTGTAAAAACTGTTGTTCATTGTTAGTTGATGATAGCTAATGCACTAATTAATGTTAAAGTATAGAGCCTATTGTAAAGTTTTAGCGAATCACCACATAATTTCACTATTAGCATATATATATATATATATATATATATATATATATATATATATATATATATATATATATATATATATATATATATATATATATATATATATATATATATATATATATACACACACACAGACACTCACCTAAAGGATTATTAGGAACACCTGTTCAATTTCTCATTAATGCAATTATCTAATCAACCAATCACATGGCAGTTGCTTCAATGCATTTAGGGGTGTGGTCCTGGTCAAGACAATCTCCTGAACTCCAAACTGAATGTCAGAATGGGAAAGAAAGGTGATTTAAGCAATTTTGAGTGTGGCATGGTTGTTGGTGCCAGACGGGCCGGTCTGAGTATTTCACAATCTGCTCAGTTACTGGGATTTTCACACACAACCATTTCTAGGGTTTACAAAGAATGGTGTGAAAAGGGAAAAACATCCAGTATGCGGCAGTCCTGTGGGCGAAAATGCCTTGTTGATGCTAGAGGTCAGAGGAGAATGGGCCGACTGATTCAAGCTGATAGAAGAGCAACTTTGACTGAAATAACCACTCATTACAACCGAGGTATGCAGCAAAGCATTTGTGAAGCCACAACACGCACAACCTTGAGGCGGATGGGCTACAACAGCAGAAGACCCCACCGGGTACCACTCATCTCCACTACAAATAGGAAAAAGAGGCTACAATTTGCAAGAGCTCACCAAAATTGGACAGTTGAAGACTGGAAAAATGTTGCCTGGTCTGATGAGTCTCGATTTCTGTTGAGACATTCAGATGGTAGAGTCAGAATTTGGCGTAAACAGAACGAGAACATGAATCCATAATGCCTTATTACCACTGTGCAGGCTGGTGGTGGTGTTGTAATGGTGTGGGGGATGTTTTCTTGGCACACTTTAGGCCCCTTAGTGCCAATTGGGCATTGTTTAAATGCCACGGCCTACCTGAGCATTGTTTCTGACCATGTCCATCCCTTTATGGCCACCATGTACCCATCCTCTGATGGCTACTTCCAGCAGGATAATGCACCATGTCACAAAGCTCGAATCATTTCAAATTGGTTTCTTGAACATGGCAATGAGTTCACTGTACTAAAATGGCCCCCACAGTCACCAGATCTCAACCCAATAGAGCATCTTTGGGATGTGGTGGAACGGGAGCTTCGTGCCCTGGATGTGCATCCCACAAATCTCCATCAACTGCAAGATGCTATCCTATCAATATGGGCCAACATTTCTAAAGAATGCTTTCAGCACCTTGTTGAATCAATGCCACATAGAATTAAGGCAGTTCTGAAGGCGAAAGGGGGTCAAACACAGTATTAGTACGGTGTTCCTAATAATCCTTTAGGTGAGTGTGTGTATATATATATATATATATATATATATATATATATATATATATATATATATTTATTTGTGTGTGTGTATGTATGTATGTATGTATGTATATATATATATATATATATATATATATATATATATATATATATATCTATATATCTATATATATATATATATTTATTTATTTATTCTCTCAGTGTGGGATCTATTTAGCATTAGAACTTTTATCGTAATATATGGTGTTTAAATCTCCATGCAGCATGGCATGTTAATGCATGTTAAAAAACAACATAGTGTGACTAGGTTCCCATGACACCAGTCATATTGCAAACTTTTTTCCCAACATTAAACATTAATTTAAACTTTTGTACTGCAAAAAGGGCAAGAACAGACACGTGTGAACATGATTCCAATCAGGAAGTAACAACATAAAAAAATGGCAGTTTATTACCTAATTCTGATAAACATTTATGCTCTGCGAGTTGTGCAACAAGTTGTAGGTGTTTCCTGAGCAAACTTACTAGGAGTTATTTTCAAGCATTGTAATAATGGACAAAATAAATTGAGGCTATATAAACATTTTATTCTCACACACACTTCTAGTTACTCAGAATAATGTTTTGAAAGTGCCACAACGTTTACACACTTTAGAAAGTCAGCCTACACATGGTTTACTTATAGCTGGGATACGAGAAACTTATTTGAAAATAGAAAAAAAAACAAAACAAGACACGCATCCCTTTAAAATATAACAATGCAGTCTCATCTTAAAGGTGCAATATCTAAGATTCAGAAACCCTTGTTATTAATGACACCTGTGGCTGTTATTTGAACTGCAGTCAGCTAGCTGTTGCTCGCACTCGTGCACACACTCCATAGGGATGCGAGCAAGCATCGACCAAAACTTTGATGTAACATACAATGAGGCTGAACGTGATTCACTGGCATCATGCAGACAGATGTAAAATTACACAGTTATGATTTTTTTACTACAAACTTTGAGACTGTACATTATATTTGACTCTCCAGTGCTGGAACAGGGCTAAAACAAAGTGTGGATATAGGTCTGACTATGTGAGACTAGAATGAAGTAATCACTTTTCTTTGCATGAGAAATTAACAGCATTTATATGATATCCTGTGTCGCGTTAGCTAGCTAGCCAGCTTTATCAATAGCTGTTAGCTAAATTTGGTGGATGATGACAGTAGCTGTTTATAAAATAGATTATACATTCTAAATATGTTGACACAATTCAGTATTGATGTAATTCCATTACAACTGTCATTTTGATATCTCAGTGCACTATTGTTTTATAATAATAGTGTGTATATATTTTCTGTATAACCAAGTTACATTACACTAATGAATGGGTCTTTTTGCAATTGAACATTGTCTAGCATTCATTTCACGTATAGTAGTATACCTTGCTGAATAATTACTTATTAACATTGTTTATGTCAGTTACTGTGAATCAGCAAACCTGACATTTAGTATAAAGAGATCGTTGAAATTGTTTGAAATCCATAAATAGCCTTAATCTGTGTTTTCTTTTATTTTCTCCATGTGTTGATTAAAAAAATGGTGTACTTGCCTGTAGCAGGGGACGTGCCAGTAACACTCACATCACACTCCATCTTGGTGGTTTCCCAGGGGCTAACACTGGTTGTGTCAGAACCGATGGATACATCAAATATTGGACCTTGTGAAATTTCATTAAACAAGATAAAAATAGCTTCAGCTGTATGGCAATGACCAACATTAATACATTTCTTGTGGTCTGACTGAAATATTGCTTTTACATACTCTGGTGGCGAAAAGTTTGGAATAATGTACAGATTTTGCTGTTTCGAAGGGAAATTGCCATTTTAATTCACCAAAGTGGTGATCACAACTGATCACAAAGTATAGTCAGGATAATACTGATGTAAAAAAAACAGCACAATCACTATTTGAAAAAAGTTTAGACAGGCCCCATTTACAGCAGCCATCACTCGAACACCTTATCCTTGTGTAATCATGCTAAATTGCTAATTTGGTCCTAGAAAAATCACTTGCCATTTGAAAGCTATTTGGTTTGTTAAATGAAGCTTAATATTGTCTTTGAGTTGCCAAAGTATGCAATATACTGGCATATCTTAAGGTCAATATTAGTTCAAAAATGAAACCGCTTTCTCAAGAAACTCGTCAGTCTATCATTGTTCCCCGTCTGTCGCTCACTTTGACGTTGTGTCGAAGCTACACTAGGGGTCTCTCTTGAGTGCCTAATATACCTCTGATCTATGAAAAAAGGCCAATGAGAAGTTGGCAGACAACATTTGCATGTCCCGCCCCCAGACATATGGGTATAAAAGGTGGGGAAATACGTCCGTTTCATTCAGAAATATTCTTTGGAGCCGATGGTCGTGTATGCAGCGAGCTGTGAGTCACACAAACCTGTTCCTATTACCACTGAGCGATCTGCTGTTGGATCTACGGCACACTTCAGTGGCTTTCTCCTTCTCTGCACGGCAGTGCAATTTGCCCCTGGGTGCTTCTACAGCGCAAACTAAAAGAGTTTTTAAGAGTGTGATTTTCTCTATAAGAGTATTTTCCTCTAAAAGAGCAATACACAGCGGCGTTGAATGTCCTTTTTAGGACGTGTCTTTATAAAGATGCCTTTCTGCCCCTGTGTAGTTCCTGGTGTGTCTTGTGTGTCTAGGCAGAGTTCGTGGATGGTTAATGTTCTCACTGCGAGAACATGACCATGGCAACGTTGTGGTCACGGCTTTCCTTCAACCGAAGGAACACCACTCCAGCTTCCCCCCCCCACATCGCTCCTTCCCACGGGATTGAGGACGATGCGGCTGGCGATGAGCGCCCTGCAGGAAGCGCATGTCCCCCGTCTCACGGACCCCCTCAAGGACCCGGAAGGCTCCCAGGCGCTCCTGAGACGATCGACCCAGAGACCAAGACATTCGCTCCGGAGCTGGTAAGCAGACCACTCCGTCCCCCGGTGGAGGGCCGGGAGCAGAATCATTGTTTGAATTTATTTCATGTGCCAACCCACATTCTCAATAAAAGAGCTATTCCCTTTGTCTCTGGGTCACCTGGCCCGCAAATGCCGTTCTCACGGCACTCTGCTGCCACACCTCAACAGTCCCGGCATGCTGGATGCAGACCCACTGCCTTCAGCCCCACGACTGTTCCCCGGCCGGCCGGTTCTGATGAGTCTAGAGGACGCCTCCACCGGACCGCTTCCTCAGTCACTAACCCGCCCCCTGCCAGGTGTGCGGAGCGAGGTAAGTGCTTTGAGTCTTTTCTCAGCACCAGAGCCTCGGGATGCACCTTTGCCTCCCGAAGCCATACTACCTCACCTTCAGGCCAGGCACTGCTGTCCCTTTAAATATTTTCCAGAGGCTCCTGGGGCATATGGCGTCCTCCGCGGCAGTCGCGCCGCTGAGGTCGATGCATATGAGACCGCTTCACCACTGGCTCCAGACTCGAGTCCCAAGATGAGTATGGCGCCATGGCACGCAACTGTGTGATGTCACCCCCGCCTGCAACCAAACATTCAAACCCTGGACAGACCTCTGCTTTCTGCGGGCAGGAGTCCCCTTGCAGCAGGTGTCCCAACACGTCCTGATCATGACCGACGCCTCCAAATTGGGTTGGGGCGCCTTGTGCAACGAGCACGCAGCCGCGGGCTGTTGGAAAGGGGCCCTGCTGTGCTGGTACATCAACTGCCTAGAGTTGTTGACTGTATTCTTTGCCCTGTGGAGGTTTCTCCCACTGGTTCAGGGCAAACACATCTTGATCAGATCAGACAGCACCACCGCGGTTGCATACATAAATCGTCAATGCGGTGTACGCTCCCATCACGTCACAACTTGCCCGTCGTCGTCTCCTTTGGAGCCAACAGCGACTTAAAGACCTAAAGTGGCGCTTGTTCACGAATTGGTATGCTTCTCAGGCCGAAGACCCACAAAAGGTGCGCAGTCAGGTCAGTGATCTCATTTCTGCACGAGAGGTTGGAGGGAGGCTGTCCCCGTCCACCTTGAAGGTGTACGTAGCTGCTAACGCAGCCCACCACGACGCAGTAGACGGCAAGTCTTTGGGTAAGCACGACTTGATTATCAGGTTCCTAAGAGGCGCCCGGAGGTTAAATCCCTCCCGGCCAAGCCTGTTCCTCTTCTGGGATCTCTCAGTGGTCCTCTCTGGCCTCCAGAGACCCCCCTTCCAGCCACTAGAATTAGTTGGACTCAGGACCCTCTCCCTAAAGATGGCCCTGCTGATCTCACACACACACACACACACACACACACACACGATCCTAATACCTCGGCCGGGCTACATGCCCAAGGTTCCTACCACGCACTTCAGAGACCAGGTAGTGAACCTGCAAGCGCTGCCCCGGGAGGAGGCAGACCCAGCACCTTCGTTGCTGTGTCCGGTACGTGCTTTGCGTACATTCACTCGGCTCCCTGGATGACTCCTCCCTAGCCCTCTGGGTCCGCAATTCAGCAGAGGAATTCGCCAACCCAATCAACTGCGGGTACTCAGATCTACCCTGTACTGGAATAGGTGCTCCACAGGTCAGGGCTCCTACGTGGACTTCCCCCCTGTGTATTTTCCATGGTACAGTCCCCTTACGAGCGGACCCGTGTCTCCCTTGGGCAGTTCCCACTGCCCCCCGGTCGCTGTGTCTATAGCAACTCCTCCCTCTGAAGAGGCGGGATCTACCACCGCGCCACTTCCCACGTGACCTAAAAGTCCATGTGGTGTATGTCACCACTTACCTCCCCCTCTCTGGGCAGGTGTGGTCTCCGTACGGTCTTTTCCCCCTGAAAGAATAGGAAACTGGGTAAGAATCTTCCCCGATGCGTTTAAGGGCCCCAGCCGTTGACCCTATGCGAGAAACATAGAGAAAAGAGGCCCGGCTAGGCTCGGCCCGTTCCCAGGTTGGCAAGCGTCACCTTGTTCCCCTGTCCAGGGCAACTATAAGGATTTCGAAACTTTATGGGGCATTGGGGAAGGGTACGTGCAGTCTGATACAGCTGGTCGTTTTGGCATGTCAAGTACCTGCCCGCTCCTGTGTCAGCAGTACACGTAGGCGGCTCAGCGCATGGCGTGATATAAATTGGACCCCTAGTGTCGCTTCTTCGACACAACGTCGAAGTGAGCGACAGACGGGGAATGTCTACGTTACGGATGTAACCTCTGTTCCCTGATGGAGGGAACGAGACGTTGTGTCCTCCCGGCCACGTCGCTGATCCGAGCCACTGTTGCGGCCGGACCATTCCCGGCTCCTCAGAAAAATCCTGAATGAAACCGACGTATTTCCCCACCTTTATACCCGTATGTCCGGGGGCTGGACATGCAAATTCTGTCTGCCAACATCTCATCTGCCTTTTTTCATAGATCAGAGGTATATTCAGCACTCAAGAGAGACCCCTAGTGTCCCCCCCACCATCAGGGAACAGAGGTTACATCTGTAACCTAGATGTTTTGAGGAATGAAGGCTATGCAATGCATGAAACTGCCAAAAAACTGAAGATTTCATACAAAGGTGTACACTATAGTCTTCAAAGACAAAGGTCAACTGGCTCTAACAAGAATAGAAAGAGATGTGGAAGGCCAGATGTACAACTAAACAAGAGGATTAGTACATCAGAGTCTCTAGTTTGAGAAATATATGACAGCTTCATTGAATTCTACCCGCTCAACACCAGTTTCATGAGTGGTTCAACAGTGAAGAGAAGATTCAGGGGTGCCTCCTTATAGGAAGAATTGCAAAGAAAAAGACACTTTTGAAACAGAAAAACAAAAAGAAAATGTTAGAGTGGGCAAAGAAAAACATTGGACAACAGATAATTGGAAAATAGTGTTATGGATCTAACCCATTGCTAGACTATAAGGTGCGTGAGAAGTGCCTGAAAAGACAGCCACATCTATGGCAAGTGCTACAAGAAGCGTGGGGTGAAATGTCATCGGAGTATCTGGACAAACTGACAACTAGAATGCCACGGATCTGCAAAGCTATTATTGCTGCACATAGAGGATTTTTTTGATGAGAACTCTTTGAAGTAGTTTAAGAAGTTCTGAAAATTTTTTTCAAATTGTATATAGTAATTTTTCACATTATTAATGACCTGACTATACATTGTAATCAGCTGAAGGCCACTTTGGTGAATAAAAGTACCAATTTCTTTCCATAAGAACAAAATCTGTATATTATTCCAAACTTTTGGCCGCCAGTGTATATGAAAGCAAATTAAATAAGACATGACATGTCATGCGTTACAGTGATGGCAAAATGATAGTACAAGACACTAGGTACGGGATAATGTACATTCAGCCAATTATCGTACAATAAACCTTGACAGGGTGATCAGGGTTTGTATCAGCCTGAAGGAGTTTATTTTGTGATAACAACCAGCTGACTGTACATTTTCCCCACTTATTACATGGCTGCTAACCAAATAAATAAACACATAAACATGAAACATTGATTTAAGTTTAAATTATTTTAATAGCTTAGTGTAGAGTTCGCACTGTGATTCGAGAAGCAGGAGAGACAGCTCGCAGTACCAGGATGAGTGGTCTAATGTGTGGATGTGCAGATGTTACAGAGCAATATAGGATTGCTGGATGGCGCCATTGACCAATCAGATTTGACTTTTCCAGAGTGCCGTGTAATAGTGTTTAATAAATATATGAATAAAAAAAAACAACAAAAAAAAAACAATGCAAAAATGTGTTAATTCACCACAATAAACTTTTTGTAGGCCAACTTGTCTGCGCCACTAGCCTCACCAAATGGAACTGCAAAAATAAACATGGTTTCCAAACAGTTTTCCAACTGCTCCATCCATCTGCCATTGACTAAACAAACAGATAGTGCCATCCCAAACTCCTGGTAATGGCAGAGTGAGCAATATTTAAAAAAAAAAAACTTCAATGGATAATTATTATTATTATTTTTGCAGATTATAATTGTTTTGTACAATATTAATATATTTTTGTCATATTTACTTGGAGCTTTTATTTTGGTAAATTACTGAATCACTGTAGTGTCAGTATGTGTTGTTTTTTTTATGTTGCTCGTTCAAATTTGGTGAAAAGCTGTCACCTCGTTTTCTGTGATACGGTGTCCTGTATTGGTTACAAATTTTTGGAATTGCGCAAATGTGTAAACCTGCAGCGCTTTGCTTACACAATGCATGCAAACTGCTCTGAGACAGCTACATTGCGTCACTCGTTCACTCTAAAGTGCAAACAGACCATGAATTCATTGAAGTAAATTGCAGTCTTTTGTGGTTTAATAATCACACATGACAATACTGAGATTTTGATGTTATTTTGATGAATTGTGAAATTAGTCTAATGCTGCTTTCTTAAGGAAACGTAGGGGCCCAATAAAATGCACATTACAGTCATTGCGATATTGCTTAATTTTACAGTGTATAGGCAGCAAAATCAATGTGATAATATTGTGAATATTCAATATACCATCCAGCACTACTCACATACATTTCACATTTTCTAACCTGGTGCTCAAAAGCCATGTGAAGCTTATTGGACACCGATTTGTCCACCCAGTCTTCCAACAGTCTTCTTCTATGTTCATTCTGTGATGAACCATGTGACTCAGGCTAACATTCTGTTTAAAATCTGCTTTTGTGTTCCATTCACCTATTCTTTGTTTATCCAAACAAGGGTCAATGTGTTTATAGCTATCCATCTAGAGAGAAACACTAATGGTTTAATGGATCATACATTTCAAAAATGCCTTAAATTCTCTACCTTTGTGCTCGAAGGCGATCTGAACCTTATTGGACACTCCTTTGGTCATCTCCACCCAGTCTTCACCAAGATGCTTCATCCAGGCTCTCATCTCACACGAGAAGAACCCACGATCAGTCACCTGCACCCCTTGAATACGGAATTGGAACTCCTTCTTCCCAGTCTTCACCAGCATCAAGCTGTTCTGTCGACCCGGCTCACCCAAGTCCTCCAATCGAAGAACCATGTCTGGACCCAGTGAGGCCAGTTTGTGGCTGGGTGACCCTATGGCCTCCTCAAATAAGATAAGAATGGAAAAACCGACTCCTTGCGGTAGGTTTTGAGCATTGGTCTGGCAGCTCATCTCAAATGTTGATCCGGCAGCCGTCGCTTCTCGAAGACGTCGGGCCACTACACCAAGGACAGGGCCTGATTTTTGATTAAAAAACAAAAGCACTAATAACTTTATTATTTCAACTTTGTCTGCTGTAGATTGATATATTGGTTTTACCGATTAATCGGTGCAGATAGCTGCTTTTTGGAACTATCGGCAGCAAAAAAAACATCAGCAAAAACCATGCCAATAGTTGATTATATTTTTTTCATAATTTCAAAATAAGGAGTCCCCGGTGTGTCAGGCTTGTTTATACTTAAAAGTTCTGCGTTATGCACCAAATATTATGGTTTCTGGTTATTATTTGGATTTTGTTTGAACATTAAACCGCATCTGGGAATTAGTTGATTTTGGACTCTTTTTCTGTGCCTGCAATAATAACGAAAGTTTTAACATTCTATAAATAGATTTTAAAAACTATAAGCCAATTCATCGGTTACCGGCCTTCCCACCACCTTTGTTATCGGTTTAAGGAGAAAGATCTGAGAAAAGGTTAATAGTTTAAAGAAACGCAAGAACTCTCAACTCTCATGAAATCTCCCGAGCTGAAGAAATTTCAGCATAAAAAAAAAAACATGCATAAGAACACTCGGTTTACAGCAATTTAGACATTTAGTACCTTGCAACATCTTATTGGTCTAGTGTAACAAAAGACACAGTATTGCCAAGTGTCCAAGTGTGATACAGAACAAATCTAAATATAAGAGTGACAATATAAGATAATGGCAAAATTATGCCAAATGTTCCTAGAGGTTGTTATAGCAGCAATTGCAACTGTAATTGTCAGTACCGTGATATTGTTTTGAAACTGCACATCACATGTCAGAATAAACTGTGCCCTGCAGAGACATGCATCAGTCCTGCATCTCAAAAAACACATCAGCATATAATAGACATCTGCACTGGTTTACTTCATGAAAAGGACAATTGCCCATTACAGAGGACAAAGAGATGTTGTTGGCGTAAGTCAACCGGTACCAATGTGTCTATGGATATTGGATGTGGAAAATGCATTGGGATTGATGCAGAAAATTAGCTGCAATGTGTCAGACAGTCAAAGAGTGGAGGTAACACTGCCATCAAGAACAGAGGTGTGAACATTAAATCTGTGATATTAACAGCAGGTGTTTGTGGCACCTTGCAGGACTATGTTTTCATTTGATAATTAACATAGAACTCTTTTATGAAAGAATTAATAAAATCTGTATGGAAAAAAATTATGGGAAAATACTTAAAACAGCTGAAACAGAGGGTGGGCACTGTTGGGCTCTATAGAGATTATTTTCTTTTGTTTTAAATGGTGGGGAAAAAATCATCCAGGTTTTGTACAGCCTAAGGATGAGTAAATAATTTTTGGGTGAACTCTTTAAGATGATGTATCAATCCAAATGCATGCTTACTCACGCTGTTTAGCAAAGCTGACTTTGAGTCCAGGGGTCAGGAACTCCGCAATTTTTTTCCAATTCCCATGACGAGATGGAATCCATGCTGTGACAGTGCAAGAGTATTCTCCAGTGTCCATGTCCGATGTGTGCAGGAGGCGGAGCTTGAACACATAAGGTTCTGTTCGTGACACTGTGATATGTCCCACCTCTATGCGACCCTTGTACGACTTGCCTGGCACAAGAGTTCCATTTTCATCCAATAACGCAATTGTTTGAGCAATTGCTGGGTCGACTTCAGGCAGAGTTCCTTTGTATAACCACGACACTCCTAGTCGTACAATGTGAAGGTTGGACTTGTTCACAACTTTGCATTCCAACTCTGTTGGGTCACCTGAGAACTTTGCCATCACAGGTGCATTGAGAACAACAGTGTAATCTGGATCAAAAAGAGAAGAGGAAATATTAAATATGATTTTTTTAAAGAAAATAACAGTGGAGCTTGCCTATGCAGAAGTTGTCATACAATACTAGGGAGTTGTGGGTGGTTGTCAGAACAATGCCAACAGGTTCTTCAGATGTTTTAACACATTGTTAAGTTATTGCTTGGGTATTCTGGGTGGTTGCAGATAGATGAAGTTTAATACTTTGGATTAGAGGTTTAAAACAATGTGGACAAAACTTTCTGCTTTAAAGCTAGGGTATTTTTTCATGTACCGTTACGTTTCGCACACGTTCGAGCGCTCCTGCTTTTTAAGGTATACTCTTTTTACCATGAGCCCATACATACTGCTTTGTGATACTCTTTTAGCCCTGTCAACTCCAGGCGCATATGTAGTCGATGTGCACAGATACAGACTTTTTGCGTCATTGAGTGCCTAGAAAAACTGGGCTGTATGCAGACAGTTCGCCTGTATTGTGCTGATGCCAAAATTTGCTGTAGCGGCACACAACAAACTACAGCATGCTCTGGCTTTTAGTCTAGACTAAATATCTAGCAGAGATGGGCCACTTCTATTAAAATGGATGAGAGAAATTGGAACGCCTAACCAAGAGGCTCTAAGCACCCAACATTCAACAGGTGAAAAGAGCAAAATTATCTTTTAAATACAGACATCGCCTGTCAATCAACTCAAGAATGCTCATGTGCATTAGCAATACAAGCGTTTTTTTAGCGTAATATGAGGTAAAGAGCACATCTTGTGATTCCAGCATCATCAAATAAAATGATTTAAAATATGTTCTTTGATTGTAATCTTGACCATCCGTTTTTGTGATTTCGGTCTTTCCCCATTCAAACTGCACTGTCTTGACTGGAAATAGCCTCCTGAGCGCATTCCAAAGATGTCTGCCAGTGGACTGACTTTCTAGAAAATCTTTGACAATACCCTGTGTTCTGCAACATGACAATTTTCCCATCTTTACTCAACGATTAAAACTTATCTGTTGCTGGCCATCCAACAACTTGACCTTGACTTGAATGTATTTATTGAGGAAATCACACAAACAGTGCCACATAGCCACAGTGTTTTTACTTTTCTAATGGCTTACTTATAGTTGAGTCTGCATATTAAACTGAGATAGGAGGAAGTGCTTGAATATAGACAAAAATTACACACTTCACCATTAAATAGGTGCGAAATCTGAGACAGTGCAATTGTTCTTCTTAAATCTCAAAATATACATTCACTCTTACGCACAAATGCACACTCATTAAAGGTGTAAGGTGACCCTGCTATCAGGCTGTTAGAACAACACTGTCAAGTATTTCTAGGCTGTGTGCCCAGCAGCATGATGAAAGGTGCACACTTGGTGAAGGACTCCCAACGTCTTTTCCTATACAGCTGGCACCTTCATGCTTGGGTGAGCAGTACAAGACACACACACATACACACACGGAACAACTAAGACTTGCATGGAAAGACTTTGCCTAAGAAAACATTCTCCCACACCAGCACAGGACATACATTTTTAAGGGGCAATATTTGCCACCTGTATTGATGTTCAGGGGCATTTTTACCTTATACTTCATATGTATGCATGTATTTAAAATGCGGTCCCCCCCCCCCCCCCCATCTAGACCTATTTCCTATTGAAACTGAACTTTGGGCAGGACATTTCGAAGGTTAGGGTTACCCTAACAGTCAATGGGCTTTCATTATGTCACAGCCATGAACCATGATTTGCTACCTGCTATAGGGAGCAAAAGTCTGGTTCTGGAAGTAAGAGTTGCATTTTTTTTCTTCATAGGGGAATTGAATATGAATGATTACTAGTGCTGGGCGATATGACTATATATCGTGGCAACTGATAGAGATTTTGCTTTATCTTGTACTGTATATCACGATATGTAAAAATCCATGTGCTTGTGTAAAAATGCTTGTCATCTGACGCACACATCTCATCATATTTCACTTGAATGTTGTGCACACTATCTCTGTAGCACGCAAGTGTGTGTGTGTGTACAGCAGGCTTCCCTACAATTGTGCTCCACAGACAGGAGATTGCAGTGTGGGATAACTCTGCTACTCATTTTTGACACAGTAAAAACCATACTGGAGAAAACATCTCCACAGAATGAGACGACTCCCAAACAAGTCATGAAAATGAAGAGAAATCAAAATGACATCTGTGGTGTCTGATGTGGGTTCCCAAATGCTGACAGATAAATTTAATCTGCAAACTTTGTTGCACAAAGATAAATCACCCGTAATACAAGCAATCTGTTTTATCTCCTCAAAATGCACAAGCAAAAATGCCAAATGGTGCACTCTGCAAAAATAGGTCAGATTTGTTTTTACAAGAAATGTTTATTGTTATTTTCTAAGATAAAAATAATAATAATGGTTACCAACACATCAGACTAATGTGACAATGTAAAATTTAGCGTTTTGGTAAGTTGAGTTTTTTAATTTTTTTTACTTTGACTATATTTGTTTGAACTATAGGCATTACGCTACATTTATTAATATTTACCTGACATGTTTATACATTTTCCAGAGAGATTTTACTAAATTGTGATATATATTGTTATCGTTGTATAAAATTACACATATCGTGATATAAAATTTTGGTAATATCATCCCCCCCTTCACGATTACTTATATACTTTTAAAGACAGACCTACCCCCGCCCCCAATAATTAAAACAAACAAATACAACACCCCTTGGACATAGGCTATGCTTCTGTTGAACCATTAGTACACACTATTTACACATTTTTAAAAAAAATCATGTTTAATAGTTGAATTCCAGCTGAAAAACTACACTACCTGTGAATCCCGAAGATCACCAATAAGTGAAAAAAAGCACCAAAAGAGCTCTGCAAAGAGACAAAATTTACATTTATCTACAAAAAATAAAAAAAATTCACTGGCATAAGCCTTCGGATCAAAAGGTTTTTAATATCAAGAGCAACAAATCCAGTCAAGAGTGTCCAAACTTCTGAATGGTAACATTTGTAACATGCTATACTGGTTCAAGTAAAGTGATCAAGTTAGTAGAACAAGAACTCAGCTAAAGCAAGAGAAAGTTGTAGTTAAAGACAGATAAATAAAGAGGCAGAGAGGGTCTACAATGCGTTTATTTAGCCAGACAAACAGAGCGGACAAAATTAATGTCTCTTAGTTGCTCTTTAGCTGGTCGCTATGGACAGGTTTTGAGTATCCTGGGAATGGAAGACGGTGACGAGGGAGGATCTTAAAGTGAGTACCAATCAAACAAAGGCCTCTTTACTCGAGACATTCAATGTATATTATCAGACATGGAAGGCTTTATTTCCCACTAGCTCTCGCAAGGTTTTCAAAATGCTTTTGTCTTCTTTCCTCCATTTCTGTCTTTTATTCTACTTTTGCTTGCTGCGCTACACACCTGTCCAAAGATACAGCTTCAGTTATTTTACAGTACCAGGTTTGATTCTAGGTTGAAGCGTGTCACATTTCCTCCTATTTGGAATATCAAATGCAAACATGTCAAAAGTGAGTTTAGATTACAGGTCACCTAATTAAGGTCTTTTTACATTAATGCTAAACTTGAGAAATTAGCAATAAAACAAACAGCACTACATTGTTTAATGACACCTGATAATCTTAATTTCACCATTCAATGGAGAACATTTTTAAATCAAAAACAACCTGAGATCTAACCATATATGAAACAAATACAACCAAAATCTAACCCAAAATGAAACAAAACCCTAAATCTAACCCAAAACGGAAAACACAACCTGAATTCTTACCCAAAGCTAAGCAAAACAAAAGCCAAAACAACCTCAGCTCCAACACAAAAGAGACCACAACCAAAATTCTAATAGCAAAAAAAAGAATTCTTACCAATGAAACAAAACTAAACAAAAACAACCCCAACTCTTAGTCAAAATTATGCAAACAAGTCAACCAGAATTCTAACCCAAAATGAAACAAAACAACCCGAACTCTAACCCTAAGCAAAACAAAAAACAAAACAAAATAACCACAAAATTAAGATGAAACAACCCTAACTTTAACCAAAATCTATATATATATAAAAAAAAAACAGAATTCTCAAAAAAAAGGAAACAAAAAAACTAATTATAACCAAAATTGAAATGACAAAACCCCAATTCCAACCAAAAAGAACAGAAAATAGAACCCCCCCCCCCCCTCCCAAAAAAAAAAAAACCAACCCAAACTCTTACCCAAAACTACACAAAACAACTAAGCCAAAACTATACGAAAGAAGAAAAAACGAAACACCTCCAACATAAACATGAAACAAATAAATCCTTTTAAAAATAAAACTCTTACACAAAATGAAACAAACACACACACACACACACACACACACACACACACACACACACACACACACACACACACACACACACACACACACACAAAAACAACTGCATAATGACCATGATCCTGGTAGAATACAACTTCTATGCCTTTTCTATACACACTCAGGACAAACAGGCCTGCGTGTGAGTTTAGAAAGAATTAGAAAGAATTAGTAAGGTACTTGGTCATTATGTTATGAGGTCTTCAAAATATTATCCGTCTTCAAAAATAGTCTTCGGTCACTGTACAAAAACATCTATTAAATCTTTTATAAATTCTCAAACCTGATGAACTTAAGGATATTAACAAGAAAACAAAAACATTTTCAAATGTCCCACACAAACACATTTTCTTGTGCAAACATATTAGCTGCTTTACTAGTTAGGTGTTTCAGCAAGAGACCTGTAACTTTCAATTGTATGCAAGCACCAAAAGCCTCTGGCAAGATGTTTTCAGGGCTGTACAAAGGAATGTTTGGGTTTCAATGAAAGGTGAAAAGGAGCGTTATGGAAGTTTCATCAGCAAAACCTTGCTAAATCTTCTCAAATGATTTTTACAATACAGCCAGATGGCCAAATGAAGTCCATGATGGCCTTAGTCCATGATGGCCTTTCTGTCAAACTATAAGGAACAGAACTTTCTGAGTCTTAACTTTCATTAATTTTGGAAATGAAAGTATTCTAGCAAGTAATAAGTGGGATGTGACTCAGTTCTGTTGTGACTCAAATAGTCTCTGTGCATCTTACTATAAGATAGCAAGTGTTTGATAGGAAACTGTGTGACGACAGATCAATAAACATATGATGTACAGGAGAGACAATGCAATGATAATACACTGAACATTTTGCTGCAATACATTGCAAAGTGAATTAGAACTGTCAAAATTTGTATTCAGGACTAGGGCTGTACATTTATGAAAAAATTCAAAATTGCAGATAATTTAATATGATATTGTAATAATAATTACTCAAATGTTAATAATAGAATTGACATTAAAATACTTTATGTATTGATGCGGACTACAACCCCTGGAGTCGTGAGATCGAATCCAGGGTGTGCTGAGTGACTCTAGTCAGGTCTCCTATGCATCCAAATTAGCCTGGTTGCTAGGGAGGGTAGAGTCACATGGGGTAACCTCCTTGTGGTCACGATTAGTGGTTCTCGCTCTCAATGGGCCACGTGGTAAGTTGTGCAGAGACAACTGACACTTGGCCTCCGCCACCCGGACTGAGGTGAGTAACCGCGCCACCACGAGGACCTACTAAATAGTGGGAATTGGGCATTCCAAAATGGGAGAAAAAGGGATAAAAATAAAAAAATATATATAAATAAAATAAAAAATACTTATTTTGTTTGGGGCAGCTGCATTCCATATTCTTTGTGCCCTGTGCATCAAAACAAGCTGAGAACTGTGTTTCTGAATTGCATTATTATTTTAATTGCATGAAAATGAAAGTGTTATTCACTTTTGAATAAAATAAACAAAGTAATAATTTAGATAGTGAGCATTACCGATATGTCTTTAGACTAATTTAAAGACCTATGATTTGCTTTTACATTCATGCACACAACAGCCCAAAACATTTTTAAAACGAAAATGTTGGCGCAATGGGAGTACACATAAATGGAATGCAGTAACTGATCCTTTTCACAATTATATTCTTTTGATTAATTGTGCAGCACAAACAAAAGTTAATTCTCATTGATGCGTTGTTTTTAGTGCTTGTTCCTCACACAAAAGCTATAGCTTTAGAAAACTTGAAGTATATTGCAAGAGTCGTATGGACTACCATTATCTTGATTTTTGTCATTTTTGGAACTTGACATATTCAACTTTCATTGTACAAAACTCATCTTAACTAGTCATCTCCTTTTGTGTTCCACAGAAGAAAGAAATTAATATGGGTTTGACACCACATGAAGGTGAGTAAATGACAAAATTATAATTTTAGGGTGAACAATCACTTGAATTTTCTCGTTAGGTAGCCTGAGGCTCTCCTGTTAATCACAGTGCCACTGGGATCCCAAACGATTGCCACCAACGTCTAACATGGACAACTGACTTTTAGCCTGTAAAGTCAGACAGCAGTCATCCATCAGGTCGACCACCCACAGCCTTTGATGCATTAGCTGTTGACAGCATGAATCTGTAGAACAACTGTCTCATTACTCTTCCATCCTCTGAAGAGTGAAACAAGATTCAAACACGGACCATATCATATTTTCCTAGCTTATTTACTAACACCCCAGTGCTAAAGTAAGACCAGGGAGACCTTAAACTAAACAGCATATGGTCATTAGGTCAAAAAAGCAGCTTATTCTAATAAAAATAAACAACCTAGTGAGCATCCTCCGGAGGCAGCATTTTAAGGCATCAAAGGAATACTCCCGACGCAAAGGCTGTTCCAAAAGGGAATCTTAATTATGCTGCCTGTGAAGATATTTAATTTTGGCCAAATTTTAAGGTAGCATCAGATGTATCTTTCCCCATGTAGGTGATCCCAGAATAAACCATGATGAGCTCAGCAAAAAATAAATCCAAGATGGTGGACGAAGTGAGAGAAATTTAAATATCCTTATAATCCATTCAATACTGAAAAGTATCAACAGTTGAATATGACACAAAACCGACTTTTTAACCCAAAATGTGTGTGTCGCATTTAGGTTCATTAGAGGATTGCATAATTTCTCTGGTATCACCTGTATTAAAATCAGTTTTGAGTCCAGTCTTGTGCGCTACGTGTGAGGAGCGCTATTTAAATGATGCACGGAGCTGGCATCGTTTCATTAAGGATGCTGCAATAGAAGACAGCTGCCTATGTAGACGGGAGACAGTGAGGCAGCTCACGTAAGTTTTAGAACAGACCCTTAGACAGGAATAGATGGTTTCATAGAAATGTAAAGCAACCAATAACAGTTAGTTGTGCTTTTATGCACAGTTTAGGGGTGGATTTATCTAAAACAGATTATAACAAAATAATAGACAGGAGTGAGGTCTTTAAGCAATTTTTTTGAAAAATGTATGTGAATGTGTACTTCTGGATGCAAGAATGCTAAAAAAAGGAACTCAAAAGGCCTCATCCACATTTTGTTGACAGAATTGTGTGCTAAAGCACAACCAAAAGCCATAGTTTATGAGATTGGCATAACATATAGAAAGCTATTTCTGTTAGGCACTATTATAAACATCAAATATACATTAAATAACAAATAATCACTATCAAATTAGTATTCTAAAAATGAGGGTAGAAGCTGTAGGTAAAGCAGAACACATTTGTATTAATTTGTAAAGAACTTCAGATGGCATTTCAAAATATGGCATAATTTTTGCCACATAATGCAAGACCCTCCGGCTGTTTATGTTAAAACAAACAACAGAATACATTAGATTAATGACACTTCAGTATAAAGGAAAAAAAACTTACATTTTACTGTGTGCATGACAAGCATTCCAAAGCTCCTTTGAAACTTGTCAAACTACTTTTATAGGAGTTTAACTATAGTCAAGTGAAGCTAGAAAAAAAAATAGTTAGCTATGTTTCAAGCGACTAATTAAAAACAGCCAACCACAATTATGTTAACTGCTAAACTTTTAAACAGAAAGAAATCGTAGTAGTAACATTTTTGCCAAACGTGTTTAAAAAGACAATAAATGACATAAACATAAGTCATATCAGTCTAAAAGAAGAAGCTGCTTTATATTACATATGGCTTTCAAGTTTCTGCCTGTGTCCCACAAGACGACAAGGAACACCCACTAAATGAAACACCCACTCCAAGTAACAGCCCCCTTGGATCATAAAGGAATTTTATTGCTAAAAAACTATTAAAATCCAAAGCAATCGCTGTATTATTCATGTTGTCTTAACTGTGTAAACTTGGAAAAATTAACGTTAACATTATGTCTCTTAATATTATTACATTGAAGATATAAGTGTTGAAATAACTTGTTTTCCCCAGTTAGCTCATAAATTAACCATTTAGCCTATTAGCTTAGCATATCACTAGCTTCTATTCATTTTCAGCACATTTTTCCTCACTGTCACCACCTAGTGATGCATCGTATTATTGTATTCAATAGAACCTTTAAAGTCTACATGTACTCAAAATTGCACGATTTACTGTGTAAGCACACATTACTAGTCGTGTGGTAAACAATTCATCCATGCAATTTATTTCACAGACAAAATTAGTTTGTCTTCATAATCTTAAATCTGAAAATTAGCTTCACCAACATGCCTTCTCTGATGACGTCAGTTTGACCACTTAGGCAGAACATCCTTTAACCACTCCCCTCCAACCGCCAGTCTACGTTGAGCATTGACAGCGAGTAAAAAAGACGCATAACAAACAGAGATGGTGAGGAGGTGCGTTTTAGATTGTGGCTCTCCCAAAACTATTTTCCAATCCCCAAATACCCTGGATGGGGGTCAGACGGCTAGATTTTTTGCAATTTGAAGGAGGAGGGATATTAGAGACGTCACAGATGTGTTCGAGGCATTTCACCTGGGAATGCTTCAAAAATTGGACAGAACACAAAATGGGGTTTTGAAATACCTGTCCTTAACAGACACAGCTGTCCTGTCAGTGTACACCATTGGTATCTCACATAGTTTGAGGTTAAGCGAAACTAGCTAGCAAGCTCGTCAGAAACGGTTTTCGTCCCTAGCTGTGTTCTGCCAGCTATATATTTAGACATATAGTTTTAGGCTACTGTTCTAAACAATGCACCCAATTTAAAACTTTGCCATAATGCAGTAATTAAATACCAGTTAATTTAATAAAGGTTGCAGCAGTAACAGCAATCAACAATTAGTTTTGAAAAATTTGCTTTAACATTGGGAGACATCGAGATGCTCTCGAGGGTGAACTTGACACCGAGCCCCCACGTCCAGGTCAACGTTAGTACTTTCAATAGGTAATGGCTCAAACATAAGGCCTGATTCCCGCAATAAAATGATCCTCTGTGTGCTCCTGCTCCTCCTCCTCCTCCTCCACCTGCTGCAAACAAACTTCTTCCCCATCGAAAGTGATTGCTGGCGGTGTGTCAGACGATGAAAAGTCCTCCACAACTGATTGTAAACTTGCGTTCAGATCTGCCTCCATTTCAGTATGGAATGCCTACTTTTCTAGATCCAATCAATTCCCAATACATAAAATCAAGTCTCGCCCTCTATTTTTTCCCTCATTCAATATTCCGATTCACTTGGAAATACGCCATGATACTGAAGTTGGTCGCAACTTCCATTACATGCAGACTTTAAGCTGTGGTATATTTAACAATTTTACAAACTTTTCATTTGTAATCCTTTTAGTTATGGATAGATTTAGGGGTAGTGATAGGAGTAGGGTTGCTGCAGGACTCAAAATAAACAAACAACATTGTATAAATGTGACATCCAGCTGTTACATGACTAAGAATTGCTCTGGTTAATTGAACGGGGTATGCCTTGTGGTGGGTGTGTCTTGTAGTAGTCATGCAGGATCCATGTAGACCCTTCTCATGGTTCTGGCCGCACATACATGAGCACTGCAATATTTAGATCATATGACTAGCTAAATATAGCTCACTTTATCGCAATAATCCCCTGTAATTGGACATTCCATTAAATCTCTTTCAGTCGTGGAATAAAATAATCATGGCTGACAGTCGATAGCAAATTTTTTTAACAAGCTCGATAACTGAGAAAGTCTGTTTGTGCATAATGGTGCACCGCTAGGTGTCAGTGGAGCACAAATATTACTGAGGGCGCATTTACGGAATATCTTTTAGATATCTTTTATTTTCCAATTGATTGCAATCTTTTTTTGAATGATCCAAATACTGATTCTTTAAATCCTAAAATCCATCTTTCACTTTAATTTTACTCTCATTTTGGTTGTGTTGATTATTATATCTTTTATACACATGGCAATTGAACTGCATAGTTTGGGCCCTGTTGATAATTTTTTTAATTAATATTTTCATGATGTACCAAGGTAGGTTACCTGTATAAATTACAGCATTATCTGAAAGAGAATTACTTCTATATGCAAGAAAAATGGACATTATAATTGAAATACTGTACATCCTAATGAATCAATCAAATTGAGCTTGTGAATCAAAATTGGGAAATCTGTATCAATACCCAGCCCCAATACTTGTTAAATATACATAGTTTTGAAAACAGGTGAACTACTGTAATGCTACAGAATAATGTAGTTAAGATAGTGGAATCATCAACATTCGTCCATGTAATCGGGAACATTTATGTTGATGTGTTTGAATTGGATTTTACAAACTGCTGATCTACTTACTTTGCTTAGTTACATGAACTCGCACGGGGGCAGATATCTTCTCTGCGGCCTTGTACCATTGTCTATGGTTGTGCTGTAGCCACGCGCTCACTTTACATGAATAAAGTCCTATGTCAGACATGTCTGTGCTGTGAATCTTTATCTGAAAATCCCATTTCCCCAACCGTCTCACATCCACAACATCAGACGTGTTGGTCAGCACTCCGTTGTGATCCATGTGCGCCAACACAAGGGTGGCATTCAACAGCCATGTCACTTCCAGGTCAAATGTGGGCACGTTGTCAGTCGTAATTGAACAGGTGAGGAATACAGTATCTTCCGTTGACAACGTGGTGCTTTCCTGGACTTCAACATTGAGAGAGAGAGCTGACAATTTTAAAAGAAAAGTAGAAAACAAAACATGTATCAGAAATGGATCTGACATAATTAAAATCGCAATGTGCAACTTAAAAGTATAGTTTACCCAAAAAAGAAATCGACTAATTGTCTAAAGGTTTGGGGTCACTTACTCATTCTTTATTTATTTATTTATTTCACATTTTAGAATAATAGTAGTCAGCAAAACTATGGAATAATAGAAATGGAAATATGGGAATTATTTTGTGACCAAAAAATCCAAAATAAATCCAAAACTATGTAATATTTTAGCATCTTCAAAGTAGTCACCCTTTGCCTAGATTTTGCAGACATGTACTCGTGACATTTTCTCAACCAGCTTCTTGAGGAATCACCCCGGGATGCTTTTTAAACAGTATTGAAGGAGTTCCCATCTATGTTGGGCACTTATTGGCTTCTTTTCTTCATATTTTGATCCAAGTCATCCATTTCAAAAACTTTTTTTTTTTTTAGGAAATTTTAGATTTGTAATTAAATAAATGTATATGTTTTGGCAGAATAATATTTTGTCTACAAAGTTAATTTCAAACTTTTAAGCATACACCTTCAGATCAAAAGATTTTTAAGATCATGAGAAACATTTCAGACAAGTGACCCCAAACTTTTGAACGGTAGTGTGTGTGTATATATATATATATATATATATATATATATATATATATATATATATATATATTCTCTTTTCTTTTAGCAATGCAATGGTGCATTGTAATCTCTTTAATACTTTTGTATTAAGAGTTTTCTCAAAGAACACAAAGACACTGAGAGTCAGTGTTTGTGTAATGTCCGACACCTTCTCGTTTTTAATTAAAACCTCCATAGTAACATTGACAGTCTAAATGGTAACCAGGCAGGAATTTCGGCAGCAATGAAAATTCAAACACTTGGTTTGTGAGAAAGGACTGGAGACATTAAACAAGATAAAACTGCACAAAAGAGCAGTTATTGTCCTCAAGCGAGGCGCATATGACTCGAACAACCATAATCAAAACTCATTCTCTCATTTTCTCTCCATCTCCAAATTAATCTCTTTGCACACACTTTCAAAATCTAATGACACGACTGATGAAACAGCCTTTGGGAAACTTAATGGCCAAATTAAAATCACAACGATATTCACAATGTTGCTTAATTTTATATCAGCAGCGAAACCATTGCAAAAATATACCCATAAAATAACAGAATAAAGCCATGACACAACAAAAATTGTCCACAACATAGATTAATAACTTGAAATGCAGCATTTGTATGACTATTCCATTTTTATTAATTCCTTTGTGTCCTAGCATATTTTGATGCATTATGTGCCATTTTCCTTGGGTTGTGACTTAATTCTAAAGTTTTGCCTCTTCTCTTTAAACACAGGTAACTCTCTGAAGTACACTAACCTGTAGGGGTGACAGCAACTTCCCCCATCTCCACCGATTTCTCCTGAATCCTCTTCCAGACGCCCTGCTCTCTCGTCCACAGTCCAGCCTTACACAGATACATCCCCTCATCCTCTGGCAGAGCTCCTGACAGCACAAGACTGTGAGATACTCCGTTTCCCATTTCTAGACGTATTCCACCATCTTTGTAGCGTTGCATGGAGTTGTCTCCAACCATCACACCCAAATCAGGACCAAAGGTGAGTAATTCCTTCAGTACAAGTTCCTCCTTGACCAACCAGGTAACAGACACATAAATTCCCTCAATCAGGTTACGAGAGACGTTGCAAAGGAGCCTGATGGATCCACCCTCAGGAACAACAGAGTTTGGGGCCTCGGGTGCCACAATTAGACTATTAGGAACAACTGCAAGTTTTTAGAGAAGCAGATAAAAAAAGTTTTTAAAATCATGAGAAACAAATTCAGAACAAACTTTTGATAGAGTAAATATACTGTACATACATTGGCCCCAAAACATATTTGGAGGTTGTTGCCAAGTAGCTTCAGACAAAAAAAAGATTCTTTTGCCTGATTTTGATTCTTTTTTTTTCTTTTCTTTTTTTTTTATCCACCAGGTGAAAATCTGATCATACAGAAAAGTAATATCACACAAAACAAACAACTGACAAGCTGCATGGTTTGAGGTTCCATTCAAGTACGTAACAAAAAACGATGCAGAATAAGTTTAATAATTGCAAAAGTTTAATAATTATGGTTAGAGAGATAGAAAAAACCCTAAATGAGCAATTGTAAGTGATGCTTGCTTTAGCAAACACTACTAACAATAAACCTTAGCATGTGGGGAAACTATTTGATTTAGCACACCTTACAGCTTCAATGAATTACAGTAATTACACTTAGGGAAATTCCATTGTACACGGTCATCATAATGCACCAACCATTGAATTAAGATTTTTTTACAGGCATACAGTTGAAGTCAGACAATTACATACACCTTAGCCAAATACATTTAAACTCAGTTTTTCACAATTCCTGACAATTAATTGTAGAAAACACTCCGTCTTAGGTCAGTTAGGATCACTAATTTATTTAAGAATGTGAAATTTCAGAATAATAGTAGAGAGAATTATTTATTTCAGCTTCTATTTCTTTCATCGCATTTCTTTTTCTTTCCCAGTAGGTCAGAAGTTTACAGAAGTTTGTTAGTATTTGGTAGCATTGCCTTTAAATTGTTTAACTTGGGTCAAATGCTTTGGGTAGCCTTCCACAAGCTTCTCACAACAAGTTGCTGGAATTTTGGCCCATTCCTCCAGACAGAACTGGTGTAACTGAGTCAGGTTGCTCGCACACGCTTTTTCAGCCCACAAACTTTCTATCGGATTGAGGTCAGGGATTTGTGATGGCCACTCTAATACATTGACTTTGTTGTCCTTAAACCATTTTGCCACAACTTTGGAGGTATGCTTGGGGTCATTGTCCATTTGGAAGACCCATTTGCGACCAAGCTTTAACTTCCTGGCTGATGTCTTGATGTTGTTTCAATATATCCACATAATTTTCCTTCCTCATGATGCCAACTATTTGTGAAGTGCACCAGTCCCTCCTGCAGCAAAGCACCCCTACAACATGATGCTGCCACCCCCATGCTTCACTGTTGGGATGGTGTTCTTCGGATTGCAAGCCTCACCCTTTTTCCTCCAAACATAACAATGGTCGTTATGGCCAAAAATTAAAATTTTTGTTTCATTAGACCAAAGGACAAGATCTTTGTCCCCATGTGCACTTGCAAACTGTAGTCTGGCTTTTTAATGGTGGTTTTGGAGTAGTGGCTCCTTCCTTGCGGAGCAGCCTTTCATGTTTTTTCGATATAGGACTCATTTTACTGTAGATATAGATACTTGCCTACCTGTTTCCTCCAGCATCTTCACAAGATCATTTGCTGTCGTTCTGGGATTGATTTTAACTTTTCGTACCAAACTACGTTCAACTCTAGGAGACAGAATGCGTCTCCTTCCTGAGCCGTTTAAAGGCTGCGTGGTTCCACGCTGTTTGTACTTGCATACTATTGTTTGTACAGATGAACGTGTACGTACCTTCAGGAGTTTGGAAATTGCTCCCAAGGATGAACCAGACTTGTGGAGGTCCACAATTTTGTTTTCTGAGGTCTTAGCTGATTTCTTTTGATTTTCTCATGATGTCAAGCAAATAAGCACGGAGTTTGAAGGTATGCCTTAAAATACATACACGGGTAGACCTCCACTTCAGTACACCTCCTATCAGGAGCTAAATGGCTAATTATCTAAAGGCTTGACATAATATTCTGGAATTTTCCAAGCTGCTTAAAGGCACAGTTAACTTAATGTATGTAAACTTCTGACCCACTGGAATTGTGATAGTGATAAAGAAAGATAAAAGTGAAACAATCTGTCTGTAAACAATTGTTGGAAAAATGACTTGTGTTATGCACAAATGTCCTAAACGACTTGCCAAAACTATAGTTTGCTAATATGAAATCTGGAGTGGTAAAAAAATGAGGTTTAATGACTTCAACCCAAGTATGTAAACTTCTGACTTCAACTGTACGTAATAGAGAAACAAAACATTTTTTGAAAGACACAGTAAAAGCTTTGTGTTTCCCCAAGTCTAACCATGTGAACAACATTCACGAGTGACAGAACCAGATCTGCAAGTTTTAACCATCAGAAGAGGGCTTGTGTACAAACAGATGCTATATCAATATAATCGGTAAACATATTCTATCAAATCATTTTATTATGAACCACAGTAATCTTAGATACGCCATTACATCAGATAACGCCACAGCTACAACCTATACTAATCAGCTAATTTTAGCTCTTAAAGGAATATTCAGAATTCAATACAAGTGGAGCTCAATTGACAGCATCTGTAAAATGTTGATTACCACATAATATAAATCAAGACTTGTCCATCATTTTCCATAAAAAAAAAGCAAAAATCTAGGTTAAAGTGAGGCACTTACAATGGAAGTGAATGGGGCCAATCTGTAAACATTAAAATACTTACTGTTTCAAAAGTATAGCCACAAGACGTAAATAATATGCGTTAACATGATTTTAGTATGTTAATCGCTTATTAAACTTTTCTGTGTTTAGTTATTTCCAATTTTATAGCTTCATTGCAATGGCAACCTGGCGGGGTAAACCCTGTAATCCTACAAAAACAATGATTTATACAACTTTACAGCTCAAATAATATACAAATTTTAACAGAAGAATTAATGTATGCTTTTATAAAATAAAAAATCACTTCCAGCCTTGAGAAAGCAACACTTACATGCATTCTAACACATTTTGGAATGCAATTACACACGAAATCGAGCATGTGAAGCTACTATCTAGAAGCGCCTGCGATCACGAATTTGCATAGAGTATGTATCGGTCTTTAGAGTCACGAAGCCATACTCATATAGAAACAAATTTCTGAATATCTTTTAAAGATTTGATGCATCTAACCTGGAAACCCAGTGATTAGTTTATCCTCAAAATTGCTCAATGTATTAACACGGCCCCTTGCGAACACAACTTCCCGAAAGGTTTGTAGCAACCAGCCAATCAGATTGGAACTGGGAATTTCAGTCAGCTCGACACAATTTATGCATATTATTTGAATTTCGTGTATTTGTCTCAAATGCTGTCCATAGCATCGTAACTTGCATTGAATCCAGAGCATCCAGCTTGAACTGCCGAGGCTAGCAAAGAACACCACAAGGATTCCACTGATCTGAGCTCACAGTCTCACAAACGTAATGTACACATAACACAGTCTCAATGATTCTTTCATTTAAAGTTAGACATAATGAAATGAATCACTTGTTGTTCAATAAGTCATTCTCTAAAAAGATGCGGCTGATAGGAGTCATTTGTTCGGGAATCAGATGGTCTCGCAGTATGTTTCGCATTGCAGATTCATAAGAATCAGCTCATATAAGTAATTCATTCAGGAATCAAACTACAATGGTCACGCTCATTAGAGGCAGTCATTCAAGAATCAGATTACACTGGTCAAGCTGTATGTTTCATGTTGTACATAAATAAAAACTGGCTCATTGGAGTCATTTGTCAGGAATCAGACTACACTGGTTGTGCATTCATGTCCGTAGCACAAACGGTGCAAATTACACACTGAAATGTAAAACTATGATATTTGAAAAAAAACTAAAAACTAAAGGGGCAGTCACACTCAGGGGTGAAGATTCCAGGGGAGATGGGGGGATATAAACCCCCCCAACAATAATCAAAACAAGCAAGTATGACCCTCCCCCCCAATATTTACACAATGATCAATGGAAACATGTAAATGCTTTACACTGCAACCCACCCAATGTTCAAGCCAAATCTACGCCCCTGGTCACACTAGGCTTTGAGCACACACATTTTTTCTGGACAACGCAACGAACTAGGATATGATGTCACGTGGGATGGCTTCTGGTGTAAGAAAATAATACATCACAAATATCAAATAATATTAAAATATTAAAATGTTTTAAATATATTGTCTACTCATATTGCAACAATAAAAATTTTAAATAATGTTTCCTTGTATTGAGCCTAGAGGTCAGGCTGTGACGTTTCGTTCTTCTATTGGTCATGCAACCTCTTGCTGTACGACTAAGCTTGAACTTACTAATTGACCCTTTGCTAAGCTCCGCCCCCTTGGTTATGGTTGCTTGCTCTGACAAGCTCTGCTGAACTCCCCATTTTAATGAATGGGAGATTGCCATGAACGACACTGTTTTTGGGAAAATATTCAAATATACGGAATGGATAATATTTTTACATGGGCTGGAGTGAAGAGTGATATTGTAATACATATTTATCTGAAGTTTTTTGTAAAATTATTTGTTAAATTACACAGTAATTTGATTAAAAACAGTGGAGACTGTCAGAATCAATGCAAACCATTATTACAGTCACTTGAAAAGACATAAACTTAATTTAATAGCGATTACACATCTAATAAAATTAGCATAAGTGAACAAGCTGTTTATAACTTCTAATTACACTCATTTTGATGCTGTGAACTGTTTATTTACTATTGCTTTTACTATGACTTGAATCAATCCATAAATAATCAATGTTCAGTTATTACCTTTCATTTCCCTTGGAGCAAATGTAGGTGTTGTTGCAGATTTAATATGTTCATTTGGGAATGAGGGCTGACACACTTTAATACATAACGTGCTCGTCTCCAGATTTATTGAAAGAAAAACACTGCATGTATCCTTTCTGGGTAACTCATGTTACTATAACAAATTAGCTGGCAACAACGCATTTAATTTTTTTTTATTATTTTGATAAAAATCCCCCTTAAAAGTACTCAAACACACATTACTTCCATAGGCTGTCATTGAAAAATCAGTCAGATTAATGGCAGGATTGGTCAGAAGCACTTTTAAGGCAGGGCTTAGCAAAGGGTCAGTTATTAGCATTATACTATTTTAGAGCAAATGCAGGACTAAAAACATGCATTCAAAAATACCCTTACAGACAAAAACCCACCTTGCAGTTTGACAGCAGCATCATAGTTTCCATTAATATTTGAGTCTGTGCTTGGAGTACTGCAGCTGTAGGTGGCACTGTCAGTAATCCGAGCCTCTTTGACTCTTAGTTCCACAGCATTGTCTCCCAGTCGAATCACACTAATGTCCCCACTGTGTATTCGGTCCTCAATGGAGCGGTCCGAGAACATGGTGTCAAATGTTGAAATCACATTGACGGTTTCAGTCCCTCGTGTCACTGTCCATTCAAATTCCTGCTCTTTAGGGCCTTCGTAGTCCGATACATCACAGCGAAGAGACAACTGCTCGCCCTCCACCCGGAGCAGGGGGCCCTTAGGCACCGTCACAACTCTGCAGTGGCATAAACCTTGGTAAACAAACACAAATGGTTACATACATTCATTCAGGACTACAATGGTAATTATGGACTGTACTTTATATGAATACATTTTTTTTCCCATTTTTCACCCAATTTGGAATGCAAAATTCCCAATGTCCTTGAAGTCCTCGTGGTGGTGAAGTGACTTGCCTCAATCCGAGTGGCGGAGGACGAATCTCAGTTGCCTCTGCGTCTGAGACCGTCAACCTATCCATCTTGTCACGTGGCTTGTTGAACATGTTACTATGAAGACATAGCGCATGTGGAGGATTCACACCATCCACAGTGGCATCCACACACAACTCATCACGCGCCCAACCGAGAACGAACCACATTATAGCGATCACAAGGAGGTTACCCCATGTGACTCTACCCTCCCTAGCAATCAGGGAAATTTGGTTGCTTAGGATGCTCGGCAGAAGTCACTCAGTGCGCCCTGGGATTTGAACTATCGAACTCCAGGCCCCTATATGAATACATTTAAAACTTTTAATCTACTAATTATTTAACATGCATACTTTACAACTTCTGAATATTTTAACCCCGGGAGAGGCACTAGAATATGATCTCTGGAGGGCATTTTGAAGTTTAGGGTGGGCAAATGTTTATCTCTGTGTCACACCTCCTCCTTGATAATTTTACTTGGGTTGGTACCCCTTGATTGTGTGTGTCAGAAGTTTTAGGCGGCACAAGGATAGACGAGAAATCTAGGAGGGCAATGGGGGGTTGATGACACACAGATAATTTATACTTCAGATGCTGCAAATAGAGCTTCTGTTCCACAGTATAAAGTCATGTGTGTTTGAAACAACATGAAAGTGAGTAAATTATTACAGGGGAGGGGCTACTGTATCTCTTTGACTTGTAATGAACCCAGAACATTCTTTAACAGTCCAGCTGCAAGCACCTACTGAGTAACTTATTTACCATACAATTATTTATTTTCTATTGCTTATTTAATTATATCAAAGTGCACTGGTAATCTTGTCAGCATAGGAAAAAAAGTGTAGAAAATAACAGTAGTGTTAGACATCAGAGACTTGCTTGCTATGTTGAATCTGCATAGCAAGATAGAAAGAAAGATGATATACAGTATTCCCCATTTGGTATAACAATAGTTTTTGTTTTAGTGCACAGGTTTAGTCCCTAGTCAGTAAATACTGAACATGTGCATATATGCAAATAAATAAATGTACAAAAACCCAAGCATGTGTTCATCTCATGCTGAACCAAATCAGGATTTGAAATGCTGTCAGAGTAACTCATTTTATGATGTACATATGCATAAAAACAGATACTAAGAAACTGACATTGATTAATTGATTTATTTTTTTGTGTGGTGGACATCTATGTGTATTATCTTATTGTATTATATGCATTAAATATTTTGATAGGGGTTTCATTAAGCTATACATTTTGACCATGCAAATCTAAAAATCCTGAGGAATCAAATAATGATTTGAAGGTGTAGTTGGATCTCACTTAATGTGAAAATCTATACGATAGTTTTGATACGCTTCTCTATTTTGATCCTGCAAATTCTAAACTTTTAAAGAATCAAGGTAGAACTATTCTACAATGATTAAAAGGTCTGGTTAGATCTAATTTAATATGCAAATCTATACCATACTATACTTTAGTATAGAAATAATATAAATCCATTTAGGTAGGCTACTAAACGGATTGACTGCATATAAAAAAATGGAAAGAAATCATAGAACTATTCTAAAATAATTTGTTCTCATTTTATATGTAGATATACAGTATATTAGCCTAAGCTTTACAAAATAATACTATACTATGCAAATACTTCCATGAAAAAAAAAGAAAAAAAAAGAAAAAAAGAAAATCTAATGATTCAGAACCTGTGGAAAGCAGATTGATACTTTTTATACAGGTTGATAAACTTTTAAAAGAGTGAAAAGTTGTTATCTTAAAAGGAATGTTCCCGGTTCGATACAAGTTGAGCTCAATCGACAGCATTTGTGGCATAATGTTGATTAACACACACAAAAAATAAATAAATAAATAAATAAATAATTCGACTCATCCCTCCTTTTCTTTAAAAAAAATACAAAGCAAAAATCAAGGTTACGGTGAGGCACTCACAGTGGAAGTGAATGGGAACAATGAAAGTGAATGTCACCAATTTTTTGAGGGTTTAAACACAGAAATGTGAAGCTTATAATTTTATAAAAGCACTTTCATTAATTCTTCTGTTAAAATGTTTTAACTCAGTGAAAAGTATTGACGTTGACTACCACCCCTGGAGTCGTGAGCTCCAATCCAGGGTTGCTGAGTGACTCCAGCCAGTTCTCCTTAGCAACCAAATTGGCCCGGTTGCTAGAGAGAGTAGAGTCACATGGGGTAACCTTGTGGTCGCTATAACATGGTTCTCTCTCAGTGGGGCACGTTGCGAGTTGTGCGTAGATGCCACGGAGAACAGCGTGGGCCTCTACATGCGCTATGTCTCCGCGGTAACGCGCACAACAAGCCACAGGAGTCACTACACCACCTCAAGGACTTAGAGTGCATTGGATATTGGGCATTCCAAATTGGGGATTTTTTTTTTTTTCTTGTCATTTCTTGCCATTTTTACAGTCATTTTAAGGTTTTAGTGTTTGTTGACACTACATCGTAATGGCAACGAAGATGTAAATTTGGTTATAACTTTACACAGAAAAAGTTAGAAAATTACACTAAAATCATGTTTACACGCATATTGTTTATGTCTTGTGGCTACACGTTTGAAAATGGGAGAATTTTAACCTATAAAAATTGGCCCCATTAACTTTCATTGACACTCTCTGGAACCAAGATTTTTTTTTTTTTTGTATTTTTTTAAGAAAAGGAGGGGCGAGTCAAAATAATTTATTGTAGTAATCAACATCATGCCACAAATGCTGTCGATTAAGCATAACTTGTATTGAACTCAGAACAGTCCTTTAAGGAGTTATTTCTAAATGAGATGAACCTTAAAAACGACTTTATTGATGTAATCTAATGTAATCATATTGATTCGGTCATTTTAAGCAATATAATTGACATTACAAAATAAATTAGGTTAACTGACTTGATTCATGACAAATTCTCTCCGTTCATCCGTTTACAGTTGTTGTTACATTGGCATTTTTAATACATCTCAATTGTTCCAAAACCTCAAACTCACCGACAACGGCACACAACAGGATCAGGGCTCGAGTCTTTCCCATGTCGTGAAGGCGCGTGCAGTCCGTCTTTATTGCTTTGGTTTATTCCTGAAATGAGTTTAACGCGGATTGCACGAAAGACAGACAGGTTAGGAATGCACCAGCGATCTGGAGACCCTCGGTGAGATGACGTCAAGCTTTCAGTGTGAACTCGACCGTGAGATGACAGACGCGTTTCCAACGTGCGCTCCCGTGATTCACGCTAGTGGAGGTAAGACTGAATGACGGAAGTGAAGCTGGATTCCCTCTGAGTGACAGGAGGAGTGGCAATTTCTGCTGGAAACGTTGCGTTCAATAGAATGACAATATGACGCAAATATGAGAGTCCTCCATTTGTCGATTTGAAACCATTTAAAACAGCAATACTTTTTATAATTATTATGCAGTATAATGTTAATTGAGATAAAACTAGAATATTTGTGTAGTTAACATATCATGTTTATTTTAATTCAACACACACACACACACACACACACACACACACATATAGGCTACATATATATATATATATATATATATATATATATATATATATATATATATATATATATATATATATATATATATAATGTTTAAGGAAGAGTATTTAGTTAAAATGTTCGAGGTTGTGAGGGATAGTAGTTTGTTAAATATGTGCTAATCTAAATCTGCTAAGAATTTAGTCTCATAGAATGAATTTTATTGTGTAACTAAATTTTTTCAAACTGATTTGTGATCAGTTCCTGGTGAAATGAACACTAGAGGCGCTACAACAATTGTTCGCGTTTTTTCCCCCCACTTTCACACAAATCACTACAACGTCTGATTATAACTTTATAATAAGGTGACCAGATTTCTGAAATGAAAAACGGGGATATTTCAAGTTCAGTGTGCAATAGGTCATTGAAATTTCATGCTACTTGTAAAAATGGGGACAAATCGGATTTTATGTATTTTGACCATGGCGAATGTGGTAGCCTAATGTGCTGAACTATTGTAAGAAATTATTTTGGTTAAACTTAATAAATGAACCTGGTTGGCTTATAATTTTTGAAGTTCATTTAAAATACAATTTTATAATACAATTAAATCAATAAATATTTGAATAAAAAGTTTTTATTTTTATTTAGGCTAACTTTTTTTTTTAACATTATATCAGTGCATTGCCATTGTTAGTTTACACAATAAAAACACAGATGCTTATGTGATGTGAACAAATTAGAATCTAAGTTGATCTGGCAAAAATATATATTTTTTGGAAACAAATCATGGAAATATTTTTTTAAAGAGTGGTATATGCTCTATATAATACTGTAGCCTATGTCTCAATGAAATTCAAACACGGAGGTAAAGTTGACAATTTTTATTGCTCTTCTGTTTCATCTTCAATGAGTTCATTCTTTTCTATGCTATAAAGATGACATTGTGGTATAAAAGTGAACTAAACAAACATGTATAAACAGTGAGGAACTATTGCAGCTGACTCCACAGCATAGCGATCCTGCCCTTTGAGCATCTTCATCATTTCATTGAATACAGTGAAGAATGTAAACTTTAGCATCTAAAACATATTTTATCATATTACACAAAGATATTCAATATTGTATAATAATGATAATAAATATCATTATGATACTATTTTACCTAACTGTTTGCGTATCTCATATGGGCCTGTTTTTCTTAATGACTACATTTTATATTGATCAAGTCTTATTTATAATGGTACTCCTTTTCACTCACTTGTTTCCCTTCAAGGTGCAAATCTATGCTGTAATTTACATATCTTTGCAGATATTGTATTATACATTTTTATTTTTCCATGTAATCAATGTCATATTCTTATTTTACATTTATTTCGGGTATATGTTAATACAACAAATGAGTAATGTGAGAATGCACTTCCTTTGGACAGTATGTGAATATTACTATAATATACAAAATACACACTGATTAAAGGTAAAATTATTGATTTAATTTTTCCATCTGCAGGGATTATTTTGACTACTTTTCCCCAGTAGCCTATGTTAATGCTTGTGCGTTCTTTGCGGGAATTCCCGCATTATGAAGGCCACACTTTCAGGAATGTTTTACACTGTGCAGTACAGTCCCGTACCAAATTCAGAACCTGTTATAAAATACATTACAACATAACTTGATAACATAAATAGCTAGTAGGCCTATGTACCTTATTTTGCAGATTCTAACAATGATGATAATTCTCTTCAATTACCTGGTCCAGTTCTTAATGGCAAAACTGGACCGACCAAGAAATAAGTAAGGGAAGATGAATGAATTGAAGCTGCTATATCCCCCTCTGTTGGTCAAAATAAACAGCACACAGTAGGCTTTGCTGTTCGGGCTTTTTTGCATAGTAATATTTCACTATGAACGCTGTTCATGAACGCTGTTCTTGAACACTCTGGAAAAACGGGGACATTTCCGGAGACAGTTCCACCAAAAATCGTTACGTCTGGTCACCCTACTTAATAGACTCTTAATTTTCACTCTATTACTTATACACTGCTACGATATGATATCAAAACACTTTTACTAGAATGCATAATTAAAAAAAACTATAAATTTTATCACTTGTATTAAAGACTCACCTACATTTACACATTCCAACGAGCTTGCACAGTAGCTAACTTGATAGTGTTGTATTTTAAAACCACAGCTAAATGCAGACTTACATGTGAGATGTAAGACTCATAGAAACAACATGAAATGTGTTGGTTTCAGAAAATTTGCTTTTTTATTTAGCATTTTGATTTTGGATACATGGGGTCGGTTAGGTTTATGTGTTGGTTTAGGGAAAGTCTTTTTTTACCACACCCCCACCGAGAGTGAACCACATTTTAATGACCATGAGGAGGTTACCCCATGCAACTCTACCCTACTTAGCAAATGGTCCAATTTGGTTACTTTTTTCTTATTTTAGAAATTAGGGGCATTCTGTCCACCGGGGGTCGTGGGTCTGACTCCGGTCCGCCTGGAGTGGAGCAGCTGAGAGGGTGGAGGAGTTATTGAGGACCACGCGACGGTGTATCAGAGAACTGGCGAGTATGTTTTTTTTTCATCTCTCTCTCCTCTCTCTCTCTCTCTCTCTCTCTCTCTGTCACTGCTGCTCCGTGTTGGCCTTTTCCCTCTCTTTGTAAAATTTACAGTGTTTTTTGGGGGGTACTACACTGTTACAGGAAGTACCCCCCATTTCATTATTTCTGTTTCCCTCCCCTTGTCCCCTCCCTCATCCAGGTAGACGGGGATGACCTGCCGGCAGATGGGGTGGAAGGCACGCCCCTCCCCAGGGGGGGGGGGGGGGTTACGTCATGCCGGGGGCTCCCTAGCCTGAGAGAACGAGGGAGGAATGTGGCAGTGTGGGGGACCGTACCGCGGGAAATACATAACGGGGAGTTTTCCAGAGAAGGGAACTAAGCCTGTGGAGCCCGACCTCAGTACAGAACACCTGTGACTCGTAGTGGGTCTGGCTGCGAATTGCTCCGCTGAATTTGCAGACCAGAATGCTAGGGAGGAGAACATCCAGGGAGTGGCGCTTAGTGGCTAACCTGGGATAAAAGGTTAGATCACCCAGTGAGCTAACCTCTGTTTGTAGACGGCGTTCCCTTTCCGCCATCCGCCACAGCAGACAAAGAGCTGCTCAGAACATCTAAAGCTCTGAGTGTGGTCCAAATAGATACGTAAAGCACATACCGGACACAGCAACAAAAGAGCTGAGTCTGCCTCCTCCTGGGGCAGCACTTGTAGGTTCACGACCTGAGCCCTGAAGGGTGCCGTAGGAACCTTGGGCACGTAGCCCGGTCGCGGCCTCAGGATGACGTGAGAATATGCCAGACCGAACTCCAAGCAGGTGTCGCTGACAGAGAACGCTTGCAGGTCCCCGACCCTCTTGATGGAGGCTAACGTGATCAGGAGGGCTGTCTTCAGGGAGAATGCCTTGAGCTCAACTGAATCTAGTGGCTCGAATGGGGCTCTCTGAAAGCCCGAGAGGATCACTGAGAGATCCCAGGAGGGGAAACGGCTAGGCTGGGGAGGGTTCAGTCTCCGGGCGCCTTTAAGGAACCTGATAATCAAGTCATGCTTACTTAGGGACTTGCCATATACTGCTTCATGGTGGACTGCGATAGCATCTACATACACCTTCAAGATGGAGGGGGACAGCCTCCCCTCCAGCCTCTTCTGCAGGAATGAAAGCACTGATCAAACTGCGTACCTCTGCGGGTCTTCGGCTCAGGAAGAACACCAATTTGCGAACAAGCGCCACTTTAGGGCATAAAGTTGCCTGGTGGAGGGAGCTCTGGCTAGGTTGATCGTGTCTATGATTGCAGATGGTAGATCTACTAGATCTACCGCGTCCCGTCCAGGGGCCAGACGTGGGGGTTCCAGAGGTCTGGGTGCGGCTGCCAGAGGGTGCCCCATCCATGAAAGAAGGTCCTTCCTCAGGGGAATTTTCCAGGGAGGTGCTTTCGCTCCGAGCGTAAGATCCGGTGGGGCAGTAAGGGGCCACCAGGATGACCTGTTCCTCATCCTCCCTGATCGTAGTTGAGTATGCGGATGCCAATTTCCCTTAGCAGGGCAAGAGCTGCCTCTGCGATCTTCATGAAGACGCGAGGGGACAGGGACAGGCCTATGGGGAGGACCTTGTTCTGATACGCCTTGCTATTGAACGTGAACTGTAGGAAGGGTCGGTATCGAGGCAAGATGGAGACGTGGAAGTACGCGTCCTTCAGGTCTACCGCCGTGAACCAATCTAGCTGTCGAATGCAGGTAAGAATGTGTTTCTGCGTGAGCATTTTCAACAGGCGTCTGTGCAAAGCCCGGCTGAGAACTTGCAGGTCCAAGATTTGTCGCAATCCACCACCTTTTTTGGTATGATGAAGTAAGGGCGGTAGAGACCCTTCTTCATCTTGGCTGGAGGAACGGGCTCTATTGTGTCCTTGAGAAGCAGAGTCGTGATCTCTGCCCGCAAATTGCAGGCTTTTTGCCGCGTACAGAGGTGGAGCGAATACCGCCGAAATGAGGCGGGAGCCGGGTGAACTGAGTCACATAGCCGAGTCGGATGGTCCTGGCCAACCAGCGCTACAGATTGGGCAATGAAAGCCGCGAGTCCAAACTCCGCGCGAGGGGCACTAATGGGACAATCGCTTTTGACGTACCAGGAGGTGGCAGCACAGACGAGTCATCGGCATCAGACACTCTCCGATGCTGCGCCGATGTTGTCATCCAATTCCGGGGGCTCAAGGGAGAATGCCGGCTGGCCACGAGGCGAACCACACTAGTCCCAAGCTCGGACGGAAGCATGCAAGTGTGCCGGGGGACGGGTGGTTTGTGGGGATTTACCTGCCGAAAACCGAGCCGTCGTCATCCACAAATTGCCTTTATTGCCAGCCGTGCAGTCCTCAATCCTGTGGGAAGAAGGAACCACATGGGGGGCGGCTGAAGTGGCTTTCTCTCGTTAGAAAATAAAGCCACGTCTTTTATGACCATCAGAAGTAGAGAGAAATCAACTGCTTCCAGGAACTACACAGAGGCGGAAAGACATCTTTAAACTCTTTTAGAGGAAATAAACTCTTTTTAGGAAGAGAAACACTCTTTCAGGCAATGAAAGCGCTGTCGAAGTGCCCAGTGGCGTGGACTGCATTGCGTGCAGAGAGAGAACGCTAGCTGGAAACGCGCCGTAGATCCAACAGCAGTGTTCTTGCCAACTGAGGTGAGTGGAACAGTGGTGAACTCAGCTTGACGCTGCACAACCGTTCAGCTCCGAAGAAAAATTCTGACTGACAGTCGCTGCCCTGCTTCCCTTTATACCTGTATGTCCGGGGCAGGGCATGCAAATTCTGTCTGCCAACTTGACATTGGCCTTTTCTCAAGTTCAGAGGTACATTTGGCATCCCAGGAAGACCCCTTGTGTCACTTCATTCGACACAACGTTGAGTGAGTGACAGAAGGGGAACCACAATATTCATGAAGCAGTAAGCAAGAAAACCTCAATTATTATACACATTCCCAAGACAACCATACCTTGTGAGAAAATTAATATTGCCCTTTTGCACTAACATCCCTGGTGTTTGTGTTTTGAAAGGTTTATCAAAGTTATGTCATTTCAACCACTTAGCACAAAATGGACCCTTACAAAATGGACCCTTATGGATTGATAGGTGGCTTTTAGACTGTGTAAGCTGCAGGGGTCAGCAGGTGTAAGTGGGAAGCTCTGTGTCCATTGAAGTGCTTACCAGTGTAAGTTTACCCCAAGGTTGCGTTATCTCCCCTCTGTGGTTAATTGAACCTACTTACAGAAGCTTGGTGTTTCATGTTGTTTTGTCTCCTCATTTATTGTAAAGAATGCCCATGCTGAAATCTACTGAAAGGACAATTCACCCTGGGGATAAATAAAGACACTACTATTAGAGCATTGTGGCATTTAGTCCATGTCTGTTAGCTCTGAAGCCATCATTATGCTAGTGTACTCTTATTAGCTGATGTCTCATCCTGCACTACACAGATATTTGTTCAATCAAATGCTAGTAAGAATGTTCCAGCCCCATTTACCACCTACCTCTGACTAGCAAGTTTTAAAATAAAGTTCATGGCTGTGATGTAAAGAAGTTTTGGGAAAAGCCTCACTGTACGACTTGGTCATCAACAGCTGATTAACTGCCTTTGCAATAAATATTATCCTCCAATGAGGTTGAGTCAGAAATTGTACAAATTTGAGTGTTGTCTATTTCACGGTTATGCAAAACACAGCCACATTGGAATCGAATGTATGTTACAGTCATAGGTTGCGCTACAAATAGTCACTATATGCCACATGGACAATTTTTTTTAACTTCATTATATCTATTTTTTAAAATCCCTATTCCATAAAAATATGAAGAATGTGATATTTGGTCCAAAGATTTTACAAGTATCAAAATTTGTGCTTATATTACCAAACCCTAATGGTGACATAAATATATTGTCTAATATATTGTCTAAATTAGAATTCCACAATGGGCACACACCGGTTACTTAAAACCAGAGCCGGTACTAAGATGTGATCTTTGGTGAAGGGGACACGTTGGTCGTTTCGCCTTGAGTCTGTAATAGTAGTACTCCATAATCGTTTCACTGTCAGTCAGGGTGAGGGCATCAGACGTTTAGGCAAATATAGGGGGTCAGTGAACATGGCAGTTGTCACTTATGTCAGACCGAGCACAGTCTGACTCGGCTGGGAAGTTATCGAACAATCACCAACAATCGTAAATAGAGAGAGAAAAAAAAAACGTGAGTATGGAATAGATGCTCCGCAAACTGAGATTAAAGCTCTAAACTTCATTTGAACAAATAACCTTCATTCTAGTAAACCTGTATAATTTAATTATATTATTAAATTAATTAATTATAAAATGGAAATAGTTAAAATGTCTGTTAAAATAATAAACTAACCAGACAAGAGTAAAGTGTGTATGGAAAATAGTAAAATCTATATAAAATATATGTCAGTATAATAATTGACATTGCAATGGTTATCCAATTACGTGAGGTCTAATTTGAAAGCCCCTCCCCAGCACACAGTTGCTGGCTGGGGAAAGCCATTTTCTTTTCTCTGAAAGACTGGTGAAACGAGCAGCCACGTAACATTGAGCAAAAGTTAACAGGGTCAGAGAGGATAAAATAGATTCTGTTTTCTTTGGAATTGGTCAGGTTTTTTTCCGATGCTGGAACTGCGTTTGTTTCTTCATGACTATGCAGAATGGCGAGCCTTTCCCCAGCGAGATGAGCATTGACTACTGTGAGAGTTAAGTTCCAACCAACAGCCGAGGAGTTGGGTAAGAAAGTTCTGATTACCTGCTAGTATTTGTGTCCTATAAACAGAACCGAGCTTTGTTTTTGAGGGACTGCTCAAAGAGTTTTTTTGCTCGGATGGATTTTCCGGAGAATTTGAACTGAATCCTTGAAGTAAATCTTTGAACTGAATGAGTCTTGAACTGAATCTTTGAACTGAATAATTTGAACTGTTTGCTTTGTTCTTGTGTTCCCTACCAAGGAGTTATTTATGAATGTGATAGAGTTTAATTGTCCAATTGTATAATTGTGAACAAGGTCATTATTTATGTTTTATATTGTAGGTGTTGTATTCTAGGAAATCTTCATAGCCTAGAAGGTGCACCCAAATGTACAAAGTGAGTCAGATGAAACTGCTAAATTACTGTGAATTTAATTGAAATTTCATATCACTGTGATTTTGATATTTGATGGAGATTGTAACAAATTGTTTAATAATCATTTTTATTTTATTATTTCTTTTAAAAAGCAACAATTACTACAACATTTTATTTCAATAAAGATTGACTTTATTACTTATCCAGTGTTGCCTCAATTACACCTCCACTATACATAAGTAATATTTATGATGTTAGCCAGAGGGGAACTGGCCCCCACAGTGAGTATGGTTTCTTCCAAGGTTATTTTTCTCCATTACTCAACATCTTATGGAGTTTTGTGTTCCTTGCCACGGTCGCTTTCAGCTTGCTCACTGGGGTTATTAATACAATTATTATTTAATTACTTATTTTTAACACGATTAACAATCGTATTTTATCTAATTACACAATGATGATTCATCGACATTATAGACATTATCGTCTGTTAATGCCTGATCTTCTGTAAAGCTGCTTTGAAATTATGTGTGTTGTGAAAGGTGCTATACGAATAAATTTGACGACTTGAAATAGTCAAACCTACTGGTCTATGGATAATATTAGTAGTAAGTACATTTGACACAATGTGCTACATAAAAAGTGGGAGTGCCAGCTAGGAGGTGTAATTGATAGCATTATTGATACTTTATCTCTAAAAAGAAAAAATAGCAATTGACCAGAGAGACAAGCAAATCAGTTTGTGTGGCAAGTTAAAAGGTAAATGGTCTGCACTTAGTGCCTTTTTAACCTTAGCGGTATTCAAAGCACTTTACACTGCATCTAATTCCACCATTTATACACACTTTTACACAACAATGATGTTGAAGTTAATTGACATTGAGAGCATGGAAATAGTACAGAGGAAATGTGTCAAAATTCCAAACGCCCTTCTAGTCAGTGGACCAGTTAACACTCTTGAGGATGAAGGAGTCCTCAATCTTCTAAAACATAATGGTTCCATCACAAGAGTCATTTCTATTAATGATCCTGAGTCCCAGTATCAAGACCACACCATTGTGGAGTACAGCTTCGGGTCTGCCATTGAATCAATAAGTCCTTTGTTACCCCTTTGCTACAGAGATAAGGAAAACCTAAGTTTAACTTACCAGATAAGAGACCTGAGCAGTGTCTAATCTTGGGAAGAGAGGTCCGGTGCTACAACCTCTTACTTATCCACCCTAAAGGACATTGCTATGTGGAGTGGAAAATCTTTCAATGCTCTGTTGCCAGACTCTCAGATCTCGAACTCCTTAGCTCCAGATGAAATGAATGAAAGTGAATGTGCGCTTGATGATTTTAGCTCAAATAAAGAGCAGAATGCTCCCAAGATGAAGGTTCAGAGTCCCAGTCCTATTCCTAATGAGCCAACACTTGAACATGATTACTTACCGAGGTTTGACAAAAGGTTGTCAGGTGCAATGAGTCATGCTCAACTCAACCCAGCTGAGGTGCAGAAAGTTATTTTGGAGCACATAGTTAAGAGTGAATTTGCTGCAGCAATTCTGTCTACTACTGTAGTTAAGCTTTGCACTTTTTCAGGGAGAATTCCCCAGCCCAGTAATGAAACAGATTATGACACTTGCCGTTGTAATGTTGAATTGCATCTTGACAAACTCACTTCCAAAGAGTGAGGAGGATGATGGAGAGTCTTTTAGCCCATGCCACTGATATTGTTAAACCCTTAGGACCTCATGCTTCTCCCCGAGCTTATCTTGATATGCTTGATTCAGCTTAAGGTGCAATAGAAGATGGTGATGAGTTGTTCTCAAGATTCATGAACACCTTTCAGAATGATGGAGAAAAAGTATCTAGGTATCTCCATTAGCTTCAAAACTCTCTGAGCAAGGCAGTCAAGGGAGGTTTAATTAAATCGTCGGAAGCCAACCATCATCTTCTACAGCAGATTTGCAGAGGCTGCTGTGATGACACTCTTATTTCTGAGCTCCATTTCGAGGTTCGTAGAGACAACCATATGGAGTTCCAAGACTTGTCGCATTCACCCTGAACCAGAGAGGATATGAGTGCACTGAAACTGTTACGTATGAAAAAAACATATCAGCACCCTTAAGCAGAAAGTGCAGCCACCACCTAAAACTGCCATATCTATCACCTAGATACCGCCCTAGCAAGTAAATATCTGCAAGAGTCCAAGTTATTGTCTGAGATGGCTGAATTAATGAAGCAGATTGCTGAGCTAAAGGTTCAGTTGACCACCTTGGTGCTTCCAAAGCCCAAAAACATTGTTAAGCCCAAGTGTAAAACAGCACTTACTCTCACCACTCCTGAGTTTGTTGCTAAACCACTGTCAAAGCCAGATGATAGTCCTGTCAAGAAACCCAGACCACAAACTGGCTAATGTTTTCGATGTGGGGAAGATGGCCACATTTCTGTCATCTGTGAGAAGCCTCCCTACTCCAAGCTTGTTGAAAGGAAACAAGATTAGTTGTGGCTGAAACTACAAGAGTGGGATAGAGAAAACCATCATGCAAGCACAGCTTCTTTATACTCCTAACAGTTCCAGTTGCTTGGCAGACTGGAGCTGGCAAACCTTAAGGTCATCCCCTCAGGAAAAACTCGGACCGTTCCCTTGCACAGTATGGACCTATAGAGCCTAAATATTCTTTTAAAAATATTTGTTTGTGCTCAGCGGAAGACAGAAAGTCTTACTTCCAGTGAGTAAATTATGAGAGAATGTTCATTTTTGGGTTAACAGTCCTTTTAAGGCCAAAGTATAGTTTTCCACATGCAGGTGTATCTCGCGTACAGTGCGTGTGATGCAAATTCTTTCATCAGCTACGTGCGGATTGTCCACATGTAACCCAGGTATTCTAGACAAGCGGTTTGCGTTGACTGTCATGTGCCTGACATTGACAGTGCTAAAGAGTACCACAAAGCCTTCACAGTGCACATGCATTGAATGTGTTTGTGGGACTCTATTGGTGAGCAAAAGACATATAAATTATGTGATCAAAAGGTATATAAGAAAAAGGACAAACTGAAATAATTTAAATATATTTAAAAACTATATGCATTCCTAGGTATACATATACTCAAGTAATGGTACCTGAATGTTTCTCCCACAGTTGGTGCGAACTACAAAACCACTTACTTTGCACATCCTCTTTTTCAGGGGGAATTCTTTTGTGAAAGATTGGTATACCTTGACAAATTTCAATGTGCAACAACCTGATATTAGATTAACAAAACACTACTACTTAATGGTGCACCAAGTTATTATTTATTAAATTTTTGCTTCTAAAAATTGTATAAAAAAAAATAGTATTTTTTTTTTAAATCATGTACACTCACTAAAGAATTCAGTCATATTTCTGGCCTAGAAAAAGGCTTTTATTCATCATTTGTTCTCATGCTGGGGGATAGGGTATTCTTTTGCATTTTTGTTCCTATTTTGGGTAAGTGTGTCTTTAACTTTTATCACTCTGATCAAATTATAAGTCACAAAATGGATAAAACTGTTAAAAATCACAGTTGATATTAATTTGTTCTTCATAAATGGAGGGACAATTTGATCATCTTGCATTGTAGTATGGTAGTATGTTATTTCAAACATAGCCCATTAAATTATTTTGTGCACCATTAAAGATGTGCTTACCATCATAATATGGCTTTAAAAATGTATGCAAGTCATTCGACCAAGAGTTCCATTTTATTATCCATCAGTTGAGATTCCTGGTCATACATTTAATTCCACTGGTTGGTACGGATCTTGATTCCTCCTCTCGTGGTGATGTTTTTTCATGGGCTGAGGTAACGCAGGAGGATTTTCTTCATCTTCGTCTTGAGGGGGTGGTGAAGGACAAGCACGGACATGGGCTTTGGGTTGAGCTTGGGTTTGAGGTGGGGTTTGTTCGGTCGGCCTCAGTTAATGGGTTCTTCTTGCGGGGGGGGGGGGGGGGGGGGGGGTGCTGGTCGCCCCCTCACAGTGCTTTTCTCAGCCTGAGCTCCTCTTCATCTAGGGGATTTCCAAAAATATATTTTCATTAAAAATCAACATGTTTCAGTTTCTAAAATAGATATAGGATCTACTTGGGCATCGGTATGAGAGTAAATTTCAGACAAAATATAGCTATTCTATTTTTTATTAATTCTATTATCAGGACTTAGTTTTGTTTAGCATCCATCCAGCCAGCCTTGAAGTCTGATTGAAGTCTGATTCTTTTGACTAACTTTATCATTTAAAGGAATGTTCCGGATTCAATACAAGTTAAGCTCTATCGATATGATAAAAAAAGCTAGTATTTTATTTACAGTGAGGCACTTACAATGGAAGTGAATGGGGCCAATCCATAAACTTTCAAATACTTAATGTTTCAAAAATATAGCCATAAGATGTAAACACTATGTGCGTTAACATGATTTTAGTCTGATAAAATCGATTACAAACCTTTTGGGGGTAAAGTTTGTCCAGTGTCCAGTATTACAACTTTGTTGCCATGACAACACAACACCGGTAAATCCTGTAAGCAATTTTAGTATATTGTTCATGTCTCATGGCTATACTTTTAAAAGTTGTGCTTTTTAATGTTTATGGACTGGCCCCATTGACTTCCATTGTAAGTGACGTAATGTAAGTGCGATCTTCTTTTTTTTTTTATAAATGAGGGATGAGATGAAATAATTTTGTGCTAATCAATATTGTTCTACAAATGCTGTCGATTGAGCTAAACCTGTATTGAACCCAAAACATTCCTTTAATGGAGTCAATATGAAAGCAAAATTTATGCTATTTACTTTCTTTAAACATGCTCCTGTTTTGCACCACTCAGCAGTGCATGTTATTCCAAAAGAAGAAACATGTTTGTAATTTTTTATTAAGATTTAATAAGTTGCCCTGCCTCTTAAATGACTCTTCTTTTTTGTCGACATCATCAAGCCCTCATATTTCTTCAACCATCTGTCATATAGAAACACTTTTCACCATCCAATCAATTTCTTCCCAACAATCAATTCAACCCAACAATTTAAGTCAAATCAACAATTTTTGTTCTCACAAAATATCCTGTTTTGGAAATATGTCACACTATGGAAGTCAAATGAGTTGTGAGTGCTCATTCATGCTAATTTTAACAAACTAAAAGCCATTTTGAGTCATTCATTCTAATGTGCATTCTTAAAGCCGAAACAGACTCTACGCAAGCACATGAATGCAGACGAATGCAGAGTGCGTTGCTGTGTTCCAAAATATGCCCGACTGCAATTCACTAAACAACTGCAGCATGTTGCATTCTGTCCAGCATGTGTCCACAAGGGGCTCTATTGCAAACGTTAGTGTCCGCATTTACTGTGTCTCATTTTAAAGGCATGTTGTATGCAGCATGTTTACATAGAAAATTGCTGCCCAAGAGTGTTCCAAAAATGGACAGCGAGTGACCTGAATTTGGATCTGTTAGAGATACCAAAAGTACTGCAGGAAAACTTGAGTTCTAATTCCTTGTTATTGTTTACATGCTTGAAATGGTCTATTGCAGAACAAGTTAATGTCACTATATTTAGAGCAACTTACCTTAATAAAAATAACAGTAAAACTTTACAGTAAGATTCCATTCATTAACATAATACATTAGTTATCATGAACAAACAATTAACAATAAAAAAATGTTCAGCATTTATAATTTTTTATTTATGTTACTTAATATAATACAATGTTATTTATTAGTTCATGTTAACTTAACTAATGTTATCAAATGGAAGCTTATTGTAAAGTGTTACAATAATAACTCTATTGCTCCCCTAATCCGCTCGCAACCAAAATAGACGTGGAAAACATTTTGGAAAAACTTGAAGATCTCGAAAATAGGAGCCGAAGAAATAACGTACGGATTGTTGGAATTCCTGAGCATAAAAAGGCAGAGATTTGGTGAAATTCCTAGACGAGCTCTTCCCGAGTCTGCTCGACATAACAGGCCATAAGCTGGAAATCGAGCAAGCTCACAGTGTCAGGGAAAAAGGCCCCGATCAATTCTTGCCAAATTTTTGACAACATCTGATAAAGATCTCATGATGCACAAGGAGCAAAGGAATGCTTTCTTGTAAGAATCACAATATTTTCTTGTTCTCGGAATTTGCGAATTAGACAAGAGAGAAATGCAATCGATTCAAGGAGTGTAAGAAACACTTGCATCAATGGAAGATCGCTTTTGCACTGATGTTTCCAGCCGAATTTAGAATAGATACGAAGGATGGCCGCAAAGTATTTACGTGTCCCAAGCAATCACTGTCCTTCATAAATACATTGGAGTGAATAAGCCATTTGGTGTTGAGTGGACTTGCTTGACATACACATCTCATAGGCACACATGGACCTTTTGAGATTAGAGGGATTTATGCCGGTTGGCGCTGTCCTGTGCGGGGTTAATGTGCACGTTTTTCTTTTTTCTGTTTGTTTGATTCGGGGGGTTCGGGGTTTGATTGTTGCATTAATGTTGGAATGTGGTATGTATAATCTTGTTTTTGACACACAATTTATTTAGTCTTTTATATCAAAATGTTAAATGTTAATATGAGTGGGTTATCTTTCTTCACATGGAATGTGAATGGTTGGGGCACCCCATAAAAAGAAGGAAGGTTATTTATTGTCTTAAGCGTAAAAAATGTGAAATAATGTTTCTTCAAAAAACACATCTTTCCTCATAGGAAGCTGAAAAATTTGGGAAGATATGGGGTATAAGACATTTTCTTTAGTGCTGGCTCAAGTAAGAGCAGGGGAGTCATTCCATTGATTAGTAAGCATCTACAATTAAAATCTCTCAAACAGATTAAAGATAAATTAGAGAGAATCATTATTGTTTTAGCAGACATTCTGGGGCAAAGGTTGGTTTTGGCTAATATTTACGCACCTAACGTTGGGCTTTTTTATTGATCTTAAAGGGATGGTGCAAGTTACTGGCACCCCTCATGATATAATATTGTGAGGAGACTTCCTCTTTCTTCTCAATCTTTTAATGGACTCAGTCCTTGATCATAGTGAAGCAAAAGTGTGTAAGCCCCATAGAGCAACACTGATGCTTCACAGGATGTGTAAAAACCTCGGTCTTGCAGATATCTGGCAACTTTTTAACCCATCTGGTAGGAACTAATCAATTTTTTCATCAGTCTAAGATTTATTCTAGAATAGATTTATATAATATATATATATATATATATATATATATGTATATGTATCCAAGTCCCTCATTTCATCTGTTGTGGATTGCTCAATTGGAAACTTCTTAGACTCAGATCACAGCCTGGTGAGTTTAGTGATGTTGCCACATACGGAAAAAGTGAAATCATAGAGTTGGCGTTTTAATGTATCCCTTTAGCAAAATCCTGATTTCCAAAAAATGTTAAAGACTGAAATCAATGTTTATATGGAGACCAACTGGTCCTCAGTATCTTCTGTGGGCGTGGCTTGGGAGGCACTTAAGGCGGTTCTTAGTGTCGGATCATATAGTATGCCTCATTCACCAAAAAATCCAAAGCTCGAGAACTCGTGGAGTTGGAAGGGAATATTAAAAGTGCAGAGGCACAGCTGAAGATCCAAATGTAATCTGGCCGTTTGAAATACAGATGTAATACTATTTGGTTTGGTTATTTAGGGCAAGACAGTCATACTTTGAGTAGGGGGACAAAGCAGGGAAGCTTTTGGCTAGATATGTAAAGCAAATGAAATCTGCTAGTGGTAATTTTTACCTCGGCCATTGATATTAATAATGCCTTTAAAGAGTTCTATCTTGAGCTTAATAGTTCCACATCTTTGAAAATGAATGTTATTAAAATTAATTGTATTCCAAAATTCAACTACCTGCAATAATCTCTCCCTGTAGATGTCCCCCTCTCTTATTTTAAATATTTTGATAGCATAGTGAAGTCCTTTATTTGGATTGGTAAGTGTCCCAGATAACATTTCAATCATTTACACAGGCCGATTGACAAAGGTGGGTTAAGCCTACCCAAGATTTTGCTTTATTATTATACATCCGGTCTCAGACATTTGGCTCATTGGTCGCTGAGAGAGCCCCTCCCTGGTTTCATATTGAACAGAATGTCCATGCCCCTATTTCGCCATTGCAAAGCCTTTCGATCTAACTAACTGGTAAGGTGAAGTCACACCCCATTATCTCGCATTTGCACGCGGTATGGACAAAAGTCTCCAGAGTGTTTATTTTGGATATTTATTTAAATGTAGCCTTGATCATATGGCTGAACCCTAAATTACATATTAATAAGTCCCCTATTTTTGGTCAGAGTGAATTGGGACGAGGGTTACTACGCTCTGTGACCTATATGTGAGAGGAGTGTTGAGATCTTTTGATAATTTGGTTCAACATTTTAAGATTCCTAGATCCCAGTTCTTCAGGTACTTACAGCTATGACGCCTGTTTTGTACTATTTTCAGGAGTAGTGTACACCTTATAGTGGCAGATTCTCTGGGAGAGGTGATTACTGCTTTTGGAAAAGGCCATGAAGCATATGTGTATTACTCCCTGTTAATTCAGATTCTGGGGGATGGAGCTTCGTCTTCTCTCAAGAGATTATGGAAGAATGATTTAAACTTGGTATTGGAGGAGGGAGTGTGGCCTAGTATCCTAAAAAGCATGAAGTCTACATTTAGAGATGCAAGGGTCTGTCTAATGCAATTTAAGATTTTGCATTGGTTCTACTGGACCACCTCTAGATTGTATAGGTTGGGTCTTAAAGACACACCCACCTGCTGGCAGTGCCAATCAGATGTCGGGGACACAATACATGTATTCTGGGGGTGTGTAAAGATTTGTAAATAATTTTGGTTGGGGGTTCAAAACTTTATGTGTGAGGTGTAGAACACTGATCTTTCATTTAGCCTCAGACTCTGTGTCCTGGGCGATGGGTCGACACTTAGCATAGAGGACAAATTTTTAAAAAGTTGGGTCCTAGCCGGAGTTATGATTGGTCAGAAAATCATCCCCAGGGGATGGAAGTCAGCTGGGGCACCCTCATTTAAGGAATGGTGCGGAGAGATTGTCGAGGTGGCAGCGTTTGAGGAGATGTTCTTTAGAAGGTTGGGGAAATGAGATTTGTTCATCAGAAAGTGTGGTGGGCAGAGATGTTGTGACAGGGTAGGAAAACCAGGCAATTGCCTGGGGTCCCAAGCTGGAAGGGGGCCACCTCAAGGATGGCTGATTACATTGGACCACAGCAATGACAACAAGGAACCCTCTTAAATTCTTTGATGGTACAAGACACTGGAATGACATGTCCGGAACCCCTCTAAAGGGGCCCCCATTTTACGAGCTTGCTGTCAAAATTTTCATAGTTTCAGAGCGGCAATTAAATGATGGACCATGAAGCGGATTTACACATCCAGGCATATTAAAAGGATACGAAAGCAAGCGGAAGAGGATAAAACAAAACGAGACAGTGGTAAGTGATAATCTGTTACATTGAATGTCAAGAGTTTAATTTGTCCAACCATGCATCAGAAAGTTGGTTGTCTTTTGTCAGTTCAATGCTAACAACAGCTAGTTAATCAATAGACTAGCTTACTCTGTTGGATACTCCCATTTAATATATTTTGGCGGCCGTCCAAGTGATAGCCTATTTAAGACTGCTGGAGCAGATTTAATGATAATCCCGCAATCAGCTCATGACTTCTCATCTGCACTTTCACGAGTGTTATGGAACCAGTTTGCACTAATGATCTGCTCTGCTCTCTGACGCGAGCGTGCAACAACCAGGATTCCCTCGATATTGTGGAGCTCAGACTTCAAAACTGATGTGACCAATTTAAATTCTAGTGAGACTTTTCTAGTTTAAAGTGTTACGGCGTAAGTCAAGTTGAACCTCTCAAACAGTAGGCAGTCCTGACATGCCAAACAGCACTGAGGAGGAAGAGAGCAACATTGTGTTATGTGCTAAATAATAAAATAATTACACGTCATCACCTTTATAAAATTGTTTCACGATTTTACATGAGTAAAAGTAACTGTTATATTTTGACAAAAGGTTATAGTTTCTTATGAAATAATCTAAAGCTAGTAGGCTATCTGTTAGACCTCATTTTATATAAACAGTGGCAGTTGCAGTTAAAGTTTCAAGATGTGTTTCAGCTAGTATTTATTTGTTCATAAATACTATAATTTGTTGTAATTATTAATACTATTATTTAAGACTAGCTACAATGACCGTACCGTGGTAATGAGGGGCCATTCCTCCTGTGTAATATGTGTGTACTGTTTGAATTATGTTTGAAATTAGGAGACAAACGTATAATAATGGGCTCATATTTTTGAAAGGGGGGAGAGAAAACTTGTCTTTTGTTGATGTTTTGGAGGCTGAAAGCACACATTAGGGTTTTATTGAATACAATGTAAGACAGAATTCATAATTGCTGAGGTTGACGGTCAATATTTTCTGAAGGTTAAGCACATCCTTTCACTTTTTGGAAAGAGAAAAAATCTATACTTTTTCTAAGATTTTTGAAGAGTAGCAGGTCCTTTTTTTGTACATCATTCACAGAAAGTAGCTATACCTTTCGAATACATTTGATACAATCTTATTTTGTGTGTTTTGAAAACTTCTAACTTCTTAATTAAATAAACTTTATTTTCCTGTACTCCAACACCAATCCTTGTGCCTTCATTGTAAGCTTAGTTATATTAGTTAGATATATTTGCCAGTGCTCTTCAGACTCACACTTTTAAATGTTAATGATCCATCTTTTTCCATTTTTACATGATCAGCTATTCTTTTGATTGTCCCATCTTTCCACAAGAATACTTCCAGGTTGGAAGCCCTAGATTCATGGGTCCACTTTATGTTATCAGGGTCGACATTTGTTTTTTGCATTTTTATGGTGCAGGATGTTCCCTCTAGTAGATTCTTGCCACATAACTTCTCAGAGACTACAATAAATACAATAAAATTAGAATTTAAAAACAAAAGAGTGTCATAAACGGTTTACTGTCAGGAATAAGAATAAACGTTATAGGGGAGATCGGGGTGAGTTGTCACACTTTTGGTACCTTATGGTAGTTTTTTTAAAGTCATTTTCTGTATAGATATTCACCTACAAATTAACACTGTTATTATCCAGGATACAGCTCATGATAATGCATCTTGACCTTTTATGACAACATAATTCAATAGCAGGGCAAACGTTAAAGCAACATTTTAAAAAATTGAAAAATTATGAAACAAAACAATTCATAAATCAGCAAAAATAAAAAATACAAAAATAAATAAAATACACGTGTATATAAACAGTTTTGGGCAAAAGAAAATATAATAATAGATTGTGTGCAATTACAACAACTTTATGTAGAAGGGGTCCAATTTATACCTCTTCCTGGGTGTCACAATTATAAGGAGTGTTACATGTTTTGTAAATACAACACATGGCAGTTCTAAAAAATAAAATACAATAAAGCCATTCATCTTGTCTTAATTTAAGTTAGCTGACAACATTTTATTTTTATTTTAAATTGTTGTGGTTAGATCAGTAAGTTCAAAGCTACATTGTGAGGAATGCCAATGCAGTTGAAAAAAACAAACAAAAAACTGGCAGCTGTGGTTGCCAGAATACTTAAAAAAATAAGTAGCTGTGGTTGCCAGAATACTTAAAAAAATAAGTATTCTTCTGTAAAATTTTACAACTTACAGAACAACATGTACATTTTAAAGTTTAAAACTGTTGTAATTTACATGACCATGCTGGCACTGTAAAAAACATATACAAAAAACAAATCTGTGAAATTTACAGTAAAATAAGTCAAAAATATTATGTGCTGGTTGTCTCTTTAGATCATCCTGTGTGATGTATATTCAGCAAAATGGTTTCCCCACTGGTAAACCGCATCTCCCTTGGGCAGAGGGCCCTGTGTCCTTGGTAACCGTGTTTGTAGTAACTCTACCCCTTCTCGGGTAGGACCTACCTAACCCTCTTTTTTGGGGAGAACAATGGAGAAATGGCTATGGCTGGGCCAGCCAGTCCTTAACTTCTGAGCATTTAGCTGCTCCCCAAGGTGTAGGGGACGGTTTCATGCCTGCCAGTGTGTTGGGGGTAGTTACACGACAGCTTGCTGAGCTGGATACGAGGCACACAGAGTTCTGCCCGTCTCGCTCTGCCAGTCTGCGTAACTCGGTTCATCTTTTGTGGTGTTTTCCATTGGGACCCCTAGTGTCAACTCATACGACACAATGTTGAGTGAGTGATAAATAGGGAATGTCAAGTCAAGTCAAGTGGTTTTTATTGTCGTTCAACCACATACAGTACAGTACACAGTGAAATGAGGGATCATTCCTCCAGGACCATGGTGCTACATAAAACAACATAGAACAAACAAAGAACCACATGAGACTACACAGACTAAATAACATACCTATATAAAGTGCATGTGCAAACGTGTGCAAAAATTACGGGACAGTACAATAAATTACTAAAAATTAACAGGACAATAGGCACAGTGAGAGACAGTTACGGCCCACCAGTACACATTAGTGCAAAAAGATGACAGTTTCTAAAAATGACAAATGTAAACATAACATACTATGAGATAGTGTTCTATGCATATAGCAGTTATTGAGGTAGCATCCTGGTATAAAGTGCAACTCAGGACACGGGTGTGTGTGTCAGTCCAGTCTCTGAGTATTTAGGAGTCTGATGGCTTGGGGGAAGAAACTGTTACACAGTCTGGCCGTGAGGGCACGAATGCTTCAGTACCTCTTGCCAGATGGCAGGAGGGTGAAGAGTTTGTGTGAGGGGTGTGTGGGGTCACCCACAATGCTGGTTGCTTTGCGGATGCAGTGTTTTTTGTAAATGTCTTTGATGTAGGGAAGAGAGACCCCGATGATCTTCTCAGCTGTCCTCACTATCCTCTGCGGGGCTTTGCAGTCCGAAACGGTGCAAGTCCAAACCAGTGATGGTAGTGATGCAGCTGCTCAGGATGCTCTCAGTAGTCCCTCTATAGAATGTAGTGAGGATGGGGGGTGGGAGATGTGCTTTCCTCAAACTTCGAAGAAAGTAGAGACGCTGCTGTGCTTTCTTGGTAATAGAGCTGGTGTTGAGGGACCAGGTGAGGTTCTCCGCCAGGTGAACACCAAGGAATTTGGTGCTCTTGACGATCTCCACAGAGGAGCCGTCGATGTTCAGTGGAGAGTGGTCACTTTGTGCTCTCCTAAAGTCAACAACCATCATCTGTTTTGTCCACATTCCGAGACAGGTTGTTGGCTCTACACCAGTCCGTTAGCCACTGCACCTCCTCTCTGTATGCTGACTCATCTTTCTTGCTAATGAGACCCACCACGGTCATGTCATCGCCGAACTTAATGATGTGGTTCGAGCTGTGCATTGCTGCACAGTCGTGAGTCAGCAGAGTGAACAGCAGTGGACTGAGCACACAGCCCTGGGGGGCCCCAGTGCTCAATGTGGTGGTGGTGGAGAGGCTGTTCCCGATCCGGAGTGACTGACTCCCAGTCAGGACGATGGTGGTGGCCTTGAAGTACGTTGGAACGACGGAGCTGCTCAGAGAGATGTTGAAGATGTCGGTAAGAACATCTGCCTGCTGGTCTGCACATCCTCTGAGCACTCTGCCAGGAATGTTGTCTGGTACAGCAGCCTTCCGTGGGATGACTCTACGTAGAGTTTTCCTCACATCAGCCGTGGTAAGACAGAGCACCTGGTCATTGGGAGGAGGGGTGGTCTTCCTCGCCACCACGTCGTTCTGTGCTTCAAATCTAGCGTAGAAGTCTTTCAGCGCATCTGGAAGGGAGGCATCTTTGTCACAGGCAACTGATGTCGTCCTGTAGTTGGTGATGGCCTGGATGCCCTGTCACATGCACTGCGTGTCTCCGCTGTCTTGGAAGTGACTGTGGATTCTATGGGCATGTGCGCGCTTTGCCTCTCAGTTTGGCCCTCGCTGTCCTTAGGACAGCCTTGTCGCCTGCTCTGAATGCGGAGTCTCGGGTCCGCAGCAGCGCACGCACCTACGCAGTCATCCACGGCTTCTGGTTGGAGCGTGTGGTGATGGTCTTGGAGAAGGTGACATCATCAATGCACTTGCTGATGTAGCTGGTCTCTGATGCTGTGTATTCCTCCAAGTTGGAAGAGTCGCCATATGTTGCAGCCTCCCTGAACATGTGCCAGTCAGTACACTCAAAACAGTCCTGAAGAGCAGAGATGGCTCCTGCTGGCCAGGTTTTCACCTGCTTCTGGAGCGGTTTTGTGTGTCTGATGAGTGGTCTGTATGCTGGAATTAGCATAACAGAGATGTGGTCTGAGTAGCCGAGGTGGGGGCGGGGCTCCACCCGGTATGCGCCTGGGATGTTTGTGTAAACAAGATCAAGCATGTTTGCACCTCTCGTTGCAAAGTCCACATACTGATGGAATTTAGGGAGCACTGTTTTGAGATTCGCATGGTTGAAATCTCCGGCATCAAAAAACAGTCCATCTGCAGTTCGCTCATAGCCCCATACAGTTCACAGATCGCTTCCTTAGCGTTAGCGCTGGGTGGAATGTAAACTCCGGTTATAATAACAGTGGTGAATTCCTGTGGTAAATAAAAAGGTCTGCATCTAACAGTCACAAGCTCCACCAGCGATGAGCAGTTACTAGAGTCTAGCATAGAGTTATTGCACCATTCTGTGTTGATGTAAACACACAAGCCATCACCACAAGTCTTACCACACAGAGCAGCATTTCTGTTGGCACGAAACGAGCCCGTCTAGTTGAATGGTGGCGTCCGGAACTCTGTCGCTGAGCCACGTCTTTGTGAAAACAAAGACGTAGCAGTCTCTAAGCTCATGCTGTGTAGTCTGCTGGAGTTGGATGTAGTCCAGTTTATTGTCCAGGGAGCAAACATTTGAGAGCAGGATAGACGGGAGAGCTGGCCGGCTAGCCTAGATTAGTCAAGGTAAGTAACGTATTCTAAATACTTTGGATTACTTTTTCAGCACTGGTAGAATTTTTCACTTGTTTTGATTATAAAAACTCTTCTAGTACAGTAAGACAAAATGTTAAAAATACATTCTCTGAAAAAACTAAATATCTTATGCTGTGTTGTTTCTAAAACAAGTTAAATCAAATTGATCTTGTTTTAAGGATTTTTAGGTATTTTTTCAGGAAAACAATAAAAAAAAATATTATCAAGAATACGATTTTTGCCAAAGGTCTTACTAGAAAAAAAGAAACAATGATCCAATGTGAATTTTCTTGATTAAAAAACATGATCATACCTGGTAACATGTGCATGTAAAATTGCTAAAAATAGCATTTTAGCTTAGTGTAAAGTTGACAATTTACACAAGTTTTATTTCTATTTCTTCTGCTCCAACCTTTTTTCAAACTTACTTCTCTGTCTGCTCGAATGAACGTAACACATCATAAGAAAGCGTTTCACTGCTGTTCAAATGCACTTTGGATCGCATCATGTATATGGATATATTTTTCCATCAGAAAGGACAAAATATTAAATGAAACAAATGACAATAAAATGGAGTTATCTCTTCAGTAATCAAAATATTTTTGATTGTAACTGTATTCTAACTACCAATTACATTTGTAGTGGAATACAGACACTTACATTTTGTATTTTCAAAAAAGTAATCACGTCTTTCTAAAACGAGATCCACACAATTTCAGTAAGATGCAAATGAGTCTCAACATTTTAAACATAACTCACAGTGATGGTGACAAACTACAAACACATCGGATAAAAAATATGCTTTGAATTATTGCTCCATGACAAACAACTGAAAAACTGAAAATTGAGTAAAACACAACAACCAACAGCATAAATAAAAGGAGTGAACAGTAAAAAAAAAAAAAAAATCAGTAACAGTGAAATTTGCCTAATGTATTCATGGCGCCGTGCATGCTGGGAATCTGAATACGTGAGCGTGATGTGCGTTGTTTTCTTGACTTATATTTTTTTATTTCAGCTGAATAGTTTTTCTTTGTTTTATAAGTAACTACTTATCCAACACCAACTTATAATTGAGTTATCTTAAGATCAATCCAGGGCAGTTATTTTAACTCTATATTTGAAGTTATGATAACTTTAAGACAAATGTATTTTTAACGGTGCATAAATTATTTTATGGTTTAATTGAAAGGTTGAATTGAAGGTTGTCGAATCCCTGAACTTAGATGAAAATAAAATCACATTCTGTAGCCATTCTCGCAGGAATCCAGATCATTCTGGTTAACAAGTCAGTTCACAAACCCGTTGAAGTTAGGCAAACCATGCACAAGCAGGCAGAAATCCTTCTGTGTGCCTCAAGAGGGTGTTAAAAGAAACATGTGATGGTCCAACCCAAAGAACAGAATACAAAGAAAACTGTTCACAGTAATCTGTGTTTAGCAGGATAACGGACCTCTCGGTGGATTAATTATTTGCCTCAAAGATTAAAAAGAAAAATAGATCTGTGCGAAGATGCTTCTCAGATGCTGTCATATTCAACAATTACTCTGGATTTTGATCATCGGAGAACCTGTTTTAAGTAAGATTTTAGATTTTTTAGTTGTTGTTTTTAGTGCATGTCACTAATAATAATTTTATTTGTTTTAGCAAGTCTAAATAAATAAGATTTAGACCAATGTCATCTAACTTAATGTTACGCAGTGCTCTATTTCATTTGAGCTCAATTCACATCAGATATGAAGTAATGAACTAGCCAGTAATGTGAGAGACTTGCTTGTAGATTTTGTCTGTTGTCACTATATTATCTAATCCCACAATATTTAATTTTTATAGGTGACAATGTGCAGAAAGCAGTGAATAGTGAAGCTAAATTCACTCCTCTCTCTGGATCTGTTCCTGTCAGTACCATCAGCATTTTATGGAAACACAGAGACAATGCTGGAATTGTTGTCAAAGTCATTGAATGGGACAGCAATGAAGGCAGCACTGAAATTCCCAATGAAAAATTCAAATCCCACGCAAGTCTGGACAAAAACACTGGAGAACTCACATTAAAATATCTACAGCTCAAACACTCTGGAGTTTATTCTACTGAAATCAACAGTAAAGAGCAAAGACGAAATTTCTTTTTGACTGTTCTCGGTGAGTGAATGTAGATTATTAAAATACTCACACATACTGTAGGATCCTGAACACACACTTATAACGAAAAGGCGATTTAAATATTAAAATCAGCGCATTTATGAATAATATTGCTATTGCAATGTATTTATATTATTGTTGCTGTTTACTTTACAAAAAACATAATGTGGCAATACCATGGTATTTTCATATCATAGTTCTGAATGATCACCATATATATATACACTATAGATATTACATTACAGTATTATTTTTTATAATATAATAAACAATTTATTGGATCAGAATACTGTGTGTGTGTGTGTGTGTGTGTGTATGTATGTGTGTGTGTGTATGTGTGTGTTTCACAGAGCCTGTTCACAAACCTCATATTACAAAAGAGTGCTCAAGAGATCCTCCTGTCTGTAACATGACCTGTGAGGGTGATGTCACTTCTGAAAGCACAATCACCTGGAAGAGAATGGGACAAACGCTGAATGGACAAGATCAGAATATGAGATTAACAGTGACCAACAGCAGTAACCCAGACACCTACTACACCTGCACGCTCCAGAATGCAGTGAGCGAAGAGACCAGTGATCCAGTCCATGAGAGAGATCTGTTTACTGGTAAGACAGCAGTACAACATTATTCATCAGAGAGGATAAGATATGATCCATGCGATACAGTTAAATGTTAAACATTATGTTTGTTTTGTTCATTTGAATCTGTTAATAAACAAAATGTTTTAGGATTTTGCTAAATATAAAGCATCGAAACTTTGATGTGAAATGGATTATATTTACAAACTTGAATTGTTCACAATAAACTGTAATATGTAATGGGAATTCTTTTATTCAAATCGAAAAATGCATAATAGAAGCATTATAGCAGCCTTTTGACTGCAGACCGCATTAATATCCCTTGCTATGCCATATTAGAGCCTTTATTTGGGGTGTATCAAATGTACATTTATGTTTATGCAACTGCTGATCACTTCTAACAATGATATCCTCATGCTGTCCTCTAAATCAGTGGTTCTCAACCCTGTTCCAGGCCCCCGAACACTGCATATTCTGTATATCTGCCTTTTCTCACAAACCTAATTCACGTCTTGAAGGCTCCACTAACAAGCTGATGAGTTGAATCAGGTGTGTTTGATTAGGGAGATATACAAAATGTGTAGTGTTGGGGGGCCTCTAAGAACAGGATTGAGATCCACTGCTCTAGATTATGCCATAATTCAGTATTCAGTTCATGTAAGAGGATTTTCAGCGAGTATTGACGCTGACTACCACCCTTGGAGTCGCGAGTGCTGAGTGACTTCAGCCAGGTCTCCTAAACAACCAAATTGGCCCGGTTGCTATGGAGCGCAGATTCACATATGTTTACCTCCTCGTGGTCGCGATTAAGTGGTTCTCGCCCACAATGGGGCACGTGGTTAGTTGTGCGTGGATTACGGAGAGTAGCATGAGTCTCCACATGCTGGGAGTCTCCGTGGTGTCATGCACAACGAGCCACGTGATGAGATGCGCAGATTGACTGTCTCAGAAACAGAGGCAACTGAGACTTGTCCTCCACCACCATGTTTGAGGTGAGAAACCGCGCCACCACAAGGACCTAGTAAGTAGTGGGAATTGGGTATTTAAAATTGGAAGAAACAGGGATTAAAATAATAAATCATTAAAACAAATCGTTTAAATTTGTGCCAGGAATTAATTTGTTTATAGACATAATGTTTTATTTTGTATTTATTTATTTTTAGGTTCAAATGCAGGAATTGCCTTTGGGATTGTAACTGGTCTGATTGTTATCATCATTCTAACTGTTATCTTCATTCGTGGTAGGACTCCTGTTGTGTTTTTTGATCCTTTAAAATATGTTTGTTCTTTTGAAGGCTGTTTTACTTCTATCTGTATTTATTATTTGCTCAACAATGTAATTGCAAATTAAAAAGTATTTGATATATAGTTATTGTTACAATTAGTTTAAGAAGTTTTTTGTTTTGTTTTTATTGAGGGTGCTAACTTTATTGTTGTTCTATAGTTAGCAATGCTGTTTGCAGTGGAAGACACAAGAATTACAGGGTATGTGCATTTTCTTAAGTAATTTTGGTGGCAAAATTTGTCTCTGTGCAATGTCAAGAATATTCTATATTAAAGGCATATGTTTGTTTGAAAATTTTCTTAGTTCCCCGTCTATCGCTCACTTTGACGTTGTGTCGAAGAAGCGACACTAGGGGTCTCTCTTTAGCGCCGAATATGCCTCTGGTCTATGAAAAAAGGCCAATGAGAAGTTGGCAGACAGTATTTGCATACCCCGCCCCAGACATACGGGTATAAAAGCGGGGAAATACATTGAGTTCATTCAGAAATTTTCTTTGGAGCTGATGGTCGTGTATGCAGCCAGCTGCGAGTCACACACCAGTTCCTGCCCTGTTCCTCTGACGCTCTGCTTGCTGTTGGATCTACGGCACACTTCAGCGGCTTCTCTCCTTCTCTGCACGGCAGTGCAGCTTGCCCCTGGGTGCTTCGACAGCGCAAGCGAGTTAAAAGAGTTATATATAAAAGAGTGATTTTCTCTATAAAAAGTATTTTCCTCTAAAAGAGCTTTACACAGCGGTGTTGAACATCCTTTTCAGGACGTGTCTTTTTAAAGATGCCATTCCTCCCTGTGTAGTTCCTGGATGCAGTAGTGTGCTCTCCGCTTCAGATGGCTACAGGCGTTGTCTCGTGTGTCTGGGAGCAATCACAACGAGGCAGCGTTTGTGGATGGTTCATGCTCTCACTGTGAGGGCATGACCCTGGCAACGTTGCGATTGCGGCTTGATTTCAACAGATTTCAACAGCCGCCCCCGCATCGCTCCTTCTTCACACGGGATTGAGGATGATGCGGCTGGTGCTGGAGGTTATCTGGGGATGGCAGCGGGTGCAGCTCCCGTCCGTGCTCGAGGCAACAGCGGCTGGATGGATGAGCTCATCGCTGCATCGGAGAGTGCGCGTCTGACGCTGATGCCTCCCCTGGGCTGCCGCCTTCGGGCCAGCACACCCAGGCTGAGGCTGACGCGCAGATGTCTGAAATGCTTGCCCGGGCCGCCGCCAGCATGGGGTTGGACTGGAACCCTCCGTCCTCCCCACAGCCATCACTGTTGGATGACTGGTTCCTGGGGTCTGCACCCTGCTCACAGCCTCGGCCCCCGGTTCCGTTTTTCCCGGAGGTGCACGATGAGCTGACGTCTTCGTGGAGAGCACCCCTCTCCACTCGTCACAAAGCCTGCTCATCCGCTCTCGCTAACCTCGACAGCGGAGTGGCCCATGGTGGATAGGGCTGTTGCGCTCCATCTATGCCCCGGAAACCCTATTACCTGGCGGGGTCGCCTTGTGCTCCCTTCTAAGGCCTGCAGGACGACATCATCGTCTACTGCCAAAGCCTACAGCGCCGCTGGACAGGCCACTTCCGCCCTGCATGCCATGGCCATCCTGCAAGTCCACCAGGCCAAGGCGCTCAAAGATCTTCACGAGGGTAGCCCTGATCCCGATGTGTTGCAGTCACTCTGGCAGATGATGGCCATGCTTGTGTTCCAGGAACGTCATCTGTGGCTGAACTTGGTCAAGATGCTCGGGGCTGCAGGACCCACATTCTCAGTAAAAGAGCTATTTCCTTTGTCTCTGGGTCAACTGGCCCGCAAATGCCGTTCTCTGCACTCTGCTGCCAGATTTCAACAGTCCCAGCATGCTGGACACGGACCTTCCGCCTTCAGCCCCACGACTGTTCCCCGGCCGGCCGGTTCCGACGAGTCTAGAGGACGCCTACGTTGGACCTCCTCCTCAGTTGCTAACCCACCCCCTGCCGGGTGTGAGGAGGTAAGTGCTTTGAGTCTTTTCTCAGCACCAGTGCCTCGGGAGGCGAAGACGTGTCAGTTTTACCTGCTCCGCCCCGCTGTAAAGCCCCGCAGGGTATGTCAAAAATAATTTTCCCCTTGGTGCCTCTAGCACGGAGTTTGGATGCGTGGCTTTCACTTCCCAACCCGTCTGGCTGGCTGGCCCGGACCATTCGACTCAGTTATGCAATTCATTTTGCCAGGCCTCAGCCCCCCTTCACGGGCGTCCACTTCTCCGCAGTACACGGTGAACAAGCCAAATCCCTGCACTCTGAAATCGCTACTCTCTTATTCAAAGACGCGTTAGAGCCTGTCCCTCCAACCGAGATGAAGAAGGGTCTCTACAGCCCTTACTTCATCGTACCCAAGAAAGGTGGTGGCTTATGACTGATCATGGACTTGCGAGTTTTCAACCAAGCTTTGCACAAACTCCCGTTCAAAATGCTCACGCAGAAACACATCCTAACCTTTGTTCGGCATCTAGATTGGTTCGCAGTGGTAGACCTGAAGGATGCGTACTTCCGCGTCTCAATTCTGCCTTGACACCAACCCTTCTTACGGTTCGCGTTTGACGGCCAGGTGTATCAGTACAAAGTTCTCCCCTTCGGCATGTCTCTGTCCCCTCGTGTCTTCACGAAAGACGCAGAGGCAGCCTTGCATTTGCATACTCAATTACATCGACGACTGGCTTATTCTGGCCCACTCCCGAGAGTTACTATGCACTCACAGAGATCAGGTGCTCAGGCACCTCAGCCATTTAGGACTTTAGGTCAACTGGGAAAAGAGCAAGCTCACCCCGGTCCAGAGCATCTCTTTTCTCGGCATGGAGTTAGACTCGGTCTCAATGTCAGCACATCTCACCAACGAGTGTGCACAGTCAGTGTTGATATGCCTCGCCGCTTTTAAGCCAGGCACAACGGTCCCCTTAAAACTTTTCCAGAGGCTCCTGGGGCATATGCAATCCTCCGCGGCGGTCGCGGGCAGTGGTGGGCAGTGGTGGCTCAGCGGTTAAGGCTCTGGATTACTGACCAGAAGGTTGGGGGTTCAAGCCCCAGCACCGCCAAGACACCACTGTGTGGCCCTTGAGCAAGGCCCTTGATCCTATCTGCTCCAGGGGCGCCGAATCATGGCTGACCCTGCACTCTGACCCCAGCATAGCTGGGATATGTGAAAAATAAATAATTTCACTGTATATATGCAGAAATGTATGTATAATGTGTGACAATTGGGCAATTAAATTAAAATAAATTAAATTAAATTAAATATATGAGACTGCTTCAGCACTGGCTTCAGACTATCAGTCCCGAGACGAGCATGGCGCCGCGGAACGCACCGTGTGACGATCACCCCCGCCTGCCACCAAACATTCAAACCCTGGACAGACCTCTGTTTTCTACGGGCAAGAGTACCCTTGCAGCAGGTGTTCCGACGCGTCTTTGTCATGACCGACGCCTCCAGATTGGGTTGGGGTGCCGTGTGCAATGGGTGCAAAGTAGCAGGCCATTGGAAAGGGGCCTGGAGTTGCTTACTGTTTTCTTTGCCCTGTGGAAGTTTCTCCTGATCAGGTCAGACAGCACCACTGCGGTAGCGCACATAAATCGTGTACTCTCCCGCCACATGTCACGACTCGCCCGACTCAAGTCGCTGCACACCACTCACATCCACGGCAACCTCAATTTGGTAGCGGACACGCTGTCATGACAATGCTTGCCCGGTTTAGAGTGGAGGCTTCACCCCTAGTCAGTCCAGATGATTTGGGAACGATTTGGCAAGGCCCAGGTAGACCTGTTTGCCTCCCAAGAGACCTCCCACTGCCTGCTCTGGTATGCCTGATCAGAGGCTCCCCTCGGGGAAGACGCACTGACACACAGCTGGCCTGCAGGGCTGCGCAAGTACGCATTTCCCCCAGTGAGCCTTCTTGCACAGGTGCTGTGCAAGGTCAGGGAGGACGAGGAACAAGTTACCCTTGTGGCTCCTTATTGGCCCACCCGGGCCTGGTGCTCGGATCTCGTACTCCTCGCAACAGCCCCTCCCTGGCGAATTCTCCTGAGGAAAGACCTTCTTTCTCAGGGACGGGACACGCTCTGGCATCCGCACCCAGACCTTTGGAACCTCCACATCTGGCCCCTGGACAGGACGCGGAAGAGCTTGCTGGTCTACCACCCACAGTTGTAGCCATGATCAACCAAGCCAGAGCCCCTTCTACCACGGAATTTTACGCCCTGAAATGGCGCTTGTTC